>PISX010000786.1:0-230000 GCA_004024625.1 Mellivora capensis | reverse complement strand
GTTGTGCTGGAACTGGGGCGCTTCCTTAATGTGCTCAGTGCTGTCTTCCAAAGGATTTCTTGAGTAACAGAAGCCGGTTGCTCTGATCTGGTCTGATCTGCTGTGAGACAACTCCAAGATCCCAGAGAGGAATCTCATTTCTTGATGGATCTGGACCTTTTGAGTTAGCTACAGAGTTAAACGAAATCTCTACAATTTTAGTAGAAATCTAGTATTGTAAGCATCTTAGCAAAATTTTGTCATATTCCTCATACTCTACCCTGATGTAACATTCTTAAAGCCCAACATAATTAAAGGCAAGACTTTTGCAGGCTGCCTTGTGTCCTGTATATGATTATGTGGAATCTGTCTTCTTAACCCTGTCTCCTTTACTTTGTAGTGGATCTGACTGGTGGCTACAACATTGGCACCATCAGCCACGAGAGCCGTGTGGATTGGCTGGAACTTAATGAAACGGGGCACAAGCTTCTCTTCAGGGACCGGAAACTTCGTGTAAGAAGGGTTACTAAGGCCTTAGCCATTGAGTAGTCCATAGAGGATGTGGTACTACCTGCTGCCAGGGATTGCGGGGGGCAGGATGGGCATAATTTCTTGGTGCACTATGCCATTAACATAGCAAAAGGCACAGAAGAATCAACATTGTGTCTGTTATCATAGCCCATACCTCAAGAAGATGGTATTGTGATGGCACCAAAGTCAAGAGGGAAATTTGGGAGCTTGTTTCTCTTTTACTGTTCACAAGTCTGTGCCTTCGTGAGAGTGCCTCACCCCCGCATGCCTGACTGACCTTTACCCACACCTGTTGCAGCATTCCTCAGCTACACTTAACCCCACAGCGTTAAGGCTGGCTCGACAGTCTCCCCCAAACTCCTTATTGACTCACCAATATGGTATCACCAAAGAGCTCAGCCTCAAGGGCAAAGAGACTATCTGGTGATTTTTCATTTCACGTTCATTGTGATGTGAAAGCCACATCGCAGATTTCCAGACCACTTAATGTGCGTGGTGGCCTTACTTTTGTGATCCAGTCTGGCAACTCTCGCCCAGAGTTAAACTCTAAGAACGAAAGTCTGACCCTCAGCTAACTTAAATTTCTGGGTGTAGCTCTGGGCTCAGTGGGTCATCTCTTATTGGCCAGAGTCAGGATGTACCAAGTCAGCATAAACATCAGGCATTGCAGGCTAGTAAGCTTTGAAATTCAGCATCTGCCCGACTGGTGGGTCAGTTTGCCACATTTCACCGTTAGAGAAATGGTCGATATCAGAAGCCACCCCATAGCCCCTTCTGATTGCGCTGTCCACCTCTTCCTTCCTCAGTTGCATCTATACGATATTGAAAGCTGCTCTAAGACAATGATCCTCAACTTCTGCTCCTACGTGCAGTGGGTCCCAGGAAGTGACGTGCTGGTAGCCCAGAACCGAAACAGCCTGTGTGTGTGGTACAACATTGAGGCACCCGAGAGGGTCACCACATCCTCTATTAGGGTACGTCGGTGCCAGGGGACCTCAGACATAGTGTCCCACTGATCAGTTAGGGCCCTGAGGAAGCCCCAAAGGTTATTTGGTTTTCTCTGGCCCACCACCTATCGTCTCTGTGATAGAGTCGGCAAGTAAAGCTGAGATCCTTCCCCACAGTGTGCTAGGCCCCAGAACCGTCCTTGTTCAGATTCCTGACATTGTATTCTGTCCTCTCTATTACAGTGGCCCTGGGAATTAACCAGGTCATAATGAGTTCTCTTAGGCTGGAAGAGCCCCCCTAGCGGGGGCAGTTCTGTCAGTTCCTGGGTGAGGATTCTCTGTTGTAAGCTGTTCAGAGCTCCTTTTTTATCAGACTGAAGATCAGTCGCTCTCTCATCCCACCAGCATCGCGTACATTCCAGGGACCTTCCAGAATCTGGGAGGGAAAACAAAAGAGGCCCCTGTGCTAGGCTAGGATGACTGGTGTGGGTACAGAGAGAGCATGTGATAGTTCTTTTTGTCTTTTTTCTATATCTCTTCTTTCCCTCCTTTCTTTCCTCATTTTAGACTAATTAAGTTTGGGGCTTGGGGGTTGTTTTGTCCTTTTTTAAACACATTTTTCACATTTTTGCTTTGGAGGTCATACATTTGATTCCTAAAGTGGTTGTACCATACCCTTGGAAGTGTACCATACCCTTAATTTGAATAGTTTCAACTTATTTAGCATCTGACCCCTGGCAAATGATACAAGGACCTGAACTTTGATTACCTCCCCTTTGCCATTATTGCCCAGTACTTTTTTATCCCCAAAGTGAGACGTTATTCTTTTACACAGCCGGAATTTGGTTACATTTACCATCATGGTGCCAGTTTCTCTGCTCACTTTTTCTTTTTGCATTGCTGATCTTTGCTCTGGAGTTACCTCCTTGAGAGAAAGTGTTTCGAAGATAAATCCTCGGTTTCTGAAAATTACTGAAATGGGATTACCTGAAAATGTTTTTATTTGGGGTTTTCTTGAAAGAACAGTTTGACAGTTTTTCTTAGTCTTTTGCAAATACTGTCGTCCCATTGACTGACCCCCTTAGTTCTAAGAAGTTTATTAACAGCTCCTTGTGTTGTCTTGTTGCTTTTTTAAAAAAGATTTTATTTATTTATTTGAGAGAGCAAGGGGAGGGGCAGAAGGAGAAGCAGACTCTCCACTGAGCAGGGAGGGATGGGGGGGGCTCAATCCCATAACTCCAGGATTGTGACCTGAGCCCAAGGCAGAGGCTTACCCGACTGAGCCACCTAGGCATCCCTGTCTTGTTGGTTTTAAAGTCTTTTTTTTTTTCAGCATTCTGAAGCTTCAGTACAATATGTCTGCATATAAATGTCCTTTTACTTAACTGTGCTTGGTATGTATGCGCGTGCGTGCGTGTGTGTGTCCCATCTGCGAGGACACCTTGTTCCTCAGCCATGAGCTCTTTAAATGTTGCTGCTTCTCTCAAACTCTCTTTCTCACCCTCAGAACTCTAATTAGGTATGTGTTCCGTTTCTCGTCCTGTCTTTGTGGCTCTATAACCCGTTATTCTTCCTTTCTGCTTCTCGCTCCATGCTACATTCTGGATAATTCCTTAAGAAACATCTTGCAAGGGGTGCCTGGGTGGCTTGGCCCTCCTTAAGTGTCTGCCTTCGGCTCAGGTCCTGATCCCGGGGTCCTGGGATCAAGCCCCTGCACGGGGCTCCCTGCTCAGCAGGAAGCCTGCTTCTCCCTCTCCCATTCCCCTTGCCTGTTTCCCTCTCTCTGTGTCAAGTAAATAAATAAACACCATTTTTAAAAAATTATTTAAAAAAAAAAGAAACATCTTGCAAGTCAGGAGTTCGCTTTCACCATTGTCTCATCTGCTACTGAAATCACCCACTGAGTTTTCTTACTTCAGATATTGAATTTTTCATATGGTTTTATTTGGTTCTTTCTCTAGTCAGCCTGGTCATTTTTCCTAGTATATTTGCTGCTGAAGCGAACACAACCTGGCCATTTTTTATAGTCTCTTGTCTCTTGCTTAATTTTTCATTCCATCTCTTAGGTCTTTAAACATTTTACATTTCTTTCATATTCCATAACTGGTTTTTTCCGTAATTGTTATTTTTAATATTGGAAATCCTTGGAGGTCCAAAAGTGCTGCCGTTATTGTTATTGTTTACTCCTTTATGGTGGTTAGCTTCTATTTTGGTACCTTTTTTTACTGGGAGGCTCACGTTACATTGAATATAATTTTTAGAATCTCAAGGACCTAACATGGGCATGTTTTCCTCTAGAGATGATTAGTGTTTGCTTTTGCAGGAATCAGGCATACTAATGACTTTTGTTCCCTTTCCTGAAGAGAGGATCCCAGATTTCATGACTAACAGATTCTCAGAATCACCCCTTCATCCTGCTGGAGGACCCCTGGTTTATTCACCCGCTGCTGTGTTTGCCATCAGGGCAACTGTACCCTTTCCACTTGCTCCCCCGTTTTTTCCTGCTCAGGTTTTATTTTACCGGCTTTTTCCTTTTTTTTTTTCTCTTTCCTTTTCTGTTTTTCTCCTTTTCTTTCTCTTCTTCCTTTCCTTCCTTTTCTTCCCTTTCTTCCTTCCCTACCTCTTTTCCTTCCCTTCCTCCCTCCCTCCCTTCCTTCCTCCCTGTGGGAGACTAGGAAGCATGCCTAGTGATTTCTTCAGGTGACCTAAGCAACGAATGTATTAAAAAGTACGGCCCAGGTTAAAGTTGTATTTTAACAGGACTCAAGCTGAAAGCAGAAGTGGTTGCACACTTTGTCAGTTTACCTCCGGGCATTAGTGCAGGCACAGCTCTGAGTGTACAGGAACCTGAGGGCATTAGTGTAGATAAGGGATTCTTACCTGCTTTCAGGAGAAACTAAGTGCTGTGCAAACAAGGGCCGCTGTAATTCCCTCAGTGTGTAAGCGCTAGGGTGGGGTAGGGCTGGGTCTGTTCTGCAGTGGAGTCGGTGGAGACACTAACCTGGAATTCGGGTGGGGTGGGGGAATTGAAATTTTACAGGGTGATGTGGTAGGTCTGGAGCGGGGCGGGGGGAAGACCGAGGTGATGGTGACCGAAGGTGTGACAACTGTTGCCTACACACTGGATGAGGGCCTGATCGAGTTTGGAACAGCCATTGATGACGGCAATTACACCCGGTGAGGGGCTGGGCTGATACCCCCGTGAGGTGGTGGGAGAGGCTGGTTCTGAGGCTGGAGGACCTGGGATGGGCCAGACAACTGGCCCCGCCACCCCCTGCCCCATCACTAGTATTCCTCTGCACCCTGCTGCGCGTGGACTGTTGCTTTCCTTCCTTCTCTCTTCAGGGCCACAGCCTTCTTGGAGACTCTGGAAATGACCCCAGAAACAGAGGCAATGTGGAAAACCTTGAGTAAACTGGCACTCGAGGCAAGGCAGCTCCACATCGCTGAGAGGTGAGGCAGACCAGAAGTGAGGTGCGAGCAGCTAGGAAGGATGGCCAGAGGCTATTTTCAGTGGTGGGGGGTTGACATCCCTCCCAGTGCTAAGGTACCAGTCCCCTGCCATTACAACCAGTAATACCTTCCAGGTAGTTACTGCAAACATTCTTCCGTCCCAGCTTATAAGAGTTTTTTTGCTTTTGCTTCCCCTAAGTAGGTACCCCTTCAGAGTTTTACCACCCATGCCCTCCAGTCCAGGTGTTGACGTGTATTTCCGAATGCGGCACAGGAGTGTAGTTAGTAGGACAGACTTAGGATTTTAGACTCTTTCGAGTTATCTGGCTCCATTTAACAGCTTGTATAACCGTGGGTTAAGTGAACCTTTCCAAACCTTGGTTTCTCGATTTCCTCTCTGTAAATGGGAATACTGATAGCATGTACCTCCTCGGGTGGTGAAGAAGAATCATAGGGGCAGTGAAGAAAGTAGAATTCTCAGTGCTCAGTAAATGTCGACTGCTGCTGTTTTGCCAGGAGTCCTCTTGGATCCTTCCTTTCCCGTGGCCCCACAGCTAGACAACCAGCTCGTCCTAGGGCCCTGACCCAGCGTCTTCAGAACACATCCTGAAGCTCTTACTGTCCAGCCTAGAACAGACCACACCTCTACCTGCAGTGTCACAAAAGCCTCTTACTCTCACGGATACTGTTCTTCCACACCTACCATCCATTCATCCCACAACAGCTGAAATCATTTGTTACACCGTAAATCAGATTGTGTCCCTTTTTTGCTCAGAACCTTCCAGTAGCTTACTGTTCTATTTAGTATAAGATCCATAGCCCTTGGCGTGTCCTAACTCCTTACAATATTTGGCCTCTGCCCCCTTCATCTTCCAGGTACCTACTTGCCCGTTAGTCCCCAGGCACACGGGCATCCCTTGGGCCCTTTGAGTATCTCATACTCATTCCTGCCGTGGCACCTTACATGCGCTATTCCCTCTGCCTGGAATAATTTTTCCCCATCTTGCGTGACTGACTTTTTCTTGTATTGAGGTCTTGGCACAAATGTCAGCTCCTCAGATAGGCCTTCTCTGAGTACCAGCTTAACCAGCCCCCTCCGTTACTGTTTATATGTACTGTCACGCTATTTCGTTTTACTCTTCTTTCTCTGGGGTATCTTTGTTTGCATACTAATTACTTGTTTCCACTACAAAGTAAGTTCCCTGAGAGCGAGGCCCTCATCCGTCGTACCCCCTTGCGTCTCTAGTGGCAGAAAGCGCGCGCGGCACTTAACCGACGCCCCGTGGACGGCTGCTGGGCCGGGGCGTCCCGCCGACCCTGTAGTAACACTGCTGTTACTATGATTGCTTCCGCCCGTAGGTGCTTTTCTGCTTTGGGCCATGTAGCAAAAGCTCGATTCCTGCATGAGACCAATGAGATTGCAGACCAGGTGTCTCGGGAATATGCAAGTATTATCCTCCTGAACTATTCAGTCTCTCAAGCTGAGCTTTCTCTTCACGCGCAGCCCCACGACCCCTGGCTTTCCAGCCATGGCTCGTGCGCTCTGTTCTGCCCAGCCCACCCCCACCTTCGAGTCAGACCGCTCTGGAATTGCTTGCCACACCTCATCCTTTAAGCCCCATGAAGGTTTTCAGCTTTCTGGTCTTTTAGCTTCCTCGTCTCTGTGGCCTTCCTGTCTAATAAGCTCACATAGTCAGAATGGCTCCTGCAGTGCTGACAGGATAACCAGAGCCCTCTTCCTCCCCCACAGGGTGGAGAAGGAACGGACTTTTATCAGGTCCGAGCACGCCTAGCCATGCTCGAGAAGAACTACAAGCTGGCTGAGATGATCTTCTTGGAACAGGTGATGGGAGCAGAGGGACCAGATTGAAGAGGGGAGCTGGGCGGGAGGGGGAGTGAGGCAGCCTGAGGGGCGGAGAGAGCCCTTGGGGAGAGCTTTTAGAAAGGTTTATGCAGCTAAAATGTCACTCCTTCCTTCCTGCTCTGCTCTGTGTTAGTCCTTACAGTTATGTGTATAAGCTGTCTGCTGCCTCCCCATCTGCCGCCTCCCCCCACCCCAGAGCCTGCCCTGGCTGTGCTTGTGCACACAGGCAGATCCAGGTTTGTGGGGCCTGAAGCTGATACAATTTGAGGAGCCCTCCTTAAGAAATAATGCCTTGGAAAGGGCCTATGCAAATAAGGTGCCCTGGGGCTTAACCTCCTTCTGCTTTCATAATAAATCCGCCACTGCTTGTGCAAAAGTCAAGGGTGAGGCTTTCAGTCCACATGGGCTGGCATCGTACCCAGGCTGAGGACAGCCTGCTGATCCCTGATGCTCCTCTCACTTCTTGGTGTCCCTTTCTCCTCTGCCGGGTTCCCCTAGAATGCCGTTGAGGAGGCTATGGACATGTACCAGGAGCTGCACCGTTGGGATGAGTGTATTGCTGTGGCTCAGGCCAAGGTACTACCAGTTCTGTCTTCTCCATGGTGCTCGCCGCTCAGTTCCACCAATATCCGAAGCCTCCTCTTACCAAGGAGGCTATAGGAGCTGGAACAGGGTTGGGCTGGGAGTTGGCACGTTGGTGACCGGGAGGCTTTCCGTTGTTACAGTGGGATTGGAGAGGCTTGGGAAGCAGCAGTGGGAGGAGGGAGGTGACTTGTCTTGCCTCTCTTGCATGTCCAGGGGCACCCAGCCCTGGAGAAGCTGCGCCGGAGTTACTACCAGTGGCTGATGGACACACAGCAAGAGGAGCGAGCCGGTGAACTACAGGAGAGCCAGGGGGATGGACTAGCAGCCATCAGCCTCTACCTCAAAGCTGGGCTCCCTGCCAAAGCTGCCCGACTGGTTCTGGCCCGGGAGGAACTGCTAGCAAACACTGAGCTGGTAGAAAACATCACTGCAGCCCTTATCAAGGGGGAGCTGTATGAAAGGGTATGGCTGGCTTCCCGTTCCTGTCCCTCATCTCCAGGACTCATTGCTCCCTCCTACGCAGGGGATTCCTGGATTGCATAGCCCCCCAGAACTGGTGGCTGAGTCTCCACCTTTGGGGGCTGATACTTGATTCTTTGTGTAGTAGGGCTGTTGTTGTAGTCATGTGGTATGTGTCAACAGGCTGGTGATCTCTTTGAGAAGATTCGAAACCCAGAGCGGGCCCTGGAGTGCTACTGTAAAGGCAGCGCATTCATGAAAGGTACTTCCCCGGACAACCCAGCCTTCCCTGTTAGAGTCTTGCCCAAATAGTCCCCCTGCACCAATTTTGTGCATCTGTTCTGGTGGATTGGCTCAGTTCTCCATCCCTCCACTTCTCACCTATTTTCCACACCCCATTTCCCTGAGTCCCATCCCTGGAAATCTTAGCTGAGTGCCCTTTCTGTCCCTGGCAGCGGTGGAGCTGGCTCGGTTGGCATTCCCAGTGGAAGTGGTGAGACTGGAAGAGGCCTGGGGGGATCATTTGGTGCAGCAGAAGCAGCTCGATGCAGCCATTAATCACTACATTGAAGCCAGGTAGAGGGGTGCAAAGGCAACTGGGCATGAGGTCCAAGGTGATGGGGCAAGTAAGGGCACCAAGGCCTCCAAGAGAGATGGCACCATGTAGGTTGGAGTAGGCCTGAGGTGTCTCCCTACCTCTACCTGTCTTCCTCTTGCCTCATACGCACGGATGCCTTTCCCAACTCTGCCAGGTGCTCCATTAAGGCAATTGAAGCTGCCCTGGGCGCCCGCCAGTGGAAGAAGGCCATTTATATATTAGATCTACAGGACCGGAACACTGCGTCCAAATACTATCCCCACGTGGCCCAACACTATGCGTCTCTGCAGGAGTATGAGGTGAGGAAAGTCCCTTGCTGGAGCTGAAGGCAATGCAGTACAGAATGAGAAGAGAACCCAGAACCGGAAGTGGGGGCCACCTCACCAAATCCTTCTTTCTGGGTCCCAGCAGCACCAGCCACCCTGAGCGAGAAGAAAGCAGTTTACCTCCCTTATTTCATTCCAACATAACATAGACCCCTCTCCTAGATCTATAAAGCGAGTCTCCAGCTCTCTTCCTATGTAACTCCATGGGAGTTCCAATATGGAATTGCCTTGTGTTGCAGAAATACGAGGTCCTTTCAGGTCCTTTTAAACTGCCGTTGTATTGTCCCCATTCTGGTTTTGGCTGGTTTTTTGTTTTTGTTTTTGTTTTCAAAACAGTGGAGGGTATGAGACACGGTAGTCCTCTTTTCTTCTGTGTTGTGGACGAAGGGTCCCGTCCCCTCCCCCCCATCCCAGCTGAGGTTTGCTCTCCCCCTTGCAGGCCGCTCTAACACTCTTGCTCTAACGCTCTTGTTTTGGCCTTTTGTATCTGCTGTCTCGAGCACAGATTGCGGAGGAGCTCTACATTAAGGGAGACCGAACAAAAGATGCAATAGACATGTACACTCGGGCCGGCCGCTGGGAGCAAGCCCACAAGGTAGAGAGAGGGGCGTGGTTCATCCGAGGGCTTCACCTCTCTGGGGCTGTCCCCACTTTCCTTGGGCTCTGATGTCCCCTCTTCACCGGCCTCCTCGAAAGCTGAGAAAGAGCACCAAAATAGAAACGTCTGGAGTGCTTGGATACCTAGCCACAGGGAAAGGCAAGGATGAAGAGGCCCTTGTTCCAAACCTGTAATTCCAAAGCGAGCAGAAGGGTTTGGAAGCTGGGGAGCCCCAAATGCCCCTCCCCATGCTGTAGTCACAGTGGCAACTTCGTTCCCTGCCTACGCCAAGAACCCTGTGGGTACAGCGGGAGCATGGGAGTGGGAACACGTGCCCCAGCACTGGGCATCTCTGGCCTTTCTGTCTGAGCAGGATATAGTTCTGACTTTGCTCCTTATGGTCTTGGAATTCCCTGGACTGACCAGGAAAGCATCCGTACACAAACCCCTGTGGTTGTTGGGAAGGTTCAGAGTTGCTGGGAACACAGATCACCCCCGAGTCGTGCTTCCCTGGCCACTCCACAGCCCCCCAGCTTCCCTCGGAAGCGCACCCGAGGCTACTGGGGCTCTGTGTGTCTGCACAGCTGGCAATGAAGTGCATGAGGCCGGAAGATGTGTCGGTGTTGTACATCACCCAGGCTCAGGAGATGGAGAAGCAGGGCAAGTACCGGGAGGCGGAAAGGTGAGCTGCAGCCCCAGAGGAGGTGTGCAGGGAGAGGGGTGTGTCTGAGGATACGCGCTGTCTGCCTAGAAGGCAGTGATGCAGGAATCTGGGTTGAGGAGGCCCCGGGTGTCTCTCCACTCCCCAGGCTCTATGTGACAGTGGAAGAGCCTGATCTTGCCATCACCATGTTCAAAAAGCACAAGCTGTATGATGATATGATCCGCCTGGTAGGGAAGCACCACCCAGATCTCCTCAGTGACACACACCTACATCTGGGCAAGGTGAGCCCTTCTCCGGTCTTGGCCATCTCTTCCCCGAACAGGCTCCACGTCCCCCTCGCCCCATCCTGACCCTCCTTTCCCCAGGAGCTGGAGGCTGAAGGCCGACTGCAGGAGGCCGAGTATCACTACCTTGAGGCTCAGGAGTGGAAGGCAACAGTGAACATGTACCGGTCCAGTGGGCTTTGGGAGGAGGCCTACAGGGTAAGGAGTCCAGGTCACTCTGGGGATACGCCCATCCCTCTGCCCCACTCTCAAGTGACGCATTCTGAACTGGTCGTGGGTCTCTTTGAAAAACGTCCATACCGACAGGCAAAATTTCACATGCGGTAGGAGGGGTCTGTGGACTACCTGAAGTCCATCCTTGGACCCTGAGCAGGCTAACAGACCCCAAAACTTAGCCCTCTCTCTGTTCTAGTAGAAAGACCTGACCCTTGTCAAAGCTGAAGTCTGGTCAGAAGGGAGAAGGGAGCAGCCATGTAGCCCTGCGTGGGAGGATTGCCAAATGGCTTTGCTTCACAGGTGGCCAAGGCTCACGGAGGAGCTAATGCCCACAAACACGTGGCCTATCTGTGGGCAAAGAGCCTGGGAGGAGAGTCCGCAGTGAGACTGCTTAATAAGCTTGGACTCCTGGAAGCTGCTGTTGACCATGCCGCTGACAACTGGTGAGGCCCTAAGGCTTCTCTCCACTGGCCCCTTTCGAGACAGAGACTCTACATAGACAAGGAAAATTGCTGTATAGCTGAGAAGAGTTTCTGAAAATGGAGGCAGGAGTGAAGAAATCCTTGGAAGAACATGATGGAGAGGCAAGGAATGAATCAATAGCTCTGCCCCTACTCCCCGGGGACTCAGAACAGTGTTTAATGTTTAGCTGTTCTAAGAAGATGGAAAGTGATCAGCTTTTTTTCTTCTTTTTCAAAAAGACCTTTTTAAGTAATTACTATACCCAGTGTGGGGCTTGAACTCAACCCGAGATCAAGGGTCACTCATTCTACAGACTGAGCTGGACAGGTGCCCCAGAGAGAAGAGCTTTTAAAGCTAAGGTGCACTAAGCCAGTAATATACTTCTGAGTGATGGAAGTGTGCTTCTGTTAAATGAAAAAAGAGCTTTTCTTAAGCAAATATTACAAAGACCAGTAATAATCCTGCATCGAGTCAGATGGCTGAGGGTAGTCTTAATGTTTTAGAGAGACAGTTTTTCTGCTAGTGTAGATGGGGCTCAGGAGGAAGTGGTGGAGAACCCGGAGTCCTTGTTTCCGAGGCAGAGTAGTGCTGTGAGGCTCACTGCAGTCCCCTGCCTGGCGCCCATCCCATTCCTTCATGCCCACTGGCCGCAGGAAGAACAGGCTTTTCCAAGTGTCCCCTAACCCACGTCCTCCTTTACGTGTCTGTGTGCTTCTGTGTCACTTCATATGGATTGTCTTAATCTGTCCTTTCCCTCCCCCGGCCCTGTCTTTACCCTTTCTGTTTTCTCTTGCCCTGTTCCTCCTCTTATAAAATGAAAGTACTGAGTAGGCACACCTTACCTACACCTTCCATTTCAGCTCATTTGAATTTGCTTTTGAACTCTCTCGGCTGGCCCTCAAGCACAAAACCCCTGAGATTCATCTCCGATATGCTATGTACCTGGAGGATGAGGTATGGATGTGCTCCTTCTCCATTGCTTTTGACCTTGACCTCCTCCTGTCTCACGGCTGCCATGATGGCAATCTGCTTCTGATCATGTGCGGCTGCCCTTCTGTCCCTACAGGGTAAATTTGAAGAGGCTGAAGCTGAATTCATCAGGGCTGGTAAACCCAAGGAAGCAGTCCTCATGTGAGTTACCCATCAATTCCTTACTCCTGTCCTCCCAACCGCAGCCCCAGGACCTGGCATTGTCACCTTCACCTGAACCTAGTACCAATAAATCTTCTACCCCCTCTGATATGGCTGTTTGTCTCCCACTGTTGAGGCCTCAGTCCTGTACTGAGCCTCCCCTGTGTCCTCTTTTGGGAGCAGGTTCGTCCATAACCAGGATTGGGAGGCAGCTCAGCGTGTGGCCGAGGCCCACGATCCTGACAGTGTCGCCGAGGTGCTTGTGGGGCAGGCCCGGGGGGCCTTGGAGGAGAAGGACTTTCAGAAAGCAGAAGGGCTGCTGCTTCGGGCCCAGAGACCAGGCCTGGCCCTCAATTATTATAAGGTAGGGCACTGGATTCAGGGCCATGAGGGGGAGGGTGGGAGAGTATGAGAACCCACAGAGCACTACACTAACCACTACTACTGGGAAGGATCCAGGGAGTTAGCATTGGAGAGGGAGAAGGAGAAGACGGAAGGAGAAGAGAGGTCCAAGGACCTAGGGATCCGTGGCCCATAGTATAGAGCACCTGTGTGGCAGTGGGAAGGTATCATGCCGGTTCTGCCTTCCTGATACCTGGAAATCTGAGCAGGAGGCTGGATTATGGAGTGATGCCCTGCGGATCTGCAAGGACTATGTGCCCGGCCAGCTGGAGGCTCTGCAGGAAGAGTACGAGCGGGAGGCTACCAAGAAAGGGGCTAGGTATGACGCCAGGAGGCAGCAAGGTCAGCGGGCTGGAGGGTGGGTCACAAGGTATGTACAGGATAGGCCACGCTGCCCAGCCTGTTCTGGTCACATGTACTTTCATCTCAGGGGCATGGAGGGGCTCGTGGACCAAGCTCGACAGTGGGAGCAGGCTGGAGAGTATAGCCGTGCTGTCGACTGCTACCTCAAGGTGCGGGACTCAGGCAGCAACAGCCTGGTGGAAAAGTGCTGGATGAAGGTGAGGCAGGCTACACCCTTCCTGGCCGTCCACTTCCCGGACCGCTCTCACAGCCAGCATTCCTCCTCAGACATTGCTTTTTCCTCCTGGGCCTCTCATTTTCCCTCAGGCAGCAGGTACCTGCTGAGTGCTTGCTAGATGCTAGAGCCAGAACTATGAAAACTCTAAAAGGGGATCTAAGGCAGAACCCCTAACAGCCTGAAATTGGGGGAAGTTGGACCACTGTGGCTCAACTAATTGTGTATCTCGGTGAAAACTAAAGGATGTGATTTGAAGTAGAGTTCAGAGGAGGGTGAGGTCTCTATGGACTGAGAGGGAGGGAGGCTTTGTGAGGGAGGGGGTAGACCTGGGACCGGAGCTGGAAGGGCAAATCCAGAGCCCAGAGCTGGGGCCAGATGGAAGCCAGGAAGAAAGCAGAGGCTCTTCCTCTACATAGAAGCTCTTAAAAAGAAGCATCTAGCCAGTTAAGCCAAGTCAGTAGGTTTCATCAATTCCTAAACACATATATAATCACATTTTATTATCTTAGAAATTAGGTTGCATGTGAAGTTGTTTAAGATTTTATTTATTTGAAGAGAGAGATCACAAGTAGGCAGAAAGGCAGACAGAGAGGGGAAGCAGGCTCCCCGCTGAGCAGAGAACCCGATGCGGGACTTGATCCCAGGACTCTGAGATTATGACCCAAGCTGAAGGCAGAGGCTTTAACCCACTGAGCCACCCAGGCGCCCTGAGTGTGAAGTTTTAAATGATGTACCTGGGGTACCTGGGTGACTTGGTGGGTAAAGCATCTGACTCTTAATTTCCGGCTCAGGACATGATCTCAGAGTTATGAGATCAAGTTCTGCATTGGGCTCTGCACTGGGTGTGGAATCTGCCTTAGATTTGTTCTTCTTCTCCCTCTGCTCCTCCCCACTTGTGCTGTATAAAACAAAAAATAAGTAAATGATGCATCTTTGATTCAGAGAAATAATGGTATTAGGAGTTTGAGGGGGATGAGATTGATCAGCTCCCTAAATAAAATGTTGGTGCAGTGATGCCCCTGCAGAATTCCCCTCCGGTTTCAGAGGCCTTGGAACTGAAGAGCAGTTTGGCCGGGGGGTGGGGTGGGGGGGGAGTGGAAAGAAGGACTGATGGTTATGCAAATTTAATCAGCAAGTGTGTATGAAGCAACTCCTGTGTTTTACTCTGGAGCATTGTTTTTTGGCATCTGTGCAGGACTATACCTTCTATAAATTAGTCAACTTCCCGGATGGGGCACTTTAAGCTTTGGGGTTTGGCAGGTAAAGAAAGCAAGGCAAGAATAGGTGGGGGAGGGGTGCCTAGATGGCTCAGTTATTAAGCCTCTGCCTTCAGCTCAGGTCGTGATCCCAGGGTCTTGGGATCAAGCCCCAAACCTCTGGTTCCCTGCTCAGCAGGAAGCCTGCTTGTCCCTCTCCCATTCCCCCTGCCTGTGTTCCCTCTCTCCCTGTCTCTCTCTCTGTCAAATAAATAAATAAAATCTTAAAAAAAAAATAGGTGGGGGAGAGACTAAGAGGATTTAGGCAGACTATAGCTAAAACGGACCATGTATGTGGAAATTAAAATCCGATGAGGATGTCAGGATCACAGTGGAAAGAGTAAACTTATAGATTGCTCAGGTTTGTAGAATTACTGAGTTTTAGGGCTGGAAGGGGTCTCCAGGGTCATCTAGAGCATCACTGTCCAATAGAAATAGAATGCAAGTCACAAAGGTAAGTCATACAGGTAAGTTTAAAATTTCCTAGTATAGCTGCATTCAAATAAGTAAAAAGAAACACAAGAAAATAATAATATTTTACCAAATCAAATATAGCTAAACTCTGGGACGCCTGGGTGGCTCAGTTGGTTAAGCGGCTGCCTTCGGCTCGGGTCATGATCCCAGTGTCCTGGGATCAAGTCCCACACCGGGCTCCTTGCTCGGCAGGGAGCCTGCTTCTCCCTCTGCCTCTGCCTGCCACTCTGTCTGCCTGTGCTCGCTCTCTCTCTCTGACAAATAAATAAGTAATCTTAAAAAAAATATATAGCTAAACTCATTTCAACATGTAATCAATATTTTATTGTTGATTTTTTTTTTTTAAGATTTTATTTATTTGAGGGGTGCCTGGGTGGCTCAGTGGGTTAAAGCCTCTGCCTTCGGCTCAGGTCATGATCCCAGGGTCCTAGGATAGAGCCTCACATCGGGCTCTCTGCTCAGCAGGGAGCCTGCTTCCTCCTCTCACTGCCTATCTCTCTGCCTACTTGTGATCTCGGTCTGTCGAATAATTAAACAAAAATCTTATTAAAAAAAGATTTTGAGTGAGAGAGAGCGTGTGTGCATGCACTCACAAAGGGGAGGGGAAGCACAGAGTGGGTGGGAGAAGCAGATTCCCCACTGAGCACGGAATTAGGCTGGATCCTAGGATCCCAGGATATGACCAGAGCCAGAGGCAGAGGCTTAACTGATTAAGCCACCCAGGCACCCCTTATTGATTGATTATATTATTGATACTACTTATTTCTCAACTTACTGAGGTACTTTGCATTCCTTCTTTCCTACTAAAACTGTGAAACCCGGTGTGTATTTAACAGGACAGCACATGTCAGTTGGGATTGGCCACATGTGACTAGTGGCTTCTGTTCTGGATGGTGCAAATCAGATCAACTATCACTCTTACAGGTGGAGAAACTGAGGCACAGAAAAGCCCAACACAAATAGTTACAGAATGCCCTCTTTCTCTGTATCACACTGCCAAGATTCTGTTTGTGACAAAGAACTTGAGAAGCCAGTTTGTCTGAGGGGGGCAGGATCAAACGCAGTGACCTCAGCACAGAGTGTGTCTGACAGATGGGTCCCCTGGTGGTCATTTCAAGGCTCTGAGGGACCATGAGGCAGGCCTTGCCGGGGAGGGTAGAAGGTGAAGGAGAGTGCAAGAGAGAAGGTTGGCAAGTGAAGGGAAAACACAGGCCAGGCTGAGGATGCGCTGTGGTATTTGTCTCTCCTACCCATTGTCATCTTCTCTTCCACCTCTCAGGCAGCTGAACTCGCCATCAAATTTCTGCCTCCCCAACGCAGTCTGGAAGTAGTTCGGGTTGTGGGACCCCAGCTGCTTGGAATTGGAAAGCATAGTGCGGTAAGTAGAGTGCTGGGACTGAAAAGAAATAGATTGCCCAGAGAGGGGTGGAATGGTGTCATCTACAAGAAAGGCATGTGAGGTGGGCCTCCTGGCAGGTGTGACCTGCAGTTAGTTCTGTGGAAACAGGGGAGATGGTCTACAGGCTCTGATTTCCCACCATGCAGGCTGCAGAGCTCTATCTGAACCTGGACCTAGTCAAGGAAGCGATCGATGCTTTCATTGAGGGCGAGGAGTGGAACAAGGCTAAGCGTGTGGCCAAGGAGTTAGATCCCCGGTAAGCTGCTGACCCCCTTCTCTCCAGCAAATTCTCTTACTTTGTTTTGTAAAAGAGGAGGAGGAAGTGCTCATGGGAAGGGTGTGCATGCTGGGACCGCATGGCGCTAGATCCCTGCACATCTTCACAGGTATGAAGACTATGTGGACCAGCATTATAAGGAGTTCCTCAAGAACAAGGGCAAAGTGGACTCGGTGAGACTTGCAGAGAGTTAGCAAGGGGCCGAACGCATGAAGGCTCAAGGGACTTTATCCCTCCTCTCCCTGCTCATGTCCTCTCTGTCCTCTTAACTCTGTCTTTTCCACTGATCCATAGCTTGTGGGTGTGGATGTGGTGGCTGCTTTGGACTTGTATGTGGAGCAGGGCCAGTGGGACAAGTGCATTGAAACGGCTACCAAGCAGGTACTGCTCTCCTCCTCCCATCCCTAGCTCTTCTGGACATTATCCCTTGGCTCCCCTTAGCCCCAGAGCTGTATCTCTTACTTCCTCCAAAGCCCAACCCCAGAGATCCCTAACCAGCATCAGAGAGTCGGTCTTCCACCCTTTTGAAACTGGAGTCAGAGGCCTAGCTGGGCATGACTTGCATAGGCCTTTGCCTCCAAAACAAATCCATGGCCTCAAGTTACCACCCCACCCTCACTGCCTGGTCTTACTGATGGCCAACCTCCCCCATGCTTTTCCTCCATCTCTGGGACAGAACTACAAGATTCTGCACAAATATGTGGCTTTGTATGCAACTCACCTGATCCGAGAGGGTGGCTATAGCCAGGCACTGGCCCTGTACGTGCAGCATGGAGCCCCTGCAAACCCACAGGTACCAGCCTGCTCCTTGGGGTGATGGTCTCCCCAAGGAAATTCTTACGTCTCCTCAAAACCCACCCATCCCCTCAGGAACTGTCTTCTCAAAGGATTCTTTTAGAGAGCATCCTGCCCAGAGACCCACACCAGCCTCTTCTGAAATGTACAGCCTCTCAAGCTTTACCATTTGAGGAAACATTAAGCAACCTCCCCATGCTCTTAGCTAATACAGGGAATGGCCTTTCAGAGATGAATCTTAGTAAGGCCCTCACCTTACTAAGGCACTTACTGCACACACCTCTCGGGCCTTACTAACCTCCTTCAGAGACCAGACGCTGCTCTCCTGTCTGAGCACCCCAGCTCCCTGGAATATCGGCCCATTAACACTGGGACTGCATTCGTGTTCATACATCTGTCCACACGCAGACCACCAATTGTAAGAAAGTTATTTTCTTACTTTTGTCTTCCAAAAAAGGATCAATACTTTCTCCATCATTGTCCCCTAGCTCCTCCACATGCACACTGACAGCCTGTTTCCTCTTTGGACCACGTGTACTTTCTCTTCTAGTTATCCCTTCTCACTCAGCTCTCCTTTGCCCACCACCCCTAGAACTTCAACATCTACAAAAGGATCTTCACGGACATGGTGAGCTCCCCTGGGACCAACAGTGCTGAGGCCTATCACAACTGGGCTGATCTTCGGGACGTGCTCTTTAACTTGGTGAGGAAGTCGGCTCTGTGACAGAGTGACAAGGCTACCCTAGTTCTTTGTTCTCCTCTCTTCTTTGAGGCACATAAATATTTACCTTCAGATGGGCTGCACTTTTGTCCACATGGCCATGAGCTCTCTGGCCCTCCTCCAACCCCTGACCCAGGCTGCGCTCTCCTCCTGCTCTAGTGTGAAAACCTGGTGAAGTCTAGTGAGGCAAACTCTCCAGCCCATGAGGAGTTTGAGACAATGCTGCTGATTGCTCATTACTACGCCACTCGCTCGGCCGCCCAGAGTGTCAAACAGTTGGTGAGATGGGGGGGAAGGGGCACTCAGTCTTAACGGAAGCATCTTCCAATGCATGAAGTTGAATAAGTTCAAGTTCCGGATTCTCAAGCTTGGTCCACTTCTCTCGTAGCTTCTCTTCCGTTTAGACAAATCTTTACCCCTCACTAAGGTGGTTTTCTTCCTGGACTCCTCCACTGTCCTTCTTAGGACTCTGACCACATAGCTCCAGCCTCATTATACTTAAAACATTCAAATCCCACAATTTCTGCATTGATCTAAGATAGACACATGCCTTTGGCTTACTTGTGATCGCGTATTGTAAATTTGGTGTGCGTACTTGAATGACAGAAATAATCTAGGCTTAGGTTCTCTGTGCAGATGAAAAAGACCCAGAACCACTTGAGATCCAGAGCAATTTAATATGTATTACTGGTTTTCTGGTTCTGTGGCTGCCTTAGCCATAAGGTTACTGGGCTGGTAGCTCAGTCGCTACAGTGCCAGGATCATAATGCTTTGATTTTAATCTGTAGGAAACTGTGGCTGCCAGGCTTTCTGTTTCACTCTTACGCCACACCCAGCTCCTACCTGCAGACAAGGCCTTCTATGAAGCAGGCATTGCTGCCAAGGTGAGCTGGGACGAGGAAGGGTCTGGCAGAGGAGACAGGGAAATCAAAAGTTGGAAGGTGGAATGCCCTGTCTACTCAGGTAGGGCAAAGCAGAGTGTGGGGCTGATGTTACGGAGGATACCGTATTCCTGTGTCTTCCTGGATTCCTCCCCCTCCCTGGAAGAGCAGCATCCGAGCCCAGCTGCTCACTCCCACTTGCAACTTTTCTCTGTTGCAGGCAGTTGGCTGGGAGAACATGGCATTCATCTTCCTCAACCGCTTTTTGGATCTGACCGATGTGAGTAAAGAAGTGCCCAGAGGGTGGGAGGTTTCACCTGTCATGGAAATGTGTCTATCTCATGGCTGCCCACTCTGCCACAGGCAATTGAAGAAGGGACTCTGGATGCCCTTGACCACTCTGACTTTCAGGATACAGACATTCCCTTTGAGGTGCCACTCCCAGCCAAGCAGCACGTACTGGTAAGAGCAGGAGACTGGGGAAGGCCTCCCCAGCGTGAGGGTGTTGTGAAGGGAAGACGCTTTATCCCTTTATGTTGGTCCTCCTAACCTTTGTAATGGGCATCAGCTGGCAACGTCTTTGGAAGGGCCTCGGCCCTCACTATTCCTTCAGTGAAAGTAGAAGCAGAGAAAAAAGAAAAGGTGGTGACGAGGAACCCCATCCAAGGAGGATCACATATAGGGAAAAGATGATGCACAGGACGACAGTTTAGTAAGACTCCCAACTCCCCACCTTCCACTTGCCCTGCCCTGCATGAAGATGCTGCTGCTTTGTCCTTCCCAGGAGGCTCAGAGGGAAGAGGTTCGAGACTGGGTACTCACAGTCTCAATGGACCAGCGGCTGGAGCAGGTCCTGCCTCGGGATGAGCGAGGTGTGTACGAAGCTTCCTTGGTGGCAGCGAGCACTGGCGTTCAGGCACTACCCTGCCTCATTACAGGTACACAACCCTACACCTGTCCACATTCCATGGTGGGCAGAAAGGGAGGGGGAACAGCAGGCTCAAGAGAGTATTTTACTCTGAAATTGCTCTTGGTTTTCCCTCTCAAATGCCAGTTTGTTTTTTTCTTCTCCCACAGGATATCCCATTCTGAGGAACAAAATTGAGTTTAAGCGGCCAGGGAAGGCAGCTAACAAGGACAACTGGAATAAGTTCCTTATGGCTATCAAGGTTAGAGAGGGAGACTTGGAGGGTGCGGGCACTGAAAAGTAAGAAACCGCTAGAAGGGTGGGTGGGGATGTCAGGAAGGCAGGTGCAGGCCCTGCACTCTGCTCTCCTTACTGAGATGGGGTTGATTTTCTCTAGAGAAGGAATGCTTTTCCTTAGCACTAATGAGTTCCTCTCTTGTTCTACTGTTTGTCCACAGACTTCCCACAGTCCAGTGTGCCAGGATGTGCTGAAGTTCATCAGTCAGTGGTGTGGAGGGCTACCCAGCACCAGCTTTTCCTTTCAGTAACTAGTAGGCCTTAGGGAAGAGTTATTGGATTCTCTCCCTCATTAAAGTCTTGTAGGTAATGGAGACTGCTGTGTTCTTTGATCAAAGTCATCCCCAACATCAGCCTAGTGCTCTTACCCCCCTCAAAGGAAATCATCATCAAGTTTTATTACTTTTATTACAACTGTTTACGTCATCTTGGGGTTTATGTCACCATTGTGAACTGAGCCTCCAGATCAGCACCTGCTCCATAGAAGGGAGAACCTGAGTCAGAGCAGAGGGCAGGCAGCACAGCAAAGGACTCGACCCAGTTCTAAGAGTGATTCCCTGCCTCCCCCCTTTCCCAGGCCCCAATTCTCATGGATTACCTGTCCTCAGCCCAGCTTTTCTGTGATGCCTGCATTTCTTGGTTTTGATCCACTAGCTTCTCATTTTCCTGTCTTTGACACTTGGGAAGTTCAAGCTCTGTCAGTTCCTCTAGCTGTAGGGGAGGATGGAGTCAGTACTCCTGCCCTGAATTATACTGCAGTTCAGCACCTTTAAACACAGCCGGTCCCTGTTGAATGAGTCCTTCCTGTTTATCTTCCTTACCTGCTCCTGAAGCCCTTCCTTCCTGCAGGGCCCAACCCCACGTAGGGTGAGGGCAGCCACACAGCAGTAACCAGACAGGGCGGCCTCCGCTGCAGACATGAGCAACGAAGGGATCCAGAGAGCCAAGGCTGTATCCTAAAAGGTGACGAGGGAAGGTGGGGGACTGAGAGGGAGCAGGACAGAAGTGGCAAGTAGGGATGATTGAAAGGGCAGGGCCAAGGCCCTGTAGACTGCAAAAAGGCTGAGAAGAGCATGCACTCACATAGATTCTTGTGGGGTCAAACGGGCAGTCAGACCGTCCAGGCCCCTGGTCCACCGGTAGCAAAGGATCCAGCAGTCCTGGATGGCAATCAGCAATGAGACGACGGCCACCGTTGGCCACAGTGAGTGACACAGCAAGGAGGAGGCCCAGGGAGCAGGCCGCAGACAAGAGCAGGTTCCCTAGAGCTACTGCCAGGAGGGCCCAGTGCTGGCAGGGGCAGAAGATCAGGGTGAGCAGCTGCTCGCCCGCCTGACACTCCCACTGATAAGACACCTTGAGGTCTCTGAGGCTCCTCCACCCACTTAAAGATGAAGCCCAGTCAGGTCCTCATTTCCCTGATTCCAGGCCCCATTAAAGCTCCAGAAATCCCCTCTCACCAGTGGTGGGCGCAGAAGGTTCCTGGATGCCAAGAGGGCCACAAGTCCCAAGGAAACACTCTGGAAGACACAAAGCCTGAAGCCCGCGCCCTTCTACGCCCCGCCTCCCCTCCCCCACGCCCGTGGCCCCACCCCGCGCTCACCAGCAGCCCCGAGCCCACAGAGATGACATTGGCCGTGGTGTACTCCGGGGTGACAGCGCCGCGGGGATTGGCCACGTGTCGCAGGACTGTGCCGTGCAGCACGGCCCCCAGGAGCAGGTTCACGTGGCCCACCAGGATCAGCGCGAGGCCCACGCGCATAAGCCTCCGGGGGCCGCGGGCCGCGTCTGCAAAGCACGGGGGGAGGGGCAGGCCTGAGCCGGGAAAGGAACCGAAGGGCCCCCGTGGAGCGCCCCTGGCGAACCAGGGGCCGTGGAGCGGGTCGCGGACCGACGCAGGGGCCCGAACTCGGGGCCGGAAGTTACCGAATTCGTAGAGGCGGCAGCACCTCATCGCGGCCGTCCGCGCCCTGTCGCAGGGCAGCTCTACCTGGCCCCGGCCCCGCCCTCGCTCGCCGGGCCGCCCCGCCCCCTCGCCACCTGAAGGCCCCACCCCCGGCGCGCCGCACCCAGGGCTCCGAGGCCGCGCCCCCTGGCGGGGAAGGCGCGCGCACACACACACCACGCTCTTAGCAAAAAGTAGACTTTTATTACAGCAGCAACTGAGGCGAATCGAATGGCCCCCCAGGGCCACCACTGCAGCACCACCCTTCTCTCCCGCCCCGTCCGCCCCAGAGGGATTGTAGAATTCAGCTCCCCCAGTGCCCGTGGGCCTCCTTTCCACACAGGCTGGGCGGGAGCCGCCAGATCAGCTACTAGCCCCCAACTAGAAGGCGGCTGCTGAGAAGGCCCAGGCCCACGTCTGTGCAAAACAAGTAAACAAAGTGCAGAGGGGAGGAAGGGAAGGGGAAGGGGGAGGGTGATGCTCAGAACCAGGGAGCCCCAAAGCCCTCCTGAATAATAAAGGAGAGAAGGGGCTTCACAGGGTAATACTGACTGGGGGAGGAGGCAGGAAGGCTGCTGCCGTCTAGTCTAGTGACGGCCACAGCTCTGATTAGGGGCCTGGCCCGAGGGAGCTCTAAGAGGAGACGGTGACAGCGGCTGAGTTGAGGGTGCTGTTCCTGGCAAAATTGAACTTGTTCAGGGTCTCCTCTAGCAGAGAAGTCAGTCGGCTCTGGTCAGCCTGGGGGAGAAGAGCGGGGTGAGACAGGGCAAGAGGACAGTGGAGCTGCCGGGCGGCGGGAGGCGGAAAGCTCACCTCGCTGATGAAGCCCAGCTGCACCAGCTCGGCGGCCAGCTCCGGGATGTTCTCATCTGACAGAAAAGGGAGAGGGTGAGCACAACGCGGGAGTAGTGGGCCGCCAGCCCTAGTCGGGTCAGCCCAGCTGGGAAAGAACGACACAAGCAGAACTGTCCCGTCTACCCTCTGGTTTTAGGAGCTAAGATATTCGTTCTGTGCGCGTCAGTGTGTTGCTGCCTTGTAACCTTCCTCCCCGCCCCTAAGAATGTCCCTCACAGATAAGACTTAAGAGACTCGTCCTCTGAGGGAAAGGAGAAACTCACTTGGCATTAGGTCACAGCTCAGGTGCCGGTTGAGTTTGTCCTCCAGCTTCAGAAGAAGCGTCAGCTGGAGAAGAGGACAGTCAGAAGATGCGGCTCCTCTTTCCCACTTTCCCCCCTCTTTCTCCTGGCCACCCAGCCCTCTGCGGCCCCGGCCCCCAGCCTTACGTGGTGTTTGACCCCTTCCTCCACTGACTCGATGTTGCACTGCATCAGCACCACCTAGGGAGAGGACACGCACAGGGTCACAATAGGCAAAAAAAAAAGCCCGCAACAGCTAGAAGACTTTCCAGCCCACAGAACAAGCTTGCTAGAAACCAGAAACACACTCTTTTCTCTATAGGACAAAGCCTTATTTGACGTGTCCTCATCTCCCTTCCACCATGACCATAGAGACCTCCACATCCACGGAGCCCACCTTGCGGGTCTCCACCTCAGCTGGTTCAGGTGTTGGAGTCTTGACAGAGGGGGGCACAACAGGTGATGTCACCTCCTCCTGCTGTGGCTGCTGGGGACGAGGTAGCCCAAAGGCTGTCAAGGGGTAGATCCCATTCCTAGAGTGAGATCAAACAGGTCACACGGGCTCCATGAATGCCTCAGGACACCCACCCTGCTTCCTAAAGCAAGCCTTTCCTCTCACCCTTCTCTCACCTGACATCTTCAAGGAATTTATCCAATTCCAGAGCTGGTGACTGAGAGTACCTGCAGGAGAAAAGAGAGAAAACACGTGAAAGGAAGGAAATAAGCAAAACAGCAGGTTCAACAATTCCCAAAGACTTAACAGTTGACAGAACCCTCAGTGATAGTGACAAATCTGTCCCTTTCAGACCCTCTCAGAGAGTTAGTTACTCACAAAGTCTGAACTGGTTCTCTTCCTGGTCCTGCAGGGATTTCAGCCAGTACAGCACTGGTATCCATGTTTTTGGTGATCTCCTCCAGAGCATTCTCTGGGATCATGTCTGGAGGACATGATGAAATGGAAAGGATAGATTAATGTCATGGAAGGCCCAGGGGTCCTGGGGGGAGTAAAGAATTCCTTTGGAAGTGGAAAAGGAAAGAGGGCATTGCTAGTGATACTTGTTAATGCTCCGACAGGAAGAAAATTCTTAGCAGGGCCAAGGGGACTCACGTTGGTGTCCCACAGTGCAGTGGGCAGCAAGGAGTTTGAGCGAGGGCACTTCAAACAGTGCTGGGTGGAACAGAAGTTCTCTGGCTGTTGGTCTGCGAGCAGGCTCAGAATGCAGGCACTTTTGAATGAACTCCTAGAAAAGGGAAAAGAGGAAGTAGAGTGGGCAGCTGGCAACCTGGCCACTGTGTTCATCATGGTACTTCGCCATTCATTACACTTAGCACAGGCTTCGTACATACTAGGCGGTCAGCACTGGTTGAGGAAGTAACTGTTACTCCTCCTGAAAGGGCTTTGAAGATTCTAAGGTATTAACATGAAAGGTATTGTTCAGGGTTTTTATGGTTTTAATTGTTTTTCTACTCTCCATCCACCAGCTTTCTCTTTTTTATTTTTTATCTATTCAAACTTCCAGATTTTTTTTTCGATTTTCTACTTCTATGCTTTAACAGCCCACTCACTGCCTCCCTTCCTCTCTGTCTCTCACCAAAATTACCTTCTCTGTTCCCAAACCTATCTGTTGTGGTCAATAGTATTCACCATCTTTTTCTTTTACAAGCCAACTACCACAATTTCCTTTTTCTCTTACAATCATTTATTAAGTTCACTGATTTTCCCCAAGCTTCCTCTACATACACACACTCCCCCGTTTCCCACCTCCCATAGGACGTCCCATGATAATTAACCTGCTTTTCTTTTCCTCCTTACAAACTTAAAAGCCAAGAAGGTCATATACCTAATCTGTCACTTGAACGCCCCAACCTAAAGCTGAACTAGAAATTTACTCCACACTAGCCTCAGGACTTCCCACTAGTCTCCTGTCATACCATCTAATAAGTTACAAACTATCCTTGTTTGGACCTTCCTGTCCAGCCTCTTACTATAGTCTACCTACTGATTCATAACCTTATACCCTTTAAATATTAGCTCATTATTTCAGAGCACATTTCCTACCTAAAACTATATAAATATAGAAGCCCACATGACAGATTTAATTCAAACTGATCAATTTGTTTAAAAATATCAAGATGGCTGTCTGAGAGCATATACCAATTGCTTGAGGTAACCATTAGTTTACCTCCAGGCAGACACAACTAAATTAATACACAACCTTTATCCCCAATACTACCCATCTTAAACCCTTAACCAGTGCGTGTATATACAAAAAACAATGTAGATACCACCTAGGGAAATATTCATATAGTCACTGCTTTTGCCTGTCCTTGCTGCTTTCTGTTTTCTTGCTCTTAGAAGAGAGTATATTCCCAGTAAGCAAAAAGGAAGAAAAACCTAAAGACATTTCAAAGTCTGTTGAGGAAGTGATCCAGAAGATTCTTACTCTCTGTAATGGGTCTTCTAGAAGCTGAATGGCACTGCTGATAGCTTCCTGTGGCACATACGAGGACTCTCCATTGCCCTGAATCTCTAGCACTGCCATCTGCAGGAAGGGGGAACAGAAAAGCCCAGTAGAAACTTCAGAACTTCAGTGCTCCAGAATCACCCTCTCAAGACCTTACTTGTCCTCCCTCCATTTCCCCTTCCATCTTCAACTTGACCCCTTTCCATCACCACTGCCTGTGGTTTCCTCACCTCCAGTGCACACATGCCAAAGGAGTAGATGTCCACTGCTGTTGTCACATTAGTGACTTCTAGGGAAAACAGAGAAGCCTTTGTTTAATCAGAGGATGGGGGCAAGGGGAGGCAGAAATGCCTTTTAAAAACTTTTTATAAGCCAGCAGAGAACTACAAGTTTCAGTTCTATTACCTCTGGGCCTCAGGTTATAAGGTAGAAACCTGGGGAACAGGGAGAGGGGAGAGAAACTGGTGCCTCACCTCCATACTCCGGTGCAAAGAAGTGTAGATTCTTCTGTTCTTCCCGACAAGTCTTCACATGATTGTTGATAGTGTCAGGAGCCACTGGGAGTAGGGGAGATACCCACAATCTGACCACCGTCAACAAAGCACAGTCTCACTCCAGAGAGAGGTCCCCAGAAGCCAAATTCTCTCCTGAAGACTCTAACCCTCAAGGCACAAACCTGTCCTTTTCCCATCTTGAACTACAGACTAAACATGAACACCACCTACTTCCCCTTTCTGGGGTCTACCACTTCTCATTTAAGGTCCCTAGGTCAGTAGCAACAAACACTCCACACTCAACTAATAGGCATTTAGGGGCCTTGGGCTGGTCAAGAAGCAATGGAGGCTAAGGAAAAACTTTTGCTTGTGATCTCCTCACCTTCCCCGAAGTTCAGGAATATATAATCCCTGTCACATGAAAATGTGTGGTCTAGTTTTCAGCCACCCTCAAATAGCATAAAAGCATAGGCAGCCCTTCCTAATCTGGGACACTTAAAGATCCCAGAAACTTGGATGATTAAAAAAAAAAAAAAAAAAAAAGGTAAGAAGGAATAACAATACTACAACCAACTAGACAGCCTCCTTTTTACCCACCTTTACTGACTGAAACTCAAAAACAGCTCAAAGTTGAACCAATATCCTTGAATCAGTCTCACATTTAACCCACCAAAATTGTAGACTCCTGCTCTACTCCCTATTGCTCAACATTGCTGCCATAGGCCTGAACGAGGAACCAGGGCCGGGCCCAATTTGGACTCACTCAGATCATAAACAATGATACAAGTCACAGAGAGTCAGGGAACACAGTATGATTTAGGGAACCATCCTGATGATGAAGGGAAGTAAGAATCCAAGACATAAATGGCCAGCCAGGCAGAAACCACAGGAAACAAGCAAGTTATGGAAGGGCAAGCAGGTGGAGGGCTGGTAGGGAGAAGCCAAGCAGGCATAACTAGGCAGGGAGGCAGGGGCACAGGGCTTGCTCCCACGACTGCATGCACTGGGCAGCCGCAAAGGGGAGCAGAGGGGGCACGAACAGAGCCCCACATGGGGCAACAGGGAGCTCTCACCATTAGCAAAAATCCTATGAAAGACTGTTGGGAACAGAGCAGCCCGTAAGCGGGAGGGAGGAAAACAGAGAAAAGTTGTGAGCGATGGAGCAGCCAAGCCCCCGACAAATGGACACACAAACCACACACAGACACGGCACACAGAAATGTTATACACAGCACACGGATACACAGCAAATGAAAGCACTCACAGCAGGCACAGCCTGGAACCTCCTTTGGTAGGGTCTGGCCCCCAGGGGCTCAAATCAGACCTTAGACCCATCTCTTTGCCCTTTCCCAACCTATCAAGGTGTCTGGATTAACCCGCTTCCCTCCAAAAAAGGTGTAAGATTAGTCCCTACCCCCTAATTGACTGGCCTCTCCCTATGAATTACCCCTAGCAAAGTCCTATCTCTTATCACCAGCCCAACACCTCAGAATTTTGCTCTATTCTCCCCACTCCTTGCATCTTACCCCCGTGGTTCCCAAATTCCCGAGGCTCCCCTGCCCAGAACCTCTCCCTCCCCTCACCAGAGCCAATCTTGATGAGTCCGTTGTGCTGGATGAAGATGGTGTCACAGGTCAGGTTCCCATGGATGATGGGGGGGTCACAGGAGTGCAGGTAGCTGTGGGGGCACTGGGCTGTTAGAGGGGCCACTGGGAAATTAAGGGCAGGGGGAACCCAAGGGTTAAGAGGAGGAAGGGCCTGGTCTCCTGCTGGTCACCACAAAGATAATCCCCACACTCTGAATCTCCATTATGCCTGGTGAGTTAAATAGCTGGATAAGCACTAGGAGAAAGAGGCGGGAGACAGTATCGTGGTTAGGGCATTAGAATGGACCCTTTACAAGACCATAGGGGCCTAATCTTGACAGTACAGGACTCAAAAAAAGTGGGCAGAGGCAGAAAAAAACCAGCAGAGTAGTGCCCTAAAATCTGTTTGGAGGAACTAAATCAGGAAATAGGGGAAAAACACTAATCAGATCCTACTTACCTAAGGGCAGAGAGGATTTGCGTGCACCAGCGCTTCCAAGCCTGGAACAGTTTGATCAAAGGGTCAGCAGTAATCCCATCTCTTAACCCTCCAGCTAGTTCCCCTCCCTCATCCCTTCCTGATTAGCTTCATGATTACTATAATCTTTTTAAAAACCCCAAACCAGCCTAAAGCTTTGTCTGTTCTCCCTCCATACCTTTTCATTCATAGTCTTGTGGTTCTTTTTGGTCTTCTTCAGAAACTGCTTAAGACTCCCAGATGACATGTATTCTGTGATAAAAATGACCTGGAGAGGCAAAGCACTCAAATAAGGTCATAAAGTAGAAATGATCCCCTACCTGATGACATGTACACCAGATACATATTAGATCTGGAAGCCTGGTGGTGGTGGTTGTTTTAAGTTTCCCTCCTTTTGTTGTTAGCACCACATCCTCAGATTTAACAGGATGAAAAAAACTGCTCAACTATAAGAGCTATGGAAGTAAGGATGCCTGGGTGGCTTAGTCTGTGAAGTGTCTGCCTTTGGCTAAGGTCATGATTCCAGGATCCTGGGATCAAGTCCCACATCTGGCTCCTTGCTCAGTGGGATGCCCGCCTCTCCCTCTGGCTACCACTCCCCCTGCTTGTGTGCTCTCTCTCTCTCTTTGACAAATAAATTAAATTTCAAAAAAAAGAGAAAGAATGAAAGAAGGAAAAAAGAGAAGAGCTGCGGGAAGGAAACAAAAGTTTGCTCATTTCTGCCCCCCCCATCACCAGACAAAAGGCACAGGACATAGGCAAAGCCCTGCTCTCATCTCCACAACAGCTGATTCCAGTTTTGTTCCAAAATTACCTTATTTTCATCTCTGAATGTAAAAAGGACAATAAATGTAGCTGGTCTCTTTGCGGTAAGCTCAAGAAAAAGTTCTTACCCTGGCCTTGTTCTCTTTAATGTCAGCCCAATACTTGTGAAACTTAACAATGTTGAGATGTTCCAACTGAATCAGATTATCAAACACAGCACGGACTTTTTCCTGAGAGCAGGGGAGAGAGTGGGATTAACAGGGTTCAGAAACCACTGTAATTCTGAAAAGCCATTCCTTACCCTTCCCCAAAAATGATCTAACCCCAACATACGAGATCTCCTCCTAATCTGCTTCTCAACACCAATTCCTCTTTAACACATACATTCTTTTTTTAATTTAAATTCAATTAATTAACATAAAATGTATTATTTAAGGGGTACAGGTCTATGATTCATCAGTCTGACATAATACCTAGCACTCACCACAACACATACCCTCCCCAGTGTCTATCACCCAGCCACCCCATTTCTCCACCTGCCTCCCCTCCAGCAACCCTCGGTTTGTTTCATAAGATTAGGAGTCTCTCACGGCTTGTCTCCCTCTCTGGTTTCGTCTTGTTTCATAACACCTGCATTCTAACACCACACAGGCTACATCCTTTCACCATCACCTACCTCCTGCAGCTTGTAGTTCTTGCGTTCAGAGAACTGGACCTCATTCCACACAACCTCTACACCCTCCTCTGTATCCATGGCCAGGTATGCACTGTCAATACCTGGTACGTTCCGCTGATTCACCTGAGAAGAAATTCAAATGGAAAGGAATTACTAAAGTAACCTTGTAAACCCTCCATTTTAATATTCCACATGATCATCCTCTCCTAGGCTCTGATCTTTTAAACTTTGGTCTGCCCCTTTCATACTTTCCTCTTCCACTTCGCGCTTAGAATTCACTCCCCCAAGAGTGACACTACCATCACCTTACCTCTTCTCGCCTCTTCTGCCACCGCCCACATGGTGACTCTTCCAAGATCTCAGACTCATCTTCACTTTCTTCTTCTTCCTCTGGGGAAGCAGCTGAGGTCGTGGAGGTCACGGGAGGTGACACTGATGTGAGGCCAGGAGCTGAGGATGAGGATTCTACCTTTGGGTCTGAGCCGCTACTGACTACTGTCTGGGATTCCCCCTCCGACATGCTGGAACGAACACTCAGGCCTGCATTGGTTGGGGCAAGGATGGAGAGAGAAAGAAAAAAGGGTCAGGACAGATCTACAAAGATTTAATTCTGGGGCATCTAGGTGGTTCAGTCAGTTAAACATCCAACTCTTGATCTCAGCTCAGGTCTTGATCTCAGGGTCGTGAATTCAAGCTCCATGTTGGGCTTCACGTCTAATCTTAATAACCTCCTCTGGGTTTCAAAAGAAAACAAAACTTACACCACCCTTTAAATCCAAAATCAAATTAATCTTGTCTGAACACTGAAACATTAACTACTCTCTTAGTCTAGAGAAGGGAACTTATCTTGGTTGAAGATGACCCACCAGAAGTGGCAAATCTAAGATTTATGACAATACAACCCCCACTGGTAAGGTCCAAATGAACAGCCAAATCAGGGACAGACACCACTCCTCCTCAGCAATACCTACCCAACAGCCTTCCCTTTGAATCCTCACCTGTCTCTATTTCCACTGTGCTCAAGAACTAAGCTACATGGGCCTTGTTCAGAACAGAGGACTCCAGACCCCAAAAGGTTCCACTGATTCAGCCCTAAGGCTGGACCTGTAACACTCTCAGCGAATTTATCCAGCTGAAACCCTCAGCTAATTTATTCCACTAGAATTCTGACATTTGCTATCCATGCCTCCTATACGCAGATCAAGTCTGCCGGTCCAGGCTTAGGCTACCCCTGGCCCAGGTGACTGGCAGTGGTTAGTGACTTCACCCCTGATGACCTCACCTTCCCTGTGATGTGAGTGTGCAAATGGGTATTGTTTAGCAACATTTTTTTTCATTCACTCATTCAACAAATGTTTATTAAGCACTTACTGTAGGTCAAGCACTGGGCTAGGTACTTGAGATACAATAGTGAATATAATAACTGAGATGCCCACATTCATAGAGCCACAAATTTAAACAGATCTAGGACTTTCAGCTTCCATTTCATTCATATGGCTCAAAGCTCCACCTTCTGGGATAACAGATCTGACAGAGATATTCCCTCAAGAACGAGTAACTCAAGGGGCACCTGGGTAGCTCAGTTGATTAAGCATCTGTTTTGGCTCAGGTCATGATCCTGGGGTCCTGGAATTAAACCCTGCATCTGGCTCCCTGCTCAGCGAGGAGTCTGCTTTTCCTTCTGCCCCTCTGCAGCCCAGGCGTGCCCATACACGCACTCTACTTCTATCAAATAAATGGATAAAATCTTAAAAAGAAAAAAACTAAAAAAAAAAATAATAACTACAGATATAGCAGTCACAGGAAAAAGTACTATATATTTTTTTCAAGGCACACTGCTACTTGGAAGAAAAACAATTCTCTGAAGCTAAATGTCATTAGCTTGTCCAGACAAGCACAGGACAACTGCTGAATGTTATTCCAAATCTCTAAGAACAAAGGCTGTGAAGGAGTTGAAACCTGTGTGTGCTGGGCTCAAATGAGTGCTCCGGTATGAAAGTGGCATTCTGGAAAGTAGACTTCCTCTTCTAAATCCATTCAGAATACAGAAGCCTCTGATCAAAACCAATCTTGAAAAGCCCTCATTTTAGAACTCCTGGATACTCACTTCTGCCAATCTCCACCCCCAGCCTACACTATGTATAACCCAAATCAGAAGATTCTTAATAGATGACATTCTAGCAAATACCTGAGAACCACAACGCACTACAGAGAAAATCCGGCAAGATATTTTTTCCCTGTCATTTTCTAGGCCCTGCCCATCACAGAGTGTATTCAACCAGCCAAGAAAGCTATTATCTGCATGTCTTAGTAATCTACGCGAAAACGACTTAGAAATCATTTTCCTTTTCCTTCCCTTGAAAAATAACTAAGAAAATGGTAAGAAAGTTCATATGGATTACTTCCTAGAGCAGCTATATTTATAGAATGTATCTTGAATCTGAACAGCTAAGTAAAATTTCCAGCTAGATTACAATAGGAAATACCTGTGACGTTCTAATACAGGAAGCCAGTTACCAATGGGCTCTAAGGAAACCTCTGAACTCAGGGCACAGACAATCCACAGAACACCACAAAAGCAGCCAAACCTTTACCAGTCACAGACATGTCCTTGGAATGTGCTGGTCTTCTCCCTCCCCAATCTTTCCCCAGCAGGCAAAATGAAGGCACTGCCCAAGATCCCCCAGCACTTCCCCTCCTGCTGAAAAAATCTTTGTAACGCTGGGATTTTCATCTCAGGGTCGTTCAGAGGTGTAAGAGATCACATACGGAAAAGGTCATTTACGCCCCTACAAGGGACTCTCCTCGCCGCCTCCAGCAACCCCGAGAATAGTGTGTTCACTTCTGAGCAGTGTAGGTAGATCGTCGCGCAAAGTTTTTCTCGGAGACTTTTATTTATTGGACTGCAGCCCCTCTGCATGTCGACTCCTCAGCAACAGCTCACAGGCCACGGGCCTCTGAGCCACCCTCACCCCGAGCAGACCAAAGGGCCTCCGGGACCCACAGGACCGTTCGCTCAGACGTCAAGCAAGCGCAGGGGACGGCTTCGCGCTCCAACAGGTCGCCCTGCCCGCTGACTGCAAGGGAGCGCCCGCAGCCCCGCAGGCCCTGGAGCCAGCGGCCGCCACCTCAGCAAAGGCCGGCCCCGCGGCGCCGTCAGGGGCGCAGGCCACGCCCCCGCGCAGTCAGCGCGCCGGCCTCCGCCAGCAGGCGCGGCCCCGACGCTGCGCTTCCGCAGGCCGCGGGGCCCGCCACCACCGCCCCCGCCGCCGGCCCCGCCTCTCGTCAGCCCCAGTTCGACACGAACGCCAGGGCCTCGCGCCCTGCGCCGGCAGAATTCCGGGTCGCCGCCACTCAGGGCAGGCCGGGCGGGCCCGGCAGAGACCGTGGAGCCGCGGCCGCCCCTCGGCTCCGGCGGGCCGGGGCTGGGCCGCCGAGCGAGCAGAGCCGCCACCAGACACCCGCCTGCCCGGGTCCCAGCGCCCCGGGCCGCGGAGACCGACCCTTCCGTCCCTTCGCCGAGCCCCTTCCTCCCGCTCAGTCCCCTCGGTGCTCACCTCCCGACTCCGCTCCCCGCAGCCTGCGCTTCAGCTCCAGCTCGGGTTCGGGGCCGCGGACCGGAGAGACTCCCTCACAGCTGCGCTCCGCAGCGCAACCGAACTGCGGGCCCCGCCCTCGCGGCGTCCGGACCAACAGATGGGCGGTGCCGCACTGCCGTTGGGTTTCCATTGGATAAGACGGTCAAGATGGGCGGTGCCCCGGGAAGACGGTCGCTCGCTGGCATAGTCTTCAACCCGGTCTCCTCCCCTTGAGCCTGTCCAGCCGAGACCTCTCCGAGGCTATGGTGTGTTCGTATCAACTGGGGCTGATCGCTCTGTCCACCCCTCCGTCCAGTCCAGGTGCCCCCGATGATTCTGCTGGGCGAAAGGAAGGCCTTCCCTCTCTTCTTGAAGGCGCCATGACAGTTCTGGTCCGACTAAAAGACAAAAGGAGCGAAAGACGCAACCTCAATCCGGGAGGAGCACCCACCCACTTTAATTATTTAGCGGGGCGAGACTGCGCAGGACACCAATTCTTCAGAAAGCTTAAAAATTTTCCTGAATATATGCTGAAAGTTGCATAGCACGGATATTTGCCAAAACTTTGCAGGAGGTTTTCACAGATAACTCGTTTGACCCTCATAAGAAACCGAAATTATCATTCAGTGCTAATTGACAAAAGCGAAAAACTGAACCAGAGACATTAAGCTATTCAAAAGTTGATAGGAGCCAGATCTAGCATTCAAACAATAAGATTTGTCAAAGCTTTCCTTGAAAAGATGTTTGGAAAGAATTTGGATTGACTTCGAGTAAGTGGAAAGAAAAGATTCTGGGGGAGCCCATTGATCTGCGAAAACTAAACGCTGAGCCTGAGCGGTATAAATTCAATGTGCCATTAGACATACGTTGTGGAGGGAGGAAGATGAATCAACTATCACAACTTGGGAATGTCATAATCACTAAATTTCACTGCCCTTAAAGGGACTGCCTAATCCTTCTTAACTAATATATAGAAGGATACCGTATCTGGCAGAAGCCCTCTGTTTTCTCAACTCTTCACCTCAAAATAGTTATTTTTGCAATCTTTCATCCTTTGATTCTTTTACCTTTAAAAGAGAGCGCTCACACACACTTATAGAAAGCTGCTGGAAGTTGCGGATCTCGTTTTGGATATTTTTTAAAATGCAGTTGTCCACCAAATTTAGCATATAATTTCAGAAGAGTTGAGGTTAAATATCTTTGTTCTAATCTTCAGAGGAAGGTTATTCCTCCTCCTCTCCAGGTTAACTTTTTTTCCTTGTGGGCTCCAAAGCAATTGGAGCCCCTGGTCCACTATAAACATTCATTAAATATCAGTACATATTATTATATCTCATTCTCTTCTCTCTGGTCCTTATTAATCAATCTTTCCTTTTCACCTAGCTCCTTTCAAATATGCATAGAGGACCCATTGGCATCCTCCAGCTCTCATTTTATTTTTAACTTTTCACTCTTTTAACTCTTATTTTAACTTTTCACGTTTAAAAATCTCAAACACTGCATTTTCGTCACCTCGTTATTTTTTCTCTGCTTTAAAATGTTTAAAAATCAAGTATTTCAAAAATATTTAACATAGTGTAATAATATTGAATAGCTTCTATGTGCTGTGGTCCACTGTTTTAATTGCCTTATGACATATTAACTCATTTAATCCTCCCAAGAATCCTACGGAATATTGTGAATTAACAATCGCTATAGAATGTGAAAATCTGTTGTAATCCTACTTCACCAAAATAATTAAGACTTTGATGCATGTGTCTCCATTTTTTTCCCATGCATGCATTAACATATGTGTATATAATTTAAAATGAAAGCAAGCTGATACTACATAATCTTTTTCAGTTTACTCTGTTGCTTTTTTCCATGGCAGCTCATATAGCATTACTTTAATTTTTAACCACTGTAGAGTATTCCATTGTCCAACATTTAATTAGTAACAGGGGGCATCAGGGTTATTTCCAACATTTATTATTATTTATTTATATTATTTATTATAAATAAAGCTGTAATAAAGTCTTATTGCACACATCTTTGCTTGTGAAAGTTATTTTTATACATCCTTAAAAATGGAATTGCTAAGTCAAGAGCTAAGAACATTTTAACTTGAATAGATATTGCAAGTTACTCTTCAAAAAGATATCAAATAATATCAAGAATATGCTAGGGTTTAGGGGTGCCTGGGTGGCTCAGTGGGTTAAGCCTCTGCCTTTGGGTCAGGTCATGATCATGATCTCAGAGTCCTGGGATCAAACCCGGCATTGGACTCTCTGCTCAGCAGGAAGCCTGCTTCCCCTTTTCTCTCTCTGCCTACTTGTGATTTCTGCCTGTCAAATAAATAAAATCTTAAAAAAATTTTAAAAAAGAATATGGTAGGGTTTAGTGGCCCCTGGGTGGCTCAGTCAGTTAAGCATACAACTCTTGATTTTGGCTCAGGTCACCATCTCAGGGTCCTGGGTTTGATGCTGGGCTCAAAGGACAGTATGTGCTTGAGAGTTTCTTTCCCTCTCCCTCTGCCCTGCCCCCACCACTGCCTGCACTTGTTCGCTCTTACAAAGAAATAAAATCATTTAAAAAAAAAGAGTAGTTTTAGGTTTACATCAAAATTGAGATGATTCAGAGATTTCCTATATATTTACTGTAGCCCATATGCATAACTTCTCTCCCATTACAAACATCACTCACCCGAGTGGTATACATTTTCCTGGGGATGAACCTATATTAACTTATCATAATCACCCAAAATCCATAGTTTACTATAAGGTTCACTCTTGGTATTGTACATTCTATAGGTTTGGACAAACATATGATGACATATATCCATCATTTATCATACAAAGCATTTTTATTCCCCTAACAATCCTCTGTGCTCTGCCTTCCCATCCCCAGCAACCACTAATACTAATATCTCTATAGTTTTGCCTTTTCCAGAACATCATGTAGTTGGAATCCTACCAACTTTTTAGATTGGCTTCTTTTGCTTAATGGTATGCATTTAAAGATCCTTTGTGTGTTTTCATGGCTTGATAGCTCATTTCTTATTAGCACTGAATAATATGTGATGATCTAGATGTACCACAGTTTATTTTATCCATTCACCTACTAAAGGACACCTTGGTTGCTTCTTGCTTTAATTTTGGCAATTATGAGTAAACCGCCCATAAATATCTGTGTGCAGGTTTTTGTGTGAATGCAAGTTTTCAACTCCTTTGGGTAAATACCAAGAAGTGAGATTTCTTTTTTTTAATAGGTAATTTATGAAGTTTATTTTTACTTAAACTCAATTAATTAACATAGAGTGTATTATTAGTTTCAGAGGTAGAGTTTGGTGATTCATCAGTTGTATATAACACCCAGTGCTCATCACATCATGTGCCCCCCTTAGTGCCCATCACCTCACCTTAGTTAATCCATCCCCCCTCCCCTCAGCAGCCCTCAGTTTGTTTCCTATGATTAAGAATTTCTTACGGTTTGTCTGCCTCTCTGATTTCATCTTATTTTTCCCTCTCTTCCCCTATGCTCCCCTATTTTCTTAAATCCTACATATGAGTGAAATCCTGTAATTGTCTTTCTTTGCTTAGCATAATACCTTCTAGTTTCAACCATGGCAAGATTTCTTTTTTTTATTGCTGAGTAATATTCCATTCTATATATATATACCACATCACACACATACATAAAATAAAATCTTAAACATATATATTTATATATGTGTGTATGTATGTGTATATATATTCTTATAAATATCTACATATATACGTATAATAAAGTCTTTAAAATAAAACAACTAGCTAGCTGTCTTCGAATTTGGTTGTACCATTTTGCATTCCCACCAGTAATGAATGAGAGTTCATGATGCTCCACATCCTCAACAGTATTTGGTGTTAGTGTTCTGGATTTGGGCCATTCTCATAGATGTATTATGATAGCTCACCTTTTTAAAAAGATTTTATTTATTTGACAGAGAGAGAGATCATGAGTAAGCAGAAAGGCAGGCACCAGGCAGAGAGAGAGGGGGAAGCAGGCTCCCTGCTGAGCAGAGAGCCCCATGCGGGGCTCGATCCCAGGACCCTGAGATCATGGTCTGAGCTGAAGGCAGAGGCTTAACCCACTGAGCCACCCAGGTGCCCCAATATCTCACTTTTTAAAAAAGATTTTATTTGAGAGTAAGAGCACACAAGTAAGGAGGGGGGCAGAGGGAGAAGCAGGTTTCCTACCCAGCAGAGAACCCAAAGTGGGGCTCAATCCCAGGGCCCTGGGACCATGACCTGAGCTGAAGGCAGATACTTAACTGACTGAGCCACCCAGGTGCCCTGGTATCTCATTTTTTGAAGTTTTCATTTCCATGATGACAAATGATGTGGAGCACCTTTTTATGTGTTTATTTGCCACCTGTGTATGTTTTTTGGTGAGGTGTCTGTTAGGGTCTTTGGCCCATTTTTTTTTTTAATTTATTTATTTGTCAGAGAGAGAGGGAGAGAGAGCAAGCAAGCACAGGCAGACAGAGTGGCAAGCAGAGGCAGAGGGAGAAGCAGGCTCCCTGTCGAGCAAGGAGTCCCGACGTGGGACTCGATCCCAGGATGCTGGGATCATGACCTGAGCCGGAGGCAGCCGCTTAACCAACTGAGCCACTGAGCCACCCAGGCGTCCCTGGACCATTTTTTAATAGGATTGTTTTCTTCTTGCTGAATTTTAAGTGTTTTTTGTATATTCTGGATAACTGTCTTTTATCATGTGTCTTTTGCAAATATTTTCTCCCAGTTTATGGCTTGTCTTCTAACTCTCTTGACATTGTCTTTAGAGCAGAGTTTTTTTAATTTTATTGAAGTCCAGCCTATCAATTATTTCTTTCATGGACTGTGTCACTGGTGTTTTATCTAAAAAGACATCAGCATACCCAAGGTCATCTAGGTTTTCTCCTATATTCTCTTCTAGGAGTAGTAGAGGTCTGCGTTTCCTATTTAGGTCTATGCTCTATATTGGGTTAGTTTTTGTGGAGTGTGTACGTGCTGTGTCTAAATTCATTTTTTTTGGCATGTAGATGTCCAGTTGTCCCAGCACTATTGTTTTCATATGTTTATTGCCCAATTGCATTTCCTCCTTCATTTTTTGCCTGCTCATGTTCTTTGTGAGGTTTTTTGTTTTTTGTTTTTTTTTACTGAGTTGGTCATCTTTTTATTGGCTTGTAAGAACTCTTTGTATATTAGAAAAATCCCATTGTCTTCCTAATCTCTTGCAATGTTAATTTCATCCTCTTTCTCTGCTAAAGCTTTTTTCTCAGTTTATTATAACTTCCACTCCCAAAATCCTTTCTCAATCTTCATTCTGCATGACCTCTTTAGTATTGGGATCACTGAACAGCTCTCCTGCTTTTCCTAACACTGATTTATTTCATTTCTCTTTCAACTTATCCTAATTTTTCTCTTATTGTTTTTATTTTTTTAAATAATTTATTTATTTACTTGACAGACAGAGACCACACGTAGGGCAGAGAGAGAGGGGGAAGCAGCCCTGCCAAGCAGAGAGCCCGATGTGGGGCTTGATCTCAGGACCCTGGGATCATGACCTGAGCCGAAGACAGAGGCTTTAAACCACTGAGCCACCCAGGTGCCCCCTCTCTTATTGTTTTCTATCCTTCCCTTCTAACAATTAAGGAGCTTGTTAATGTGCTCAGAGTTAAATTCTTTGTTCTCTCTATACCATGCTTTAGAAAATATATCCATTGAATATATCACCTGAATAATATTTATATTTATCTCTAGCACTCTTTCTTGCCAAACTCAAGACAGTATTGGGTACTCCACTGTCACTTAGAACTTAATATACCTAAATATTCCCACTGAAGGTCAGTAATCCACCTCAAGAATCAATTTATTGGGACTAGAAACCAGATGACTAGGTGATAGGGAGGGAGGGAAACCCACTTATGCCTTTTGAAGTTTGTGACCTACATAGGTAGCACATATTTTTTCTTCAAAAAAGACATAATATTTAACAAAGAAACAATTTATTAAATAATCATAGACTAAAGAAAGGCACTGGCTCCTGGGTGGCTCAGTCAGCTGAGCATGTGACTCTTGATTTTGACTCAGGTCATGGTCTCAGGGTCATGGGATCTAGTCCTGCATGGGGCTCTGTGATGGGCATGGAGCCTCCTTGGGATTCTCTCTCTCCTCTCCCTCTCCCTTTCCCCACCTCTCATGTGTGCTCTCTAAAAATAAAAATAAAAATAAATTTTAAAAAAGAATAAAGAAAGGCAATGCTTTGAGACTATCATATCTATTTGTCTAATTCTAAACTTGTCAAGTGACCTGCTGACCTCATCTTCTGGGTGGACTACAGCTTGCCTTTTGATATGCTGGCTGCACAACTCTACAGATTTACTAAAAATCTTGGAGTTCACGGTGAGTGAATCTTATAGTATGAAAGTCATACCTCAATAAAACTGTCCAGTCTCTTTCAAGATTTTGGTTTCCTTTGATCAAGGCAATTGGAAAATCTATTAAATTTCTGTCCCAAGCTTTTCTTCAGTGTGAGACTCACTAGTCTTGCCTCCAATCTGATCGTTTCTCTAGGCACATGATGTGAACCCTTTATTCCAAAAAAGCCTCTTTCAAACTGAAGAAAATCAAAACAATAAAAATGCTCCTTCGCCTCAAGCTAGGCATTTACGTTCCTTTAGGACCTCATATTAAGAGAAGCCTAGACTTCTTGATAATTGTGAATTACCTGAGGTACTTTAAAACATACACATTTCCAGGACCTTCCTGGGATCAACTAGATCCAAATCTGGTGGGGGGAGGGCAGGGAGAAACTTGGGTATCTTTATGTCTAATAATCTTCCCAGACGACTGATGCAAGTAGCCTGGCCTGTTATTAGGCTGAGGGGTAAAAACTATCAAACTAGCATACCTTATCCCTGTCTAGGAATGATTCCTGGGGTCATTGCCTTGTAACTTAGGCCTCTGAGCTTCACTGTTTATTTAAATAAGAACATTTTACTCTATACCTCTATGTCATGTCATAAGAAATTGAATCAACTTCTAAGTTAAACATAATGGATAAATAAATAGAGGCACTGGGGAATAAAAAACCAGACACCCCATGTAAGTTAATAATTCACCTGAAATCATTTGATTTCCACAATTTTATCCAATTATGCTTAAGTCAAATTCATCTATAATTTATTTTGCTCTGTTTTACTGGAATAAAGGTACTATCTGTCTTATGTCCCAGGAATGTTGTAAGTTTAAAATAATTACCAGGTCATCCCACAGCTTTTTCTGGGTCAAAACCCTAATGTAAACCTTTTCTGTTTGCTTTTACCTTTGTGATAGTAATAAAGACAACTTCCCTAAATATAAAATTGTGTTCAGAGAAAACATAGATTTACACTATAAGGAAAGGCCATTGGAGACCCCTTTAGCATGGGCAGTCTAAGACTCCATTATTTTACAGCTTAGAGTTGTACTTCCAGGCTTGAATCAGAGAGCAAAATTCAATTGAATCAAATATTTATTTAGTGGTAACTATGTGCCAGGCACCATACTAAGCAGTAGAGTAACAAATGAATAAGACAAAGTTCCTGTCTTCAAAGAGCTCCTATTTACTTGAGAAGATAGCTGCATAAACAAAAAAGTTACAACACTTGGGGCACCTGGGTGACTCAGTCAGTTAGGCATCTGACTCTATTTCAGCTGGGATCACGATCTTGGGGTCCTAGGATCAACACTCAGAGGGGAGTCTGCTTGAGGAGTCTCTCTCTCTGCCTCTGCCCCTCTCCCTGCTTGTGTACTCTCTTTCTAATAGATAAATATATATATGTGTGTGTGTGTTATGTGTATGTGTGTATGTGTGTGTATATATATATGTACACATACATATATATATATATTTTTTTAAAGGCTACAAGCAGCCTCCTGAAGCTAGAAAAGGCAAGGAAATGGATTCTTCTCTAGAGTCCTCAGAAGGTATTGCTGATAACTTTAAATCAGTGAAATTGATTTCAGACGTCTGGTCTCCAGAACTATAAGAAAATTAATTTGTGGTGTTTTAAGTCACCAAGTTTGTGGTTATCTGTTACAGCAGACATAGGAAACTAATACATAAGGTTTCCCAGAGAACAAGACTGATACCTCTCTGGCCTGGGTCTTAAAGAATGAATAGGAGTTAAACTGACAGTTAAAGGAGCGAAGAACAGTCCAGAAAAGACTGAACTCTCCTTTTCTCTGACTCTCCAGACTCGAAAGATAGGCATTAGACCATAAAACCTATGGCTGTCCAAACCAACTTTTGTGACATATGCCTCACTTTTTAGCAGTAGGCATTGAAGATTTCCAATGTAGGTGTTATTTTTTTTCTCCCTTACCTCACCTCTGGCTTTTCACACTGAAATTTAACCTTTGTTTTTACAGTGTTTCTTACATCTGGGAAAGAAGAAAAAACTCTCCAGGGAGAACATTCTTAAGTAAATGAGAAAACAAGAGAGAGAATCTGATAAGGACACTTGTTTATTATTGGCTCAAGCTTGGAACAGAGGGTGACAAAGCCTTCTCCAAAAGCAAGTAAAGGAATTCTTTGTTTTTTGGGACTAAGAGAAATAAAATAGTGAAAATAAAAAGTAAGAGCTCGGGACACCTGGTTGGCTCAGTTGGTTAAGCGGCTGCCTTTGGCTCAGGTCATGATCCCAGCGTCCTGGGATCGAGTCCCACATCGGGCTCCTTGCTCGGCAGGGAGCCTGCTTCTCCCTCTGTGTATGCCTGTGCGCTCTCTCTCTCTCTCTCTCTCTCTGACAAATAAATAAATAAAATCTTTAAAAAAAAAAAAAAGAGCTCTATCCCAGATATAATTGAAGACAGATTAAGTTAATTCACTCAGAATGCCATACAGAGAAACACACACACACACACACACAGTTGAGCAAGTGAGCCTGTATTGAAAGCCCTAACAAGTATAATGAGAATTCTAGAAAAATACAAAGACAATGATGGTGAAACAGTGTCTGAAAACATTAAGAATTTTAAAGTGTTGATAAAAGACATTAGACTTCAAATTTTAAAAACAAACTCTTAGTACTAATAAAATAAACATGTGCTGAGGCTTTTCATATGGATATTTACAAAATATCAAGAATAAAGAGCAAATTGTAAAAGCTACCAGTGATGTGAGAAAGAAACCGATTTTGCCTATGGAATGACAGTAAGACTGATAAAACACTTCCCTGTAATCCTAGAATTTTATTTCCAACCAAATTGTCATTAAAGAGTGAAGGCAAAATACATTTTGTAATGCCAGAAAACAACGAAGGGATTAAAAAAACCACACCCACCCAATCTCACTGAAAGACCTATTTATAAACAAGAATTAATAAAACTGCTTGGGAAAAACGTCCACTTCTGGCCCTGATGGTGCATCCGGACCCTCCTGCCTTCGCCGTGTAGAACACGGGTTAGAATACATAAGCAACAGTTTTCAGATATTGGATTGGAGAGTGGTCCCTGAGAGAAGGGGAGAAAATGAGGTAAATCCTGTGAGAAGCCCAGCTTACTGCCTAGAGTTTTCAGGCCACTTTGTGGGGAGAGGAAACCCAAACAGAGCCTGACAATATCATTGCATTGAGAAGACAGAGTTGAGAGTTCAAGGAGACCAAAGTGGCTAACATTTCCAGAGAGCCAGAAAGGATGGAGTTACCCAGAGAAATAACTATGGCGCTTTGTAGAAGGATCCTCTCCAGATTTTGTTTGTGAACTTAGCTAAACATACACATGAGGAAACTATCAAGGTTGAGGAAAGAACCCTTTGAGAGGAGTAGACGGAACGGTGGAAAGAAAGCAGGCCATTGTGGTGGGTGGCGGGATTCCCGCTGACAGGGTTCCTGTTATAGCTATTTGTTCCTAGCGAACTGCAGAGCCAAAGGGTTATAAAATGTCAGGTCATTCATTATTTTTTCTTTTTGTAAGACTTAAAAAAATATTTTTATGTATTTATTTGACAGACAGAGATCACAAATAGGCAGAGAGGAGGAAGCAGGCCCCCAGCTGAGCAGAGAGCCCTATGCGGGCTCATTCCCAGGACCTTGAGGTCATGACCTGAGCCGAAGGCAGAGGCTTAACTCACTGAGCCACCCAGGTGCCCCTGTAAGACTTTTATTTATTTATTTATTTATTTATTTATTTATTTATTTATTTTATTTGACAGAGAGAAAGAGAGAGAGAGTACAAGGTGGGAGACTAGCAGGCAGAGGGGGAGGGAGAAGCAGGCTCCCTGCAGGGAGCCAGATGCGGGGGTTTGATACCAGGGCTCTGGGATCAGGCCCCTTGGTGGGCTCCCTGCTGAGCAGGGAGTCTATTTCTCCCTCTGGCTCTCCCCTTCATGCCCACTTGCTCTCTAAGTCTCCCTCTCTTTCTGAAATGCATAAAATCTTAAAAACAAAAACAAGGGCGTCTGGGTGGCTCAGTGGGTTAAAGCCTCTGCCTTCGGCTCGGTCGTGATTCCAGGGTTCTGGGATAGAGCACCGCATCGGGCTCTCTGCTCGGCAGGGAGCCTGCTTCCTCCTCTCTCTGTCTGCCTCTCTGCCTGCTTGTAATCTCTCTCTCTGTCAAATAAATTAATAAACAAAATCTTTAAAATAAAAACAAGAACAAAAACAAAACACCTCTGGTATCTCAGTTTGAAATCTGAATTTTGATTAATGTCATTTCGTTTCAAGATTTTCTTTAGGATAAAGGTGGGATATTTCCTTTAATATGTGTAGAGGGCCCATTCTGGTGATTTCCAGGAGTAAAGGTGGATGGCTGCAAGATGAATTTAGATCTGGCCTTCTAGAAATAGAAGACTGTAACTTTAAATTTTTTTCAAAGATTTATTTATTTTAGAGAGAGAGAGAGAGCAGGGGCAGGGGCATAGGGAAATAATCCTCAAGCCAACTCCCCGCTGAGCAAGGAGCCAACCAGCGTTGGATCCACAGCCCTGAGATCAACACCCGAGCCAAAACTAAGAGTTGGTCACTCAACCCAGACAGCTAGGTGCCTCAGAAGACTGCAACTTTAAAATAGAACACTTCTGGGGCACCTGGGTGGCTTAGTGGGTTAAAGCCTCTGCCTTTGGCTCAAGTCATGATCCTGGGATCCTGGGATCCTAGGATTGAGCCCCGTGCATCAGGCTCTCTGCTTGGCGGGGAGCCTGTTCCCCCCCCACCCCGCCTGCCTCTCTGCCTACTTGTGATCTCTGTCTGTCAAATAAATAAAATCTTAAAAAAAAAAAAAAAAAAAAAAAGAACACAAGGGGCGCCTGGGTGGCTCAGTGGGTTAAAGCCTCTGCCTTCGGCTCGGTCGTGATTCCAGGGTTCTGGGATAGAGCCCCGCATCCGGCTCTCTGCTCAGCAGGGAGCCTGCTTCCCTCTCTCTCTCTCTGCCTGCCTCTCTGCCTACTTGTGATCTCTCTCTCTGTCAAATAAATAAATAAATAAAATCTTTAAAAAAAAGTTATTAAGAGGAAATACAGGGGAGAGCACCTTTATGACTGTGGAGGGAGATTATTTAAAAAAAAAAAAAGAACTCTTCTTTGACATTTTAAAAAAATTGCATTTATTGGGCACCTTTTAAAATTTAGGGAGTACGAAGAGGAGTATGGATTGGCCCAGAACCTCAGAAATGGACTCTTACCCCTTTTTTTCCTAATAATGTCAAAATATCTGCATTCCTTCTTTCCTAGCTCTGAATCCTACCCCACACTTTTTTCCCCTTCCCTGGATCAATCTTTTACCTTTAATCACACAGAGGAAAGAATATAGCGTCAAAAACTACTGAGCTTCTGGGGTGCCTGGCTGGCTCAGTTAATACAGCGCACAACTCCTGATCCCGGGTTTTCAAGCCTCATGTTGGGTATAGAGACTGCTTAAAAATAAAATCTCAAACACACACACATACACACGCACGCACACATGCACGCACACACACAACTGCTGAGCTTCCAAATTCAGTATCTTATGAATAGTATAATATCATCAGAAACAGAATGTGAAGGAAGTACATGAAGAGTCAAAAACAGAGTTAGGAGCTCTAGGAAAAGCCCGGGGAGGGCAGGGAAGACTGGGAGGACTGCTACTCAACTTCTCACCCTCCTCTCATTCTCTCCCCACTTAACGTCTTCTGTGCGCAGGTTGAATTTCTCAGTCTGTGGTTGGCCAGTCTCTGGGGGGTCTTGTATTTCCAAGCCACTGTGAATTTTCTTTGATTTTTTTTTTTTTTGCCACTGTGAATTTTCCAAGAGTATTTTAAAACTTTGTGCTTTAAGTTTTATAATATATTAGCTGATTTTGGATCATCTGGATTAACACTTTATATTTTGAGTGATCTTGAATTGAACTGGTGTCACATTAGACTCTGAAGTTAAACTTTTAATTTCAAGGCAATGTTGCCTGGCCTTGGCAGGGGGGTATGGGGTGGGGAGGGGTGTCCCTTGAATCCCTTGGGATCTGCAGAAGTATGTCTCAGCGGTTCACAATTTCTCATGTTTGGAAAACACTGCCTTGAACTACTTTCTCCTGTTTTCTCCTTTCTCTCGTGAGAGGTAACTTGAAAGAGGCTCATGAGAGGCTAAAAGAAATAAAACTGTTTTAAAAATAACTAGTATTTGGGGGCACCTAGGTGGCTCAGTTGATTAAGTGTCTGCCTTTGGCTCAGGTCATGATCCCAAGGTCCTGGGATGGAGCCCGGTACTGGACTTCCTACAGGGAGCCTGCTTCTCCTTCTCCCTCTGCCTGCCACTCCCCTTGCTTGTGCTCTCCTTCTCTCTCTCTCTCTCTCTCTCTCTGCCAAATAAATAAAATTTTTTTAAAAAATGGCTAGTATTTGTTAGTTTATCTTCAGTGCTTGACCAGTTTGGGAGCTAAGAAAATACAAGCAATCTCTTGATTTCTTTAACTAAAGGAAAGGTGATACTGGGCTTTAGATTTGTATGTGTAGGAATTGCCAAATGCTTAGTTATTTTTTATGTACAAGTAACCAATCATTTATCTCTTGTTTTTTGAATAAACTTGGTATATATTTTAAAGATTTTATTTACTTAGAGATTTCTGGGGGTGGGCAAGCCTGCATGAGCAGGGGAAAGGGGCTGAGGGAGAGAGAGAATCTCAAACAAACTCCTGGGTGAGCAAGAAACCCCACTCTGGGCTAGATCTCACAACCCTGAGATCATGACTTGAGATCATGTCCTGAGCCAAAGTCAACAGTCAGACACTTAACCACTTAACCGACTGAGCCACCCAGGTACCCCAGCTTGCTGTATATTTTAGAGATCTTTCTATCATTGGGCCAGTCCCTAAAGTACATGTTTAGGAGCTTCTTCTGTGACTATGTTTGATTAGTCACATTTTTGAAGCTCATTAGCTTAAAGACTCAGAAAAATCAATCTACTAATATAATGTTTTGGGTTTAGTTAAAAAAAAATTTTTTTTTTTGCTCCCTATCAAAGCATGAAATCTGTGTGTCCTTGGAAGCATATTTTAGTGGTTTGGGGGAGAATGGGGATGGATAAGGAGAGGATAATCTTAATAATCTTTATCTCTTTTCCCATGTCTTTCTCTGAGCCCTCTTAAAATCTCCACTTCCCCTCTCTGAGACACTGCCACCTTCCCAGAACCTTGATTTTTTTTTAAGTTTTATTTATTTAACAGAGAGAGAGCACACTTGAGAGAGCTCACATAGCGGGGAGCGGCAGAGGGAGAAGCAGACTCCCTGCTGAGCAAGGAGCCAGACAGATGCTTAACCAACTGAGCTACCCAGGCATTCCAACCTTGCTTTTTCCTGAGTCATATTTTTTCCACTTTTCTCCTTGCCTGTTATTCATTTTGTTTCAGATCCTCTATTTTTTGTAAAAATAATTCCAAATAATTTAATGTCACATGTATCCCATATTTATCATGTGTATGTGGATACTTAAATGGTAGTACGTTGTTGAATTCAGCATTTATGCAAACTCAGCACTTTGTATTAATTCCTCTTATCCTTAAAGCAATTGGAAAAAGTAAATATTGTATGTCTATTTTCCATGAGGAACTGAGCCTGAGAGAGAGTAACAACTTGTGAAAGACCACATAGTTTAATATATGCCAAAACACGTGTGTTTTTTCACAATGTCACATTCCATAGTTAGGGGGGGAAAAGAGGCTGAGTCATTTCATGCCTGTTACACTGCCCTGTCCAGAGATCTCACCTATGTTCATTAGGACCTATAGGCCTAACTAACATCTTTTACCCTCAGCCTAACTTCCGTGTTTTCAGTGTTTAGATATCTAATTGTCACCTTTAACGGAACCCACCATTTTCTCCCCAAACTAGCAAATACACACTGCAAATACACACCGACCCACGCCACACCATTTTCTGTTAATGGCTCCACGATTTTTGTCATTCAGGGTCAAAACTTTGGTGTTATTCATTCAAGGGAGATATTGAGCACATACAAGGATTGTGCTAGGGATGCTGGGGTATACAGTAAGTTTGATGAGTTTTTGCTTTTGTATAGGCTTTAGGAAAGACTAACAAATGGGGAACCTACCCAAACTAGATTATGGATATTAGAGAAGACTTCTCGGAGGATGACGAAGGTGGGTGGGTATGGAGGTGTGTTTGATAGGCAAAGGCACAGGAGAAACATGGCTTTGGAGGAATCCAAGGATGTATTGCTGAATACACTGATTTGTAGTGGAAATGGCAAGCAGGCGAGACATGTTAGAATTAGTTCAAGCATGAAGGGTCTGACTATGTTAAGGAATTTGGACTATCTGTATAGCAGGAGGAAGTATAATTAGTTTTGAATTTTAAGAGAGTCAATCTGCTCATAGTTTGGAGGATTTCTCCTTTTTCTTCCATTCCCTGAATCCAATCTTACTAAATCCTGTTCGTTTCTTATCGTCTCATTTGTTTATCTCTATTCCCACTGCCACCACCTCAGTTCCAGTCCTTCCCATCTCATGCTTCGATTAAGAGCCTTTTAACCAATTAGTTTCCACTTTGCTCCTCCAATCTACACTGCACACAAAGACTAGACCAACGGTCCTAAAATGCTACGCCAGGATAACGGTGAAGTCCAAGTCACCCATCTTGGCGCTTATGACCTTCTCTACCCTATCTATCTAATATTACTACTTAAAATCGCTTTCCAACGAGGCCAGCCAGCTTCCTCCAAAATCCTGCTAAATGCAATTGACATTCTTTTCTCACCCCTGCAACCTTGTAACATTATTCTCTTCTCCGAGGCATAAAGCACTTCTGGGGCATCCAGAGGACGCCCAGCAACAGCTCGTCCTCCTCTCCTTTGGTTTCTTCTCACCCAGCAGAGACTGTGCCAAATATTTCTGTATTAACTCGAATGATGTTACAGATTGAGGTTTTCATTTCCTTTAGTCAGAAAAAGACTCTCTCCTAAGGCCAGGCCAGGCACTTCATGCACTCCGAACAAATACTAGTTAACTTTAATAGAGCCGAATTGGGCGGGTTTGCGGAGCCTGAGCGCGCGGTGGGGAGAGGGGACTGATACACTGGAGGATAGATCGGGAGGGCTGGGTGCCACACAAAAGAGCTACGACAAACACACGAGAGGCCGGAGTACGGGGGCGAAGGCAGGGCGGGGTAGCGAGGGACAGCTGGAGGACAGCTACGAGTGACAAGCCACTTGCCGCGCCGCGGGAGACAAGCCACGGCCGTTGGTGGGCGTGACCGCGCCAGTCTCGCGGGAGCGGCGGTTGGGCGGGCCGTTGTCCCCGCGGGCGGGGCGAGTTGCTAAGGAAATGACTACCCGCAGCGCCGCGCCGTGCCGCGCCGCGCCGGCCGGGCGGGGTCTGGAGCGGCGCCGTTTCCGCTTCCGCTCCCTCTCTGCTCCCGTCCCGTTACCGCCTCCTCGCTGGCCTCGCGCCTTTCGCCGGCACCTTGTGTCGGCCGTGAAGCCGGGCCCGCTCCTGCCACGCGCGCGCCCCCGGGGCTCCGGCTCCGGCACGGGTCGCGCCCCGGTCGCCTGCCCCTGAGGCCGCCGGCCAGCCGCCGCCATGGGTGCCTACCTCTCCCAGCCCAATACGGTGAAGTGCTCCGGGGACGGGGTCGGCGCCTCGCGCCTGCCGCTGCCCTACGGCTTCTCCGCCATGCAAGGCTGGCGCGTCTCCATGGAGGTGAGGCGGGAGAGGCCCAGAGGCGGGCCGCTGCAGGGCGGGAACCTGACGGAGAAAGGGAGTGGGGGGGGGGGATGGGGACATCCCCCGGGAAGGGTCCGTATCAGAAGCCTGCAGCTGCAGCTGCGGCGGCAGTTTGACGGGCGGCAGCGAGAGTGAGCCCGGGCCGGAGAGGGAACTGCCGGTGCTTGGGAACCGTGTGTCGGTGGCCGGTTTGGCGGCGAGAGCTCGGCCATGTGGGGAGAGGCACCATCCGCCCACTGACCGCCCTCTCCCCGTGCCTTCGCGCCATCCTCTCCTGCCAACCCAGCCCTCCAGGCTCATAAACGGTGTGAGGTGTAATGTGGGAGTGAAGATGAAAGGAGGGACTGTATTCATTTACTTTTGCGAGGATGAGGAGAATAGACAGGCATGACTACTTTTTTTTTTTTTCTTCCTTAAATGTGTGCTGTGAGAGGCCTCTTTGGACGAGGAGTTTGTCAGTGAAAGAAGCCTGGGCGAGCAGTCTGTTTCAAATTCTTAAACACCTAGTTGCTTGGCTCTGGGCACCGAATGTTAATTTCAGAGGCTTAACCTGACCTCCAGGAATTGTCAGTCGTTTGTATTCTCATCAGGGCCTTTTACGACCTTAGGAAAACTTCAGTAGTGTCGATCGGTATCATTCCTTTTTTTATTATGCTTGGTATTTTTTTCTCGGGATTTTTCTAAGACTTAATTCGCAATTGTCATTTGCCTGTGCTCGTTGGGGTTTATAGTTTCCTTGATTTGCAATCATTCCATCATAACCTACAAAGAACTGATTTTTTTTCTTTTCTAGAAAACTTCTGGATAAAAGGAAAAGGGAAAATTTCTGGATAGAAAGAAGTAGAATTGGGCAAAATGGATGTGAAATTGCAAGGGAGAATAGGCGAAACCTTGTCGGAAAAAAAGGGAGAAAGACGTGTGTAAGACATGTCTCTGTGAAGAGTGTTGTGAGATCTAAGCAGAAGGGCCAGGGAAATGCTCTTAATTATTTCTGGGATTAAGGGTTGATCTACTTAGTAGGTGGGCTTCAGGTAACAGCCTAATACTACTGTCTCCCTGGGGAATTTCTTCAAATCCCTCACTCCTCCCTGTGGTTAGCTCTGGAATGACAGTATAAACTTAAATAGTTTCTTCTCAGATTCAAAATTTTATACCCACAGATGAAGTTAAACAGTTCTGTCATTAGGTATAACATTTCAAGAATGAGGGGAATCCTATAGTTCATCTCATCTAGTTTGGCTCCCTCATTTTATAGCTGGGAAATTGAGGCCCAGAAAGGTTAGGACACTTGTGCCTTGGTGGAAAGAATCTGTGGGATGAAGTTGTTCGAGACAGTTACTGAACACTGTTATCATAGTGTGTCATCCTGAAGTATAGCATTCATATTTCAGTGGGGTGCTCAGTATTGAGCTTACTGGGTGCTTGGTAAATGTAATTGGGTGTTGGAAATATCTGGATTGAGCTTCAAAAGAAAAACCTTAATAAAGGGCTGGGCTTTGGGTTAGTTGCTAGTTTGGAGATTCCATTTCTATGGCATTTTCTGTTAATATGGTAAGATTTGAGGTGACTCATCTCACAGTAAGGCTTTTCCTTCAGGTTTCTCATTCCTTATTTTCGAGTTTCTTCTCTGCTATGGTTTTTCTAGAGTTTTTGTTTGTTTTATTTTTTGTTTTTTTGGTACTTTTCTTTCTAGTTTTCTTTAGTGAGTTGTTTGGATATTTAGTTTTCCAAGTTGTTTGCCCGGTAATTCTGTTCTGTTTGCTTCTCTGCGGGGTATTTCCCTTTATTTTTGGTTTCTCCTTGGTCATTGGAAAATGACTTTTTTTTTTTTTTTTTTTTTAAAATCAGCAGCTGTTTGGTTTGCAGAAATCTTGTTAGGATATTTCTTAGATCCTAATCTTCCTCCTGAGAGGTAACCAGTTTGGGTTTTAAAATCTTCCTGTTATGCTCTTTTCTCAGTTTACCTTTGTTTGAATGGTTATCTTTAATCAAATCCTCTGAAGTCCTGCTTGGGATCCTTTTCTGCTGCATCAGTACTTTTCTTTCTGGCTTTGTTTCCTTTCTCTACAAACTATAACATACTTTCTTAGCTATGGCAAGACAATAACTATGACTTGTAGGCTCTTGAGTGAATCTTACTTTTTAGAAAGTGTACACACCTATTCCTCTTAACCTTTAGGACTCAATCCCACCTATTTATTAAGTCTGTTGACCTTATTTGCTTGGTCCTAATGATTCCTTTGAGGTAAGTTTGTGCCAAAAGACATTATAGAGGTTGCTAAAATCCTAATTGTTGCATAGATTCAGCCTTAGTACTATTTTACCCCTTCTCTTGAGGCAAGGATGGCAACTATCAATAGCTGGCATTTTATACTTTCTGCCTCTCCAGCCCCTTTTGCTGTGGAACCAGGGTGTTTTGAGGAGGGGTAAACAAAATACCACAGTTGATGTTCCCTTCCCTTCTTCCTTCTCCATGGTTTGGAGGGACCCTCAAGCTGGTTGAGGTATGTATTTTGTGGGTTAACAGGTAGGTTGTGGAAGGGTGCCTGAGAAATATATATGGAAAGGCTCTGAGTTTTTGGTAGCTAATGAGAAGTCCAACCTGAAAATGGTTTTAGTTGATGTAGTCTTAAAGGGACATGGGTACTTTTAGTTTTGGGTTATGAGGTTCTCTGGAAGTGATAAAATTGCTTTCTTTGGGGAGTTAGTTTTTTTGCCTTTTTTTTTTTTTTTTAATTCTCTGAATTATATTTGCCTTCTTTAAAAGGCAGTATCAATACCAAGAGTATACTTTTGAGTATACTTTTGAGTAGGCTAGCTGTTTACTGCCATATAGAAGCTGGCTTAGTAGTGGTCATAGAGGGTCATCTAGAATTGAATGTAGGTAATGTTAGGCAGAAAATTCTCAAGAGACCTACATGACAGTTTCAGTCATTATGTTAACGGAGCAGAATATAAAATGCGATATACTACAAGCATTGTGTGGGGTTCCCCTTAAAAGAGGGTATCTGAAGGCTGAAGAGCATTTATTGTCCGATCCTCAGATTAATGCCTCATCTCTATGTCTTAAAGCACTTTTTACTTACTGAACCAGATCAGAATTCCTTTGTCTAGGATGCAGTTAAGCAACTTATATAAAAGGGCATTCTTTTCATTTGATTAGCATGCAGTACCTATTCACAATTCAGAGATAGTATGAAATTATATGAAATGTATATCCATGAATATGGAGAAATTGTTTTCTATTTTGCTATTCCTTTATAAATTCTTACACAAATGGAAGTTAAAATCAGAATTTATTCCTTAAGATTTCAAGAATATTTTACATAAATTATTTCTATTGCCCAATCCTATAGCAGATGTTGCTACTGCTTCTCCATCCTGACCCTCTATTGGGTTATATCATCTTGGAATTGTACTTTGAGAGGTAAGGTAAGGAACTGTACTTTGAATTTGAGTATAGAAGTTTCACAGATCTGATCAGTAGTTCTTGCCACTGTAAGCTGTTTTTAAATTATGCTGTCTGAAAGCAAAAATCTTTAGAACTTATCTCAAGGCATCGCTAATATATAATGACGTGCTTTAAACTGAGTACTGATTTCAGAGGAGTTGTTTTCTGTTTCCCTTTAGATCCTGTCCAGAGGTGGAGTCTATCATCTTTTAATCACATATAGTACCTAAAAATGTATATACAGATTTCTTACTAAACAATTTTGAGATATAATTCATATACCATATTCATTTAAAGCATACATTTCAGTGGCTAATATATTCAGAGTTGTACAACCATCACCACTATCAATTTTAGAACCGTTTTATCACTGAAGAAGAAAACCTATAACTATTACCAGTCACTCTCTACCTCCCCTCCTCTAACCAGATATATTATATCTGTATGGATTTACCTACCTATTTTTAACATTTTATAAAAATAGAATTATAAAAATGTCACCTTTTATGTCTGCCTACTTTTACTAAACAATTATTTTTCTTTTTTTTTTTTTAAGAATTTATTTGTTTGAGAGAGAGCATGACAGGGAAGGAGGGTAGAAGGAGAAGGAGAAGCAGATTCCCTGCTGAGCAGGGACCCCCCGTCCCCCCCGACGTTGATTTTGATCCCAGGACCCCAAAATCATGACCTATGCTGAAGGCAGGGCTTAACTAACTGAGCCACCCAGGTGCCCCTCTAAACAGTATTTCTAAGAGTCACTCATGTTGTAACATGCATTCTTTTTGATGGCTGAATAGTATTCCATTTTATGGATATTTTGTTTATCCATTCATCAGTTAATGGATATTGAGATTTCCACATTTTGGCCATGATGAATAATGATGCTAAATTTTATAAATTTTTATGTGGAAATAAGTTTTTATTTCTCTTGAATATGTTGTAGGAGTGGAATTGCTGGGTCATATAGTAACTCCATGTTTAACATTTTGAGGAGCTACCTAACTGTTTTCCAAAGTGGTCTCACCATTTTGCATTCTTACCAGCAATATATGAGGGTGTCAGTTTCTCTACAGCCTCCCCTTTTTATTATAGCCATTTTAGTGGGTGTGAAATGGTAGCTCACTGTGGTTTTGATTGTATTTACCTGGTAGCTTATGTTTGATCATCTTTTCTTGTGTTAATTGCCACTTACAGATCTTTGAAGAAATGTCTGTTTGGATCTTTTGTCTGTTTGTATTGGGTTGTCTTTCCTTTTTTTCTTATGGTCTTTTTATTGAGATGTAAGAGTTCTTTATATATTTTGGATAAAAGTCCTTTATCAGATATGATTTACAAATATTTTCACCTATTTTTTGGGGTGTCCTTTTGCTTTCTTGTCCTTTGAAACACAAAGATTTTGAATTTTGTTGAAGTCCAGTTTCTCTATTAAGAGTTTTATAGTTTTAGCTCTTATAGCCATTGTGGGTTAATTTTTGTGAATGTTGTAAGAAAGAGATCCAATTTCATACTTTCACACGTGGATATCTACTTGTCCCAGCACCAATTTGTTAAAAAGCCTATTCTTTTCCCCACACTGAATTATCTTGGCATCATTGTTAAGATCATTTGACTATAAATAATGAGGGTTTATTTCTGGACTCCTTCCATTCCCATTGATCTGTGTACTTAGGGCTCTGCCAGTACCACACTGTCTTGGTTACCATTAGCTTTGTAATTAGGAAGTGTGAGTTTTCCAACTTTGTTCTTTTTCTTATTTCTCCTTTTCTGGGTCCCTTGCATTTCCATATGAATTTAGGATCAGCTTGTCAATTTCTGTCCAAAAGGCACTTGGAATTTTGATAGGGATTGTGCTGAATCTGTAGATCTAGTTGAGTGTTGCTATCTTTAACAATACTAAGTCTGTAGTTTTCTTGTGATGTCTGTGGTTTAAGTATCAGGATAATATTGGCCTCAGAATCAGTTGGGAAGTGTTGCTTTCTCTTCTATACATTGGGAGAGTTTGTGAAGAATTGGTATTATTCTCTTAAAAATGCTTGGTAAAACTTACCATTGAAGCCATCTGAGACTGGTCTTTTCTTTATGGGAGGTTGTATGTATGTGTGTATGTTTTAATTATTTTATGTTAAGTTGTGGCAAAATACACATAACATAAAATCTTCCATCTTTACCACTTTGAAGTGTACAATTCAGTGCATTCATACTGTTGGGCGACCAATTGCCAGGACTATTTTCATCTTGCAAAACTGAAACTCTTTGCCAGTTAAACAGCTCTCCATTCTGCCTGCCCTCTGCCCCTACCCCCTGGCAACCATTCTACTTCTTATTTCTATGAATTTAACTGCTCAAGGTACCTCCTAGAAAGACACATTTGTCATTTTGTGACTGGCTTCTTTCACTTAGCATAATATTCTCAAGGTTCATCCATGTTATAGCATGTGTCAGAATTTCCTTTCTTTTTAAGGCTGAATAGTATCCATTGTATGAATATACCACATTTTGTTTACCCATTCATCTGTTGATGGACTCTTAAGTTGTTTCTTCCTTTTGTGTATTGTGGATAAAGTTGCTGTGAACACGGGTATAAAAATATATCTTCAAGACCCTGCTGCTAAGTCCGAGACAAGTATCTGCTGAGGGCCCACTTTCTGGTTCATAGATGTCTGCCTTCTAGTTTATTTTCAAGACAAGGGAGCTCTTTGGAGTCGCTTTTATAAGGGCACAATCTCACCCATGACCTAATTACTTCCCAAACACCCACCTCCAAATAGTGTCATGTTGGGAATTACATTTCAACATATGAATTTTGGGAGACACAAAATATTCTATAGCATTGAGGTAATACATGCATGTAATTTTAAAAGTCAGATAGTAATACATGACTTTTTTTTTTAAATTTAAAAAAAAATTTATTTATTTGTCAGAGAGAGAGAGCAAGCACAGGCAGACAGAGCGGCCGGCAGAGGCAGAGGGAGAAGCAGGCTCCCTGCCGAGCAAGGAGCCCGATGTGGGACTCGATCCCAGGATGCTGGGATCATGACCTGAGCCGAAGGCAGCCGCCGAACCAACTGAGCCACCCAGGCATCCCAATACATGACTTTTTAAAATAAAAAATGTAGTTCCCTTCCCAACCACCTTCAAACTTTTTGTCTTGGTTTATAAAGATTTAGATAAATTCATGTATATAAATGTAAATGGTTGATCATCCAGTAACACGGGAACATTTGTGGATATTTATAACCTTAGGAGATTGACATCAGGCAGGATAACCAGGATTTTATTAATATAGATCCATTGGTTGCCTAGAAGATCAGAAGGTTCTGTATGATACATGATTTTAAGTAAGGCAAGGCCTAAGGTCCCTGACTCAGGTGACCTGTGTGTTCTGAGTCATCTTCAGACTATCAGCTCTTAGTGTGTTGTGATACATCTCTAGGTTTAGGATAGGAAATGAGAGAGGAGGCATCTGTAAAGTATTTGTCCTGAGGCAGCTGGGAACTCCCCATCATAAACAAACATGGAGTCCTGCTATATTGCAGAACATAGTTTTAGGCCCCAAAGCTGTAAAGAAATTTTTTCCGGTTTACAATATAGTTTTGGACCTAAGACTCTTTTTCCCTCATGGAATGCTGGATAGCAATACAAGACAGTATATGCTGAGTAACCATATTATTGATAGAGACAGTAAATATTAAAAGAGTTTGGAGAGAGGAATGATCATAGAGTATTGGTGTGATTGAGAGAGAACTTTTTTTTTTAATATTTTATTTATTTATTTATTGGACAGACAGAGATCACAAGGAGGCAGAGAGGCAGGCAGAGAGAGGAGGAGGAAGCAGGCTCCCTGCAGACAGAGAGCCCGATGCGGGGCTCGATCCCAGGACCCTGAGATCATGACCTGAGCCGAAGGCAGAGGCCCAACCCACTGAGCCACCCAGGCACCCCGAGAACTTTTTTTTTTTTTAAGATTTTATTTATTTATTTGACAGAGATCACAAGTAGGCAGAGAGGCAGGCAGAGTGGGCAGGGAAGCAGGCTCCCTGCTGAGCAGAGAGCCCAATGCGGGGCTCCATCCCAGGACTCTGAGATCATGACTTGAGCCGAAGGCAGAGGCTTTAACCCACTGAGCCACCCAGGCATGCTGAGAAAGAATTCTTGGAGGTGGTGAGACTAACTGAACCTTAAGGAGAGAGTATAAATGGGGACAAAAGGAAAGGAGGAAAGGGGAAGAGAAGAAGGAGAAGGAGAAGGATATTGGAGGGAGGGATAGGAGGAAGGACTCTTGAGGCTTGCTTTCTACTTTGCGGGGGTGGCGTGGTCAGTGTCAAGTGGAGTAGTTTCTTTTGCGGAATGGTATGAAAATTAAGAGATTAGTTTATAGAGATGGGTAGGAATGATGATTGAGTGCCTTAAATTGCCTGTAAGTTGTGTGGAATTAATCTTATATCCAGTAGAATTCATTGAAGTTTATAGCAATAAAGTGTTGTATTGGGAAGGATAATCTGGCATCTGAATGTATGTATGTAGGCTGGATTACAGGGGCAGAGAGTAGAAACAGGAAGGAGATAAAATGCTAGTAAGAGTAAAGTAATCCAGGAACAAAGTTATAAAGGAAAAGTTAGTAGGACTTGGTGATTGGATGGTAGAAGAGAGCCAGGAAGTCAAGGTGAACTGATATTAAGTGTTGCCTGGGAAAGTTAAGATTTCATGAATAGAAATAAGACCTACAGGGGAAGTTCTGATTTTTTTTGAAGACTGCTGAGTTTCTTTTTACATATGTTAAGTTTGAAATGAAGGGACATCCTATAGAAACAGGCAATTGGAACTTCACAGAACCCAAGAGAACTTTCAAGAAAGCTGACATGGTTTTCACTATTTAATTATGTACAATATTTGGGAAAAAATGAAGCCTGCAAAATGGCTATTTGGAAAAAAAAATGGCTATTTGGGTTGCTATTATGGTTATTGCCTGCTCTGTGAAGTAAAATCTTGAAGAAAAAGATTTTGAGATTAGAAGTTTAAGAGGAAAATAAATCTAAAAAAAGAGGACATGATTTTAACCAGTTTCCAATAAATGGTTTAGTACAGACTTTGTTGAATTAAAAGAAGAAAAGAGGAGAAACAATGCTTTGGAGGCAGAAGCGAAGGAGAGGTTGGGTAAAGCGGTAGAGAAATTTTGAGGTAGAATAGAGACGATGAGGTAGTTCTTGAAATATGACCTTGATCTAAGTAAAGCAAGAGGTTAGCTCATCTGCTAAGAGTGAAAGAAGAGCACTGAGAACTTGAACAATGTGGAAAAGGTTTGTGACTGACTATGGTGAATATATATAAGCACCAATGCAGATCTTGTGAAAAAAATGCTGAATGGGATTAGGGTGCACAATCAACATGGGTTTGTGACATTTTATGACTAGCAATACTTAGTGGCTCTGATTCAGGGGCAAAGAAAGCAGTTGGTCGGGTTATACGAGGTTGGATGAGTTTTTCTAGATTGCTAAGAGACGGTGTTGAAATACTTGGCTCTGGCTCAGAAAGGTCAAGAGAGAAAGAAAAGCAATGGTAAAGGTAGGTAGGCTCTGAACAGAGGTGCAAAGGGGGAAACTAAAGTGCTTAGAGAGGGTAGAACAGTTCCAAGTGATAAAATAGATCGAGGGCCTTACCAGGAAGTGGAAGAAAAGGTAGTGTGAAGTAGTTCTAGGAACTGAGACCTCAAGGTATAAGATGAATCTTTACAGTAGGCATTCCTCTTTGAGAATAAGAAGAGGGAAGAAAAATGTGAGGTAGGTGCTGATATCAGAACAGAATATACATTTGTTGAATTCCAGCTTACAAGGAGTTTTACATATTTTGCAACTATTGCGTCACAATACTTTTGTGATGATAAGGATAAGTATGGTAGCTATTCCTGTTCCATATTATAGGAGAGGAAATGGAGGCACACCAAGAGGGAGCTGACCAGAAATCCTGCAGTATATCATAGCATGGCCACTTGAGGGCAGTTCATAGGTTCATTTTGTCATCATTATCATTCAAACCAGAACAATATGGCATATTGTACAAAAAGTTTTAAAGTAAAAAAAATAGAAAATAATTATTACCCAATTCTTACTCTCCACCCAGACTTCTAGGATATATATACAGGTGCTTTTGTTTTTTTCTCCTTTTATCACTTAATATATTGTGAACGCATTTCCAAATGAACACATTCATTTCATTTTTTTAAAAAATTTTTATTTTTTTAAAGATTTTATTTATTTGAGAGAGGCAGGACAGGTGAGGGGAGCATGAGCAGGTGGAGGGGCAGAGGAGAGGGAGAAACAGATTCCCCACAGAGCAGGGAGCCTCGATCCCAGGACCCTGAGATCATGACCTGAGCTGAAGGCAGACTTGTTTAACCAACTGAGCCACCCAGGCATCCTCTACATACTCATTTTTTTAAATGAGTTTTTTTTAATAGCTACAAGGAGGGATATACCCCTTGTAATCTAATTTCTTCATGGAAATTAGGATGTCCATAATTGTTTTTTATTGTAAATAATGCTATAGTGATTTTTTTTTTAAGATTTTATTTATTTATTTGACACAGAAAAAGGGAGAGGCAGCAAGAGAGGGAATACAAGCAGGGGGAGTGGGAGAGGGAGAAGCAGGCTTCCCACCGACCAGGGAGCCCGATGTAGGGCTTGATCCCAGTCATGATCTGAGCTGAAGGCAGACACCTAACTGACTGAGCCACCCAGGCACCACTATAGAGATCATTCTTATATGTATCCTTGTACCCTTTTCTTATTACTTCCATAAAGTAAACTTTTAGAAGTCCAGTTACTAAATCAAAGGGCATGTGCATTTGAAATTTTGATATATTACCAAATTGTGTTCCAGGAAGGCTATACTAATTTATATTCTTGTTTGTCGGGATATGAGGATGTGTTTTTACTTCACTCTTATTACCCTTGGTTATTATTAATCTTCTTCATTATTCTAATTTGCACAAAAGGATATTTCCTTGTTTTTAATAATTTTTCTGCTTTTTCAAAAGTTCGTATGAAAGGGCGCCTGGGTGGCTCAGTGGGTTAAAGCCTCTGCCTTCGGCTCAGGTCATGATCCCAGGGTCCTGGGATCGAGCCCCACATCGGGCTCTCTGCTCAGCAGGGAGCCTGCTTCCTCCCCTCTCTCTCTCTGCCTGCCTCTCTGCCTACTTGTGATCTCTGTCTGTCAAATAAATAAAATCTTAAAAAAAAAAAAAAGCCTTTATAAAAAAAAAAAGTTCGTATGAAGCTAGATCTGCTTCACATGACATGCTTTTGTGGGAAACAGATGAGGAAGTCAAAAAAGATGATTTGAACAGAGGTGTGGGTTCAAAAGAGACAGTACAGTTCTGATTTAGAGTGGTACTGCAGGACAGAGAGTGATTGTCCTGTTCCACTGGGAAGGAGTGGACAAGTAGACTGCTCTTCCCTCCCCTACAAAAAGTGGAATTAATTGGACCAGCTTCTCAAATTTTAGTGATACATTGAGTCTTTTAAAAATATTTAATTTACTTTTGAAGAAACTAAACATCCCTATGGCTCATCTCGCTCCTATCTGTCTGCACCCTCTGGTTCCCACCACAGTTAACTGTTTTCTTTAGTTTTCTGTGTATCCATGTAGTATTCCAGCATGTAAAGACAAATATCTATTCCTGCGCTCCCTCCTCTTACACAAAAGCAGCTTACTAAATATGTCATTCTGTACTTTACTTTCCTTCTGCACTTTGCTTTCCTTATTTAACAAAACATCTTGGAGCTCTTCCATGGATTTTTTTTTTTTTTTTTTAATGAAAGCAATACTTGTGGAACTCCAGAATTCACTGAAATAATTTTAATTTAATTTTACTTAAATGAGTACAAACAGAACTGGGCAAAAATTGCATGCCAACAAACCACACTACAAAATCGACAGAATTAAAGTTAACATTAATATGACACACTGTTTTGCTGATCATGACTTAGGTAGTGACTGCTGAGGTACAGTTGCTTATGGCTTTAGCAAGGTGTACCACACTGTGTCCCATGCCAATTCAGTTCTCCTGCCCCTTTTCTGTAATCCCAACTCAGTCCTCTGTTCTACCTTTCCTTTATTCCATAGCACTATCATGTTTCTATAGGAGTTAAAGCATCATGCTATAGGATATAACTGTTTGTTGTGTTTATTGTATATATCCCTCGTGAGAATGTAACTTTCTTTATGAAGCGCAGGTCTTCATTTTATTCACTGATATATCCCAAACACTTAGAAGTGATCCTGGAACATAGTGGGTACTCATATATTTAGTGAAGGAATAACAAATGAATTCTTAGGCACATTAAAGTCTGAGAACCACTGGTGGAGGATGCTGAGGCAATAGTTGGTCATAAAGGCAGGCCAAAAGGTGCTGAGAGGAGAGGTAGGTCCAGTAAGGTCTAACTAACCCTGGCTCAGCAGGAAGGGAGGCCAGTGTGGCTGGTGGTGGAGTTATTGGAAGAGGGAGAAGACCTTTTTGGTCTATGGTGCTCTCCAGGTCCTGGGGATGGGGCTCAGAGGCGATTGTTCACAACTTTACTAGATAGGCCATTGAGGGCCCTCTGTGGCAGCCCATTAGATTCTGGAACACTTTCTCCTAGAATCAATCAGAGGGAAATACAAAATAGTTATTTTTGCATTCTCTCATTTACTACCTTAAAATAGCCTTTATTTTCTAGATTTGTATGATGAAAGCTTAGTCTTACTGCAGGGACAACAGAAGAACCATTGCACTGATTTTCTAAGTATTGATACAGCTAGAAAAGTTTAAATGCCTCAAAGAGGAAGGAGAACCATTAACTTACACAAGGATCATCAATCAGAGTAAATAGCTGATTATATTCTTTTTGTTTGTAGAAAGTACCTGAAAGGGAGGTGGGGTTGTGTTCCAAGATGGGGCAGGGTAAGCTACAGCACACTCTCCCCTAGGTTCAACATCTTAGGGCCTAGTCTGGAAGTTTGCCTGGGGTGGTAGAGTTTTTTTATTAGAAGAATTTGATCAAGCCCAGCCTTCCAACCATGATGTTGCTGCAGCAGGACCATTGCAGACTTCTCTTCAGGTGTGCTAATGCCATCAGCGATGAATGATATCTTATTTCCAGCTGGGGGTAGGAGGTGGGAAGGCTGATTACATGAGGCACTGTAAATTCCAGCTAACAGTACTAAACAAAATGTAGCTTAATAACATTATTTGTTGGGAGGATTCTTTTGTAAATATATCCTCTGCCTATCCTGAAGGTAACTTATTGAGTTAAACTTTTTTTTTTTTTTTAAGATTTTATTTATTTATTTGACAGAGAGAGATCACAAGTAGCCAGAGAGGCAGGCAGAGAGAGAGGATGAAGTAGGTTCCCCGCTGAGCAGAGAGCCTGATGCAGAGCTCCATCCCAGGACCCTGAGACCATGACCTGAGCCGAAGGCAGAGTCTTAGCGCACTGAGCCACCCAGGTGCCCCGAGTTAAACTTTTTTTTTTTTTTTTTAAGATTATTTATTTATTTATTTGACAGAGAGAAATCACAAGTAGGCAGAGAGGCAGACAGAGAGAGAGGAGGGAAGCAGGCTCCCTGCCGAGCAGAGAGCCCGATGCGAGGCTCGATCCCAGGACCCTGGGATCATAACCTGAGCCGAAGGCAGAGGCTTAACCCACTGAGCCACCCAGGCGCCCCCCGAGTTAAACTTTGAGAGAAGAGAATGATTTGTTTAGATGGTGCTTTGGGGAAGTGGCGGTGTAAGTGTATGTGTATATAGTTCTACAAATGTTAGTGCTTTCACTTAGGCATCTTAGGTTTCTCCTAGCAACTTGTCAGGTTGGTAATGCCCTCAGGTCTCTTTTTGCTATCTTCTCTAACATTTTCTTCCTTGAAGTTCTCTGATTCATAGAATGGGTCTAGAAGTGACTTTAAAGATCCTTTATTCTGGTTCTTCCCGTAGTTGCCACAAATCCAAAAGGTCAGGTCTAGAGTTCCAACAGCCAAACATTCTGCCATCTGGACTGAGATCTCCTAGGCCGAGGCTGCTAGACTGCAGAGGTAGTGACCTGATTCCTCTCTCTCCCTTCTACCCTCTCCGCTTCCTTTCCTTTTCCTCCCCTCCCTTGGCCCTTTTCCTTTCCCTGTACTTCTTTTCTTATTTTATCATCCCATTTTCCTTTCTTATTTCTAGGCCATGTAGGTCAGCCAGGGAAGGGTTAGTGAGATTAAGGCGTGAAGGCGATCCTTACGACCTGAGGTGCACAAGGAAGAACATCCTTTGACCTTGAGAAATGCTAATTATGCTCTCTTTTTCCTAGGATGCTCACAACTGTATTCCTGAGTTGGACAGTGAGACAGCCATGTTTTCTGTCTATGATGGACACGGAGGTAACTTTAGCAGATCATATTGAACTCCAGTTCCAGACTTTTGGGGGCAAGAACGGGTCCTTAGTTCTTTTCCCTTCCAAGGTTCTGGTCCTTAGATACCGTTTCCTTCCCAGTGCTGTTTTTCTCTATTCTGCCATTCTGTTTTCATAACAGGATACTGTATTAGTTTATAATCTGACCAGGCCTTGTTTTAACCCAGAAAGCCTCTTCCTATATTAGAATTTATTTTCCCACTGAGAACTAAGTATATAGATGAGAAAAGACAAAAGGTATATTAACATAGTCCTAAAGAGTTGATGGTGAAATCCATTTTCTGGATCAGAACTTCCTAAACAATTATCTTTCAGATAGGATTCAGTTGTATGAGATAGTCATTTCCTCAACCCTTGGGGTTCACTCCAGTATGGCATATAAATACTATATGACATTATATGTGGGAAGCCGTGCTCTGGGTGACCTTACCTTTCTTCTAGGGGAAGAAGTTGCCTTGTACTGTGCCAAATACCTTCCTGATATCATCAAAGATCAGAAGGCCTACAAAGAAGGCAAGCTACAAAAGGTCTGTCTTTTCATAGTGCTCCTATTCTACTTCTGTAGGCTTGCCCTTGTTTTTCAGTCCTTGGCTTTTCCTTTCTTATTGTCAGTGAGCTGCTGCTTATTGCATTTCTTAATGAATTCTATTCCCACTGGACCTTTTTAGAGCTGCTTCATTATTCTCAGGTCTCTGAACTGTTTTTAATTGATATGTCAGTGTCTCCTTGTATGGTAGATCACGCTGTAATTGGCATGCCATCTTTGTACCCAGGCTGTATATAGGCAATTCATGTTGTACCCACTGTACTTTTTTCTACACTTGCCTCATACTATTTGACTTATATACAGGCATTAGAAGATGCCTTCTTGGCTATTGATGCCAAACTCACCACTGAGGAAGTCATTAAGGAGCTGGCACAGATTGCAGGGCGACCCACTGAGGATGAGGATGAAAAAGAAAAAGTAGCTGATGAAGATGATGGTGAGTTTGGCATCCCTTGTTTGAGAGGAAATCAACATTTTAAAGAACTCTTCTTTAATATGTATTATTTATGTGTCAATTCTAAGAGAGGATGACTTCTTAGGGACTTGGGGAGTCCTCACATTAGAGAACCCTATGTTCTATGTTCTATACTCCATGAGGTAATGAAAGGAGAAAGAATTAACCTTTGTACCTAGTGTCTGTAATTGTAAGGATTTTTATGTACATTATCTTTTGCCATTGTGATGGGGTCTCTCTGGTTCCTGTTAATGTTTATGTGACCTTTTTTTTAAGACTTAGAACTATCATTAGCCTCAGCGCCAGTCATTAAGCCTGGGCTGTAGGCCTTCTTGGGTCCTCAGCCATAATGAGGTTTCCAAATTATCAATCAAAAATGAAAGGTGGTAAAAGAACTACAATAACTAGTATTCCTTTGACTAAGAATAGGGTGGGAGACAACGACCAAAGGGAGTCTATGCAGGCAGATATTACTTGAGAAGGAAGCAAGGGGGTGTTCTGAGACTTGATAGGAAACTTGATAGGATCCTTGAGTGGGCAGTGGTGGGGAAGTTGAAACTCAGCCTGCAAGGGTTGTGGAAGTGGGAAGGGGGGCTGATCCCATGAGGATTCTGGGGTGAGGGTGCTGATTCAGCCTCTTCTCTGCAGTGGACAATGAGGAGGCTGCGCTGCTGCATGAAGAGGCCACCATGACTATTGAAGAGCTACTGACACGCTACGGGCAGAACTGTCACAAGGGTGCTCCCCACAGCAGACCTGGAGCTGGGACAGGCGAGGAACCAGGGTCCCAGGGCCTCAACGGGGAGGCAGGACCTGAGGACCCATCTAGGGAAACTTCTTCCGAGGAGAATGGCCCCACAGCCAAGGCTCACACCGGCCTTTCCTCCAACTCAGAACGTGGAACTGAGGCAGGCCAAGGTGGTGAGCCTGGCACTCCCACTGGTGAGGCTGGGCCTTCCTGCTCTTCAGCCTCTGACAAGCTGCCTCGAGTTGCTAAGTCCAAGTTCTTTGAGGACAGTGAGGATGAGTCAGATGAGGCAGAGGAGGAAGAGGAAGACAGTGAGGTAAGGGCCTGTGGGAGCACACAGATGCTGAATCTGCAGAGAGGGCCTGTTTGGTTACCATGCATATCTGTTGGCTCTTTTCCTTCTCTATTTTTTTAATTTTTAATTTTTTAAGTAATTTCTGTGTCCAACTTGGGGCTTGAACTCACAACTCCAAGATCAAGAGTTGCATGCTGTCCTAACTAAGCCAGCTAGATACCCCACCTTCTCCTATTTTTAGATCAGCCCCCAAGACCTACTACATTCCAAGGTTTTCTTGAATTCATTATTTCCACCAACATGGGAACTGTCAGCCTTCAAACCTCTTCCTTTGTTGGTACTATAACAAATAGATCTAATTCTAGCCTTTCAGCGTCTGTCTCAGAGAGAGAACAAGAAGGTGGTGGTGGTTAACTTTGGGTATTTGGGTATTTCCTTCTCTGGGCCACTTATTTTCTGGCTGCGTTGCCTGGAAAGTGCTTCTGGCTGAGAGCCCTGGCCTTTCGTAGGACTTCCTACTATGACTGTTGAACCCAGCTCAGGATATTTGTTCTACCCATCCAGCCCTCTCCCCTCCCCTAAATTTTTCTATCATGATTATACAGTTGTATCTTTCAGTGCTTCCAGAATCTTTGTTCATTCAGAGCCTCTTGGTTCTGAGTATGAGTTGGGGGGAGGGGGGCAGGGAGTCATCTCAGTCTCAGCAGCCTGGGATCATCCCTCTGGCAGGAATGCAGTGAGGAAGAGGATGGCTACAGCAGCGAAGAGGCAGAGAATGAGGAAGATGAGGATGACACTGAGGAGGCTGAAGAGGACGAGGAAGAAGAGGAGATGATGGTGCCAGGCATGGAAGGCAAGGAGGAGGTGTGTAGGGAAGGGGAGCACCAAGTCTGTAAAAGCCAAGAGGCAGATGTGATTCCCTGATTGTGATTTCAGGACAGGGAATCTCCTTGCTGCCTTAGTGCTGAAGTCCTAGTATGGGGGCATTTATGCTATAAGGGGAACTAGGTCTTTAGGGAACAGTTAGCTCAGAGTAGAAAGCATGCTCTAGTCTTTGGAAAGACTAAATCCATCCCTCTCCTGTTTGTTAGAGCTCTCTTGGTGGTCCCAGTGAGAGGAGAGAGCATAGGCAAATGATCAGGGGTGCACCAAGGAGGAGCTTGTGTCCCGAAGCTCCCCTGATGCTCCCTTTCTTCCTCTTAAGCCTGGCTCTGACAGCGGTACCACAGCAGTGGTGGCTCTGATACGAGGGAAGCAGTTGATTGTAGCCAATGCGGGAGACTCTCGTTGTGTGGTGTCCGAGGCTGGCAAAGCTTTGGACATGTCCTATGACCACAAACCGGAGGATGAAGTGGAGCTAGCACGCATCAAGAATGCTGGTGGCAAGGTCACCATGGATGGGCGAGTCAACGGGGGCCTCAACCTCTCCAGAGCCATTGGTAAGGGCCAGGAAAATGTGGGGAAGACTTCGGGGGTCTTATTCTCTTTCCAGGCTCCCTGGTAGCAAACTTTAATCTTAATAGGCCCTTGTATCTTTTTCCAAGTCCTTTGGTATGTAAGATGGTATGTAAGATCTTTGTAAGATGTCTCCATGAGATAGGTACGGTAGCTGTCATTTTTTGGATGATTTAAAAAAAACAGGTTAGTGACCTACCTACGATATAGCAAACTGAAGATAAGGCTGAAACTAGAAAAACTAGAACTCAGTTTTCCATTTACTTAGATTATGGAACTTTGTAAAGAAGGGAAATGAATGGCAAGGCTTGACCAGCCTTGAGCACAAGTCTTTGGGGAGTGCTTAAACTGCTCATCAACCAACCATTCCTTTACTTCAGGAGACCACTTCTACAAGAGAAATAAGAACTTGCCACCCGAGGAACAGATGATATCAGCCCTTCCTGACATCAAGGTGTTGACTCTCACTGACGACCATGAATTCATGGTCATTGCCTGTGATGGCATATGGTGAGCACCAGTAGAATGACCTAAAATTCCCTTTTTTTTTTTTTTAAGATTTTATTTATTTATTTGTCAGAGAGAGTGAGCACAGGCAGACAGAGTGGCAGGCAGAGGCAGAGGGAGAAGCAGGCTCCCTGCTGAGCAAGGAGCCCGATGTGGGACTTGATCCCAGGACGCTGGGATCATGACCTGAGCCGAAGGCAGCCGCTTAACCAACTGAGCCACCCAGGCGTCCCTAAAATTCCCTTTTTTATGCAGCATTACTTTTCTTGTAGGGCTCTGAGCTGGTTTGGCTTTTTCATCCCTCTAACAGCTGCATTCAGCACTTTTCTCAAACAGCCCTAGCATTAGAGCCTAGGCAGACATCTTGGTGTCAAAACCCCCAAGCCTGAGGCAGAGCAAAGGACTGTCCTCCATAGGTATATACACTGGTCCCGGGGGCTATCACCTCTGTCTACATTCCTCTATTTTGCCTTAGTGGGACTAAAGAAGAGTATATTGTTTTTGACCCCAGGAATGTGATGAGCAGCCAGGAAGTTATAGACTTTATTCAATCAAAAATCAGCCAGCGTGATGAAAATGGGGAGCTTCGGTTATTGTCATCCATAGTGGAAGAGGTGAGTGCCTGGGCAGAGGAGAGAGGGCATCTGGTTTGCATAGCCAAGGTTTTGTCTTGTGACCTGAGCTAAAGACCAGAGCTGGGAAGTTATCACTAACTACTGACAGATGCCAGTCTAGAAAGTTCCATTTTCCTTCATTTCCCTGACTTCTCCTCATGCCTTATGCACTAACAGGTGGTCTGTTTTGTGACATCTGTTGCCTCTTCTCCTCCTCCTGCCACCGTCTCACCAGGGTCAGCCCTCTTCTGGGAATTTAGGTTCCTAGGAAGGTGTTCAAACCCTGAAGCTGAGCTATCTGCATTGTCCCTTTTATAGCTGCTGGATCAGTGCCTGGCACCAGACACTTCTGGGGACGGTACAGGGTGTGACAACATGACCTGCATCATCATTTGCTTCAAGCCCCGAAACACAGCAGAGCTTCAGCCAGAGAGTGGCAAGCGGAAACTGGAGGAGGTGCTCTCTTCTGAGGGGGCTGAAGAAAATGGCAACAGTGACAATAAGAAGAAGGCCAAGCGGGACTAATGGTTGTCCAGACCCCTGCCCACCTAGACTGTTTTCTGAGCCCTCTGGACCTGAGACTGAGTTTTGTCTTTTTCCTTTAGCCTTAGCAGTGGTTATGAGGTGTGCAGGGGAGCTGGGTGGCTTTACTCAGCCCATTCCAAAGAGGGCTCTCCCTCCACACAGCAGCCTGGGAGCCTCTGCTGTCTTCCCCAGCCTCCTCCTTGCTCCTTGGGGCTCATCACCGGTTCTGTGCCTGTGCTCTGTTGTGTTGGAGGGAAGACTGGCGGTTCTGGTTTTTACTCTGTGAACTTTATTTAAGGACATTCTTTTTTATTGGCGGCTCCATGGCCCCCAGCCGCTTGCACCCGCTCTCTGTTGTACACTTTCAATCAACACTTTTTCAGACTAAAGGCCAAAACCTAATTGTGCCAGTGGTGTCCTTTTTTCAATAATGCTCTCCTGCCCGGCCCACCCAGAACTCTTCGGCCCCACACTCGACCTCCTTGGTGGCATCTACCAAGCCCCTCAGCGCACTTGTGTGCCTGTGCACGCGTGTGTCTGTGTGTGTGTGAGCGCGCGTGTGTGCGCGAGCCTGCCTCGCTCGCCAGACCTGTGTGGGGCAGAGGGGACCCAGGTATTGCAGTTCCCTGAGCTGCTGGGCAGGCTGGCCTAGCCTCACGGCTCATCCTCACCCTCTTCCGGAATCAGGAATAATTTACTAGTTCCTCCAGGTAAGGATAAGGACCTGCTGGGCGGGTACTAAGACTGAAAGTAGGGCCAAGGCTTCTCCTACGTTCCTCACCGGGCTGGTTTCTATCTCATCTCTGATTGGCTCGCCGCTTCCTTTCGTCACAATCACTTCCTGGTCATGCTGTGGACCTTTTCGCCGCCTCTGCTTTCCACGGACTACGCGTCCCGTGTGGCTCTGCGGCAGCGGAAGCGGAAGCGAGGACGGAGGTACCAGCTGGTCTCCGTAGGGGGGGGGGGTAAGGGGCTCCATGAATGGACGCGGCGGCGGCGGCGGGAGCGGCCTGAGCTGGGCGCCGGGGCCAGGGCCGGGGGCTGCCCGCGGCCTGCGCCGCTGCATGGAGGCAACCCGCGGACCCTGAGAGGAAGGGCGGGCGGGCAGGCCGGATTGGGAGGGGCGGGGCCGGGCGGCCGCAGGCCGGAGGCGCGTCGGGCTGGAGCCGGTCACGATGCCCCGAAGGAAGCAGAGCCACCCGCAGCCCGTGAAATGCGAGGGGGTCAAAGGTCAGGGGTCAGGGGCCGCGAGTGGGGAGGAGCGGGGGTGGGGTCAGTGGAGTGGGTTCAGGTCGGGGTGGAGGGGGACTCCTGAGGGATGGGGTGGGCGATCTGGACTCCTAGTTTCCTACCGAGGTACTAAGGGAACCCGAGAGGGTCTGCGAGTTCGGGAAGTACGGGCTGCGAGGGCTAGCTCCCGGGGTGCGGATGATGGGCTCGGTTCGTGAGGGAGAATCTACAAGCCCCCTCCCTTCTTCAGTGGATACCGAAGACTCCCTCGACGATGGACCCGGGGCCCTCGTACTGGAGAGTGATTTGCTACTAGGCCAGGATCTGGAGTTTGAGGAGGAAGAGGAAGAGGAAGAGGAGGAAGGTGATGGCAACAGCGACCAGCTCATGGGCTTCGAGAGAGACTCTGAAGGTGGGTTTGAGGGACTTGGACAAGGATTAGTGGCCGCTGGAACCTCAGCCCTTCAAGAGGCGGGTCAGGATTTAGTGCCAGTGAGCAAAACACGAAACACTGCCACAACCTAGGGATGATTTTAGATTTGAGCTAGATTTTTTTCACTTGCCTAATGGTCCAGTGAGCTCCATCACTTTGTTGAGGTGAAGTTCTGGGGCCTGGTCCAAAGGTGGTATGAATAGGACAGTGAATGAACCACATGGAGCAACTGGTTAAAAGTTAATGCCCTTTTAATAACCTTGTTCTCCTGCCTAGCACATTCTTTATATGAAGTTTAAGAGGGTCAGGGAAACAACTTATTCAAATTAAGTTGTGCCTAATCTGCCTTTCACCTGCAGCATAAACCCTTTTCTATTGAGGTTTTGGTCTCTACCCCCAAGTATTCTTGAACATTCCTTTTCCCTGTCAATCTTAACATCACCCCATCCTAATTTGGTGCACCATCTACCCACTTATGCCACCTATACAAAGGATGTTTTTGAAAATCATTGAGGGAATCCACCTAAAAGAGAATCTTTTAGGCACATTACTTTGTTTCCACTTCTCTCTAGATTTTGTCTCACTCTTGACATAGTTTTTATTATATAATCAGCTTTATACTAAAAGGGACCTTCTTAATACAGAGCTTAGAATAAGGTCTCAGGCCTCTGCCTTGTGTATTTTCACTTTACTTTCTCATCCCAAAAATCAGCTAATTACATTATTGATTCATTTCAGCCTGTGGTCCACTGTGAGCCTTTGATCTTTTTCTGTGCAGTGGAATTAGGTACAGCTGTCATCACTAGGTTAGTACAGGCTCAGAAGCAGGTAATTCATATTGAATTTTCAGGATCACTGAAGTGAAGGGTGGGGCCAAGCAAGGGTGAGGGGTGGGGAGACACCACTGAGAAAGCGAATTTGGAGCCTGGTCCTACCCCACGTTGATGTCTCTTCTCATGTCTTGTCTTACCAGGAGACTCTCTGGGGGCCAGGCCTGGGCTTCCCTACGGGCTGAGTGATGACGAATCTGGGGGCGGCCGGCCACTAAGTGCTGAGAGTGAAGTTGAGGAACCAGCCAGGGGTCCAGGGGAGGCCAGGGGTGAGAGGCCAGGCCCAGCCTGCCAGCTGTGTGGGGGGCCGACAGGTGAGGGGCCGTGTTGTGGGGCAGGAGGGCCGGGTGGGGGGCCCCCGCTGCCCCCACGGCTACTATACTCATGCCGCCTCTGCGCCTTCGTGTCCCACTACTCGAGCCACCTGAAGCGGCACATGCAGACACACAGCGGGGAGAAGCCGTTCCGCTGTGGCCGCTGCCCCTACGCCTCAGCCCAGCTCGTCAACCTGACGCGACATACCCGCACCCACACTGGCGAGAAGCCCTACCGCTGTCCCCACTGCCCCTTTGCCTGCAGCAGCCTGGGCAACCTGAGGCGGCATCAGCGTACCCACGCGGGGCCCCCCACTCCTCCCTGCCCGACCTGTGGCTTCCGCTGCTGTGCTCCACGTCCCACCCGGCCTCCCAGTCCCACAGAGCAGGAGGGGGCAGTGCCCCGGCGACCCGAAGGTAAAAAGCCAGAAACCAAAAGAACCTGGGACATGGGTGGGTGGCATTAGGGATACTTGGATTCATAGCTCAGGTCTCATTGTCCCCACAGATGCTCTGCTGCTTCCAGATTTGAGCCTCCATGTGCCACCAGGTGGTGCCAGTTTCCTGCCGGACTGTGGGCAACTGCGGGGTGAAGGGGAGGGCCTCTGTGGGACTGGCTCAGAACCACTGCCAGAGCTGCTGTTCCCTTGGACCTGCCGGAACTGTGGACAGGAGCTGGAGGAGGGCGAGGGTAGTCGGCTGGGCGCTGCCATGTGTGGGCGCTGCATGCGAGGAGAGGCTGGAGGGGGTGCCAGTGGGGGGCCCCAAGGCCCCAGTGACAAAGGCTTTGCCTGTAGCCTTTGCCCCTTCGCCACTCACTATCCCAACCACCTGGCCCGGCATATGAAGACGCACAGTGGCGAGAAGCCCTTTCGCTGTGCCCGATGTCCCTATGCTTCCGCTCATCTGGATAACCTGAAACGGCACCAGCGCGTCCACACAGGAGAGAAGCCCTACAAGTGCCCCCTCTGCCCCTATGCCTGTGGCAACCTGGCCAACCTCAAGCGTCATGGTCGCATCCACTCTGGGGACAAACCTTTTCGGTGTAGCCTTTGCAACTACAGCTGCAATCAGAGCATGAACCTCAAACGCCACATGCTGCGGCACACAGGCGAGAAGCCCTTCCGCTGTGCCACCTGCGCCTACACCACAGGCCACTGGGACAACTACAAACGCCACCAGAAGGTGCATGGCCATGGTGGGGCAGGAGGGCCTGGCCTCTCTGCCCCTGAGGGCTGGGCCCCAGCTCACAGCCCCTCCTCTGTGTTGAGCTCCCGGGGTCCGACAGCTTTGAGTGCCGCCGGTAGCCGGGCTCTCCATACAGACTCGCCCTGAACTAGGTCCTTCTCCCTCAGGGCCTTACGGATTAGCCCTGCCTCTCCTGTAAGTTTTATACAGATGGACCAGAAGCCACCTATTTCCTCCCCCGCTGGCCAGGGGCTCCACAGACTAACCTAGGCACTATATGGACCAGCCCAGACCCCATGGGCGAGGGGCCCATATGGACCAGGGGGCCTTGCCTTGACTGATGCACTTCATGAGCTCAGTGAGAAGGGCCCTGTGTTCACCTCCACTGCTCCCAAGGGCAGGAGAGGAACTGGCTGGGGGATTGCCCAGCCTCCCACCTGTTTATTTAACTTATTTCAATGCTTTATAATAAAGGAAACACTAACAAAGCCATGTCTATGCTGAATTGGCAATGGCAAGCACCTTACCCTTAGCGCAACAGTCTGTGCTGTGTTGGGGGGGCAGGGGCAGTGAAAGGGAACCAGAGGTAGGCAGCAGTCAGGCTGAGTTTAATGACGGGGAGTTGGGCCAGACCATACATAGACTTCTGCCCATCCCCTTGGCCCATGGCCCCGAGAAGCCAGAAGCAGCCCCAGGGGAAGCTGCAGTTCCTCCCCAAGGCAGGTAGCCATGGTCCCTTGGACTTTGTGCAAAATACTAAATGCTAATTTGGCATTGAGGGCCAGCTCTGAAAAGAGAGAACACTCCTTTGTGCAGCCAGCCCAGGGGGTGGAAGAGAAGGTGGGTTAGGAAGCCCCTGGCCAAGAGAAGAAAGGGGAAGGAAGGAAGGAAAAGACCCCCCTGGCTTGGGGGATACAGGCACAGGGCAAGTTTCTGAACATTCCTCCGGGGTAGTGGGCAGACATCTGAGCACTGGAGATCACAGATCCTCATCTCCAATGCCCTCGAAGGCAAAATTGCCGTGGACATCACTGGCACTGGCATCTGTGCTGGGACTGCCAATCCCCCGCAAGCTCACGGCACTCAGCTTGCTCTGTAACAAAGGCAGGGTTGGGGTCAGAGGGTTCGAGCCTCCCTGAGGTTCCCTACCAACACCAACCTCACCAACCCACATGGGAAACTCACTGAGAGTTTGACCATGGACTCCCGGCTGGCATCAGGTGACTCCTGAGGAAGGGGAGGCGGAGGTGTCAGAGACCTCACCAGGGGAAATAAGGCAAGGCTGGTGGGTGGGGTACTGATGAGAAAGTGGTACTTACAAGCAGGGGTGGGGACTTCACTGCTTGCTGGCTGTCTGAGCGTCTCAGGGTGCCCCCCACTCGCCGGCGCAGCATCTAGGGATGAAGTGCTGATAAGAGTAGGATCCCTTTGGATTTTCCATCACTTCTTCCTCTTGGGAGAAGCCTCACACCCAGGACAAGAGGCAGGGAGAACATAAAAACTCAGCTGTTTGGTCCACACCTGTTGCTTACCTTCCTGATGCTGCCACCAGATTTCTTCACCATCAGTTCATCTACCATGGACTGCAAGCAGATACTCATCATGATGGCCTGAGGGCAAGAAGAGAGCTCAACCTGACTAGAGTGGTCATCCTGAGCCCAGCACCCCTAAGACAAGGGCTCCCACTCACATGGAGTCCTGGAAGCCCTAGACTTGGGTATCTAAGAGACGGTGCAATGGGCTCCAGAGGAGGCCTGAGGGTGGGCTCACACCTGGGGGCTGGTGATGGTGACCCACTGTAGCCGGTCCTTGCTCATGAGGTATTCAAAAGCCAGTTCCAGGCGCACCTCACCCCGGCCCCGGCCTGGGCTGCTTGTGCCCCCACTGGGCAGTGGCACCTGGGAGAGAAAGGAGAGAGGCTGAGATCGTTCTGGCCCATCTGCCTCCCTCTTTATTTTTTTATTTTTATTTTTTTTTTAAAGATTTTATTTATTTGAGAGAGAGGCAGTGAGAGAGCATGAGCGAGGAGAAGGTCAGAGGGAGAAGCAGACTCCCCGTGGAGCTGGGAGCCCAATGCGGGACTCGATCCCGGGTCTCCGGGATCGTGACCTGAGCCGAAGGCGGCAGTCCAACCAACTGAGCCACCCAGGTGTCCCTGCCTCCCTCTTTAATCAACTGCAGCCCATTCCTGAAGCTCAAGGCTTGCCAGACCACCATCCCAAAGGCCTACCCCAACTCACAGAGGAGGTGACGCGCCAGCACCGCATGCGGGTGACCCGGAAGGAGCCTTCACGGAGTTGCTGGCCAGGCAGGCGGAGCTGGAGGCTGAGCTCACTGTTGCCTGCGCTCACCACCACGGGGCAGTCCTTCTCTGGGAAGTCAGCCACACAGGCATCAAAGCGCAAGTAGCCATAGTGCCGTAGTGTCTGTGCCAGCCGCAGGAACTGAAACCCAGTCACCATGCGGGACGTGTCAGGAGGGGAAGTGGGGTGAGTCAGAAAACAACCCTTGGAAGGAGACAGGAAAGCAGGCTCACCTCCTTCTTAGAGACCTTCTCTTGCAGAGATTTGAGCTGCCGGTGCTGCTCCTTGGTGACCAGAATCCACCCACGCTCGATGTCTGATACCGTCTACAGTGGAGACAATGGGTGGGGGGTTTGGGGCTTCCAATCAGAGGTCCAAGGAGAAGTATCCAGTTACCTCTGTCCAGCCGGACCCTTAGCCCCATGCTTGAGCAAGCTCTGTGCAGTAAGTCCTTGACTATATCAGCTTACAAAGTAGGGAGAGTGCCAGGTGCCCTGATAGTATTCTAGGAACTTTCCCGTGAACTGGGTGTAAAGACATGAAGAGTTTCCTCGGCAGAGTGGGACACCAGTATCTGTTTCAGGGGAAGGGTTCTGAGGCAGCTCCAAGCTCACCTGAGCATAAAGCAGGTTCAGGCCAACCCGGTTCTCCATGACATCGTCGTCATAGGCAGAGTCCCAATAACTGTGAGGCCAAGGGGTGGAAAGGGGTAACGGGGCTAAGCTGGGGTAAGGCAAGAGAGGTGGAATAGAAAATAGGAGCAATCTAGAACTACCAGGCAAATAGGGTAGTATAGTGGGAGGAAGCTTGGGAGGCCTGGTAGTATCACCCAGCACTACCCCCTTGTCCAGGTTATTCTGTCTCAGTACATGGCCCAGTAATCACCAGAGCCCTCCCCCTCCTCCAAGCCCAGCCCTGACCTCTTTCTTAGCACAATCTTATACTCTTGACTCCGAAGACTGGTAACAGACACATAAGGCAGCTCAAACTCTTGCAACTTCCGTACGACTATGGGTTAAAGGAGAAAAAAAGGAAATATAAGACTCAAAGGGAGAAAAATCAAGAGAGGAGCTCTGAGGAAATGTCAGATTTGGGGAGGAATTAGCAGGGCAAATTCACTACTAGAAGCACAGGGAAGAAGTCATGTCCACAGAAACTCACAAGAAAAGGTTCCATCCTCTTTCTCTCGAACTAGAAAGAGACTAAAGTATCCGATCAAGTCATCCGGAAGATCCAGCTTTGCAGCCACAGCCTGGGGATAGGGAAGCAAGTACAGCTCATCATACTGGCTGGTTCTAATCACCCCCAAACCTGGGACCCTGGGGGTGCAGAGGAGGTAGGGCCGTACAGTACAATTGCCTCACCTCTAGGACATCTTCAGTCTGATCTGAAGTTAGCACATTGACCAGAACTTTCTGCCCATTGCTGAGTAGCACTTCCAAGGAAACCTCCTCAGTGGGGACCTGCTGTGTCTCCTGGAGTGAACATACATGAGGCACTGCCTTGTTAACGCTTGCCCAGCGTCCAAGTCTGACCCATTCCCAACTCTATTTCTAGGTCCTTCTAGTGTCTTTATTCTTAGTTGCTTAATTACAGGCTGGGTTTCCTTGATTTCACTGGTACAGCAGAAGCCCCCTCCCATAAAAAAAGGTACCAGGATGACTCTTCTGTAGCCACTGCCTTAAAATGCCATGGCCCTATAGGAAAGTCCTTCCCTTAAATCTCGTTCCCACCCAGAGCCTTACCTGTTGTGCCCGACGCAGGAAGCTGTTGAAGGTCTCACTGGTCCCAAGCAGCGGGTCTTGCCGAACTGTGGGGACAAGAGAACACTATTCCAGTAACTTAGGACTCCCTCTTGACTTACCCCCAGTTCTTTTCTTGGTAGGTTCCCCCCATACCCCATTTCCTGGGCTGATGATGGCCTGTCATATCCCCCAGCTGGCCTCACCTCACTCACTGTTTGCATATATTCTTCACCTGCCCTACCCTTGGCTGCCATCTAGTTCAGTCCAGTCTATAGAACTGGGGAAATAACAATGATGTTAATCTAAAGCACGTCAGATACAAATTACGTTTTCCCCACCCATCTAAACTGCTTTAAGACTATGAAGTGTTAAATTGGTATTTCTAAACTATATTAGTCTATTGGCCAAATTGCTTTGCTGATACCTAGACCATCCTGTGTGTTATTTACTTTTCCTAATTAACAGATCAAACAAGAGGCTCCCCAGCTGTAGAAATGAATTCAGGCCCGTCTACAGAACCAGCGGTTTTGAGTCTCTTCCCATAGCTCTCTAAACAGTTAGCCTAAAGTTCCCTTCAACCACTCACCAGCTTGCATGTACTTCTCTAACTGCTCTCTCCTCTGTTCTACCTCAGCAGGTGTCAGAGAGAAAAGCTTCTTTGGGGGAAATGCAGGAAGAACATTGGCCCCATACTCCTTCCGAAGCTATTTGGGGAAAGAGATACAACCCTTCACATAAAACACAGCAAATGAGAAGAGGCAATCCACACTCACAGTGTTCTTTTGGGTTCCCCTTCCCTTTCCTCAGCCACCACCCCTCCACCCCTCCAGCCCCGCCCCGGCCCCATCTACCCTGGTAATCCAGGAAATCATTCCTCTGGCAGAGGTAGCATCCCAGTGGAGCCGTCCTTCTGTCCCAAATATTAAGTTCTTTCCCATCTTACTATGTACAAGTCAGGCCCTTCACAGTGTGGGTAGGGTTTACATAGGGGCAGGGCCTCGGGAACTCTTTATTTAGCAAGACTGCGTTCATTGAACCCTCACCAGAAGCAAAGAACTTTAAAAGGAAAATTTATGTTCCAAGTACAGCTAATACATTCACAAAATAGGTTAAGACTTAAAGGGAAGGGCGCCTGGGTGCCTCAGTGGGTTAAGCCTCTGCCTTCAGCTCAGGTCATGATCTCAGGGTCCTGGGATCAAGCCCCGAATCCGGTTCTGTGCTCAGCAGGGAGCCTGCTTACCTCTCTCTCTCTGCCTGCTTCTATGCCTACTTGTGATCTCTATCAAGTAAATAAAATCTTAAAAGGAAAAAAAAAAGACTTAAAGGGACTTTGCAGATCAACAAATGCATTTTTCGGTCTTAGAAACTAAGGCCCAGGGTGCCTGGGTGGCTCAGTGGGTTAAGCCTCTGCCTTCGGCTCATGTAGTGATCTCAGGGTCCTCTGCTTGGCAGGGAGTCTGCTTCCCCCGTCTCTCTGCCTGTGTCTCTGCCTACTTGTGATTTCTCTCTCTGTCAGATAGATAAATAAAATCTTAGAAAAAAAGAAAAGAAAAGAAACTAAGGCCCAAGGAAATTAAGTAACTGCTCAGGGTTGCACAGCTAGTTATCAGTAGAACCAGGACTCTGTACTGAGTTGAACAGAGCTTGCAATCTGCTGAGGATAACATAGAAACACTACATCAAAGATACATAAGGATAACTGAACAGTTAGGCCCACTGAAATGAGCTAAAGAGCACAGAAGGATCCGTGAATGATTTGTATGAGAAGGAAAAAGAATTTCAAGTTGTAGCTCAGATGGCAGAAGAAATGTGCTTTGGCAAAAGAGGGAGGAGGTCGGTTTTTCCATGCACAGGCAAAGGGTGAAGGAAGACTGAGGACAGGAAAGCAGAAAGGCGGATGTGAGTATAAAGAGAAGCAGTTAAAGCAGCAAGACCAGCAAGCTTCTTAGGGAGTTCCCCGGAAATGTCAATCGATAAGATAAAGCACCAGACCCTTCCCAGCGGCAGTGATTAAAGGGAAACTACACAGTCTAGGAGAGAGCCAAGAGGGGAAAAATGAAGATACCGATGCCCAAGTGTAGGAAAGCGCTTGAAAGCTGCCTCAAGGCAGGGGTGCTGGTCCCACCTGCTCGTGCAGCCCCAGGAGCTGGCTGTAGCGCACCCGGCAATGCAGGACTCCATTCACGTGAATGTTATAGGCCTGAAGACACAAAAGCAGGCAAACATTATACGGTCGCGGCCTGGGCAACCCCCTTGAAAACCGTGGCCAGAAGTCGTCTGGCACCAGCTCCGTCTAGGTAACACACGAGATCGTCCGTGGGTTTATTAGTCTGTTTACCCCAGGGTTGGGTCCTAGAGCATAAGGACCAGCCGGGGGTCAACTCGGGAGCTCATGCCGCAGTCTCCCTCCCCAAGAGGCCAGTGACGCCTACCAGAGCGGCCGCGGCCCAGACAGAGGGAGACGACGCGGGGGAACAAAGGACCTGAAGGAGCTTAGGGGACCTTTGGACGAATCTGAGACCAGGATATAAGATCCCAGGGAGGCCGTCGGGACCAGGCCCCAAAGGTGGCGGCCAGGCCTCGGAGGCCGCTCGGAGAGGGCTCAGGCCCGTTATCCCCGCCCCTGCCCGGCCCGGCTCCGGCCGCTCCTCACCACGTAGGCGGAGCCGCCGCTGTCCCCGCTGCGGGACTCGGTTTCAGGAATGGAAAAGTGCATGTTCCCTGCGGCAGGGCCCAGGTGGGCTCCGGACTGACAGGGCCGCAGCGGCTTTACACGCTCGCCTCCGCCGCTCAGCGCGTCCCCGCTGCCTCACTCGCCATTTTGGGGGGGGGGCGGGGGCCTGGGATCGGAGATGGGAAGGGTGGTGGGACGTCCGCTCTGGGCGCCCCTCCCCCGGCATGCTGGGAACTGTAGTCTAAAGTGCAAGAGCCCGCTGCCACGCCCGGGAGCGCAAAGCTGAGAAGGCCCTCCTCGGTTCCCGTAGCCCGGGGCGGAGCCCCAGTGCACGTCGGAGATTGTAGTCCGCGGAGGGCTGCGCGCCCCGGGTGTCTGCCCAGGTGGCGCTGTAGGCCCAAGGACTGCGGCAGGCGGAGCCTGGGATCGAGGGTGATGGCTGCCGTGGCTGTGGTTGTTCGTGAGGGTGAGTGAAGGGCGGGAGCGCGCTAACAGGTACGCGAGCCGCCGGGCGCCAGGAGGCTGCGGCCGAGCCCTGAGTCCCTCTAGGTCCTGTCGTTCGGTTCCGGCGCCTCTCCGGACTCTGGGGTGCACTGCCTGGGGCGCAACTTCGCGCCGCGTCCCGGCTGGCGCCGGTGAGAAGGGTGCGGGCCTCTCCCGGCTGCCTCCTCCGCCTTCCTTTTGATCCTGCCGCGCACTGCGTCCCTACGCGGATCCCTGACATGCCTCCCGCCTGGCGGCAGAGCTGTGGTCATGCCGACCCAGCAGCCAGCCGCGCCGGGTACGAGCCCCTCCAAACCCTCCCGGAGCCTCTCTGGCTCACTTTGTGACTTGTTTTCTGATGCAGACTCGGGGTCTGGGATGAAGGCGGAGCTTTCTACTCGGCGTGGGGTAAGTGAGGGTGCCCTCCCAAAACGCCTGTCAGGCTCTACGCAGGAGGCTGTGTCAGCTTCGTTCCGCCCCAGCCTCCATCCCCGTTTCACTTTATTTCTCAGGAAAGCCAGATTTTACAGAGTTCTTTCAGCCCTAACAGAATAGGACTCTGATCCTGGAGAAAAACCTTCGATCTGTATGGAATGTAAGCTTGTAACAGCTAGCTGGTTAGAGTTAGAGGGCATTAGGAGCTTTACCTTATAGGAATCTTGGAAGGCACCAGTAGTGTTTTATCGTCTTTGGCATTGTTGGGGAAGAGCAGTATTCTATGTCTGTGTCTCAGGCAGCGGGGAGGGAGATGACCCAAGAAGAGAAGCTGCAGCTTCGGAAGGAAAAGAAACAGCAGAAGAAGAAACGGAAGGAAGAAAAGGGAGCCGAACCAGAAACTGGCTCTGCTGTACCTGCAGCCCAGTGTCAAGGTGCGAGGGCTTTTTTAAAGGGGTGGGGTGTGGAACTGGTAGATGTGTGCGGGAGAAGAGGGAGAAACAGGACAAACAGAGTTAGTTTGAGCAAGTGAAAAGCGAAGAATTTTATTTAAGATTTTATTTCTTTGTCAGAAAGAGGGCGTGCACAAGCAGGGAGAGCTGCAGGCAGAGGGAGAAGCAGGCTCCCTGCTGACCAAGGAGGCGGATGCAGGACTCCATCCCAGGACTTGGGATCATGACCTGAGTTGAAGGCAGGGGCCTAAGGGACTGAGCCACCCCGGCATCCTGTGAGGAAGCTTAGATAAGCATAGACGCTTTGGCTGGGGCACAGGTAGATATTACCTGCCTGGGGCTTGGGCACCTCTTTTTTCTGTCTTTAGTAGGCCCAACCAAAGAACTGCCAGGACCAGGCAGTCAGCTGGCTACTGCTGGGGAGAAAGTTCCAACTGGTCGAAGTAAAGCTGAACTTCGTGCTGAACGGCGAGCTAAGCAGGAGGCTGAGCGGGCCCTGAAACAGGCAAGGAAAGGGGAACAAGGAGGCCCACCTCCTCGGGCCTGCCCCAGCACAGCTGAAGAAACCCCCTCAGGTGCGTTCCCTTCATCTCAAGACCTCTGTTTTGATTTTAATTCTTGTGTTAGCTTAGGCTTCCTTATGGTAAAACAGCTCTCCCTTCTCATTCTTTGCCTTGGGACCAAGAGCTCAGAATTCTCCCTTCAACTTCATCCTGTCTCCGTTTCTTCTCTTTTCTCCCCTGCTTTCCCCCCTCCCTATTCAGTTTTTCTTGATGTCGCTTTTCCCTTAGAAGCAGATTTCTCCTTATTATCTACAGTGTCTTGAAAACATGGTCATTATCTTTTAGGAGTGAAGCGTCTGCCTGAACACACTCAGGTCGATGACCTCACCCTTCTGAGAAGGCTTGCTAAAAAACCAGAGCAACAACAGGTAGGAAGTGGTTTTGGTGTGTGCCAGAAATTGCCTAAGGGAGATGGGATGTGGGGGGAGGTGATCTAGGCAAAGGGAGACCCTGGAGAAGAATGGGTATTTGGGGCAAAGTAGCCTTACTGTTTACTTGCTTTCCACTGTTCCTGTTCCCCTGTTTTGTCAAGGTTCCTACACGAAACGATTATGGATCCAAAGTCAGTCTTTTCTCCCATCTACCCCAGTACAGCAGACAAAACTCTCTGACTCAGTATATGAGGTAGGATCCCATGAAACTGTCACAACTTTTAAGTTCTAGGAGTTTTGGTAACTCAGTATTGAAAGTGACTAGAAATTTGAGATGGGGTCTAGGGGAAGGAGCCTGCACACAACGCAAAACTCTAGAGAATATGGGGGTGTCTGTGCTAGTGAAGGAAGTTCCTTTTCATCAGGAGCAGCTGGGCAGTAGGTGCTCAAGCTCCCTTGCAAAGTGTGTGACACCGCCATCCCATCAGCATCCCATCCTCTGTGATCCACCCAGCCATGGTGCGACTCGGCCTGCAGTACTCCCAGGGTCTGGTCAGTGGCTCCAATGCCCGGTGTATTGCCCTGCTTCGTGCCTTGCAGCAGGTATGCCCCGTCCTGTTCCCTCTGTGACCCAACCCCACCTTCCCCAACACTACCCCAGCTTCCTCTCACTTGAAGCAATCTCTCGGGGACAGAGGGGGAATGACTCTACCCTCAGAACACTTTGCTCAGTGAAACACCCTACCGCCCACTTTCAGAGACCTTTATTCCGGGACATTTTGCTGATCACTGTGTGTATCCTGTAGGTGATTCAGGATTACACAACACCTCCCAATGAAGAACTCTCAAGGGACCTAGTGAATAAACTAAAGCCCTACTTCAGGTAAGGACAACCACTGTGAGTCCACTCCGCCTCCTCTTGCTCTCTTCTTGTACCCTTCCTCTTGCTCTTTTATCTCTTGTTTCATTTTTCTGTTTTCTGTCTTTAAAGAAAACATTTTTAAGTATGAACATAAGTTGTAGAGTCGCACAAACGCGAGGTATTGTCTTTGTAGCTTCCTGGCTCAGTGCCGTCCTCTGTCAGCAAGCATGTACAACGCCATCAAGTTCCTTAACAAGGAGATCACGGGTGTGAGCAGCTCCAAGCGGGAAGAAGAGGTGATGACTATGAGGCATGAGCAAGGCATGCACCTGAGGGTACAGCTGAGAAACACTTTCAGGACTCCCAGAAGGAACAGTGAGGCCATTCTGTCCTGGTCCAGTGTTAAGGGAGTGGTTGGGGTGTCTGACTTGTGCCACCCTTGGGCCCCCATTAGGCCCCCTTTGAATCCATCCTTGTGCACATACTCTGGCATCTGGCATGATAATCAGAGGAAGAAATATGTCCGTTTCTTGTTCCGTAAGCATTTTAATCCATTTAGGCCAAGTTGGAACTTCGTGCGGCCATTGATCGGTATGTGCAAGAGAAGATTGTGCTCGCAGCTCAGGCAATTTCCTGCTTTGCTTGTAAGAAGATCAGTAATGGAGATGTGATCCTCGTATATGGATGGTATGGTCCAGACCCTGTGACTGAGAAAATTGGAAGAAGGGACTGCCCCTTTGCCTTTTAGTAATGAGCTGGCTGGCTGTCGGTTTCTGACATCTATATCTGAATCCTCCTCTCCATTCACTCCAGCTCATCTCTGGTATCCCGAATTCTTCAGGAGGCTTGGGCTAAGGACCGGCGGTTTCGGGTGGTAGTGGTGGACAGCCGGCCACGGCTGGAGGGAAGGCACACACTACGTTTTCTGGTCCGTGCTGGGGTCCCTGCCTCTTACCTGCTGATTTCTGCAGCCTCCTATGTGCTCCCAGAGGTGAGAGCAAAGGAAAGGGACTCTAAAGTTGGAGGTAAAGGTAAACTCTAAAGTTGTAGTGGTACAGACATAATCCCGTCTTCCCAAGGTTATGATTATTTAAATACACTAGAATTTTATAGCTTTGTTTGTATTTAATAGGAAAAGCAGCTACAGCATGGTCTAGCAATGTTGTTATTGTAAGGACAGTAAACTAGCAGCTCTCAAGAGAAAACAGGGCAAAAGTAACTTTGGAGTTTCATTTTCTTATGGGAGATGGAATGGGTCAATCAATGGTCAGGTGTTTTCCAAGAAGAACCATCATTGCATTCTGTTATTGTCTTAATATTGGTATCCTGGGCAGGAGTGGGGAACCTTTTTGTGCATTAATCACATGCCACGTTTTCTCCACCTCTCCACTGTTCAAAACAATAGGTTTCTAAGGTGCTGTTGGGAGCTCATGCACTCCTGGCCAACGGGTCCGTGATGTCACGGGTGGGGACAGCGCAGCTGGCCCTGGTGGCACGAGCACATAATGTGCCAGTGCTGGTCTGCTGTGAAACATACAAGTTTTGTGAGCGTGTGCAGACTGATGCCTTTGTCTCTAATGAGCTAGGTAAGGAGCCCGGGAGGGCAGAAAAGAGGGTTCCAAAGATCTGAGATTTGGGAGGGAGAGGGAAGGTTGAATTACAACTTGTTTTCTCAAAGGACATAAATGGGTACGTCTCCTGTTGCAGGTGACCCTGATGATCTGCTGTGCGAGCGAGGAGAACACGTGGCCCTGGCTAACTGGCAGAACCACCTGTCCCTTCGGTTGTTGAATCTAGTCTATGACGTGACCCCCCCGGAACTGGTGGATCTGGTGATCACGGAGCTAGGAATGATTCCTTGCAGTTCTGTACCTGTTGTTCTACGAGTCAAGAGTAGCGACCAGTGAGTGGGGGAACACAGGGTCAATAAATGACATACTCTGTGCATTCCGCAACTCTGCTGCCTTTGTATCTCTTTTAGTATTGCCATTGCTTAGGTTACAGACACTGAGCTAGATATGTGGAGGAATATAGGGACAAATCCAAGAGATATCTTTAGTATCATTAATCTAATATTTATATTGATATGTTAAATTATCTCATCTTCAGTGTTGAGTACTTCTTAGGTATTTTGAGTGTTGAATACTTCTTAGCTGTCCGAAACTGCTGTAATCCCTTTCTGATCTGTTTAAGAAGGTTAAGATAGCTCTATAAAAGGAACAATAATTTCTTATTTACAAATAAGAAAACTGAGAAAGAGGTTAAGTTCCTTGCCAAGGTGACACAGCTAAGGCACAGAAAGGCTGAGTTACTTGTCCAGGGCAATACAGTAACAAAAGCAGCTTGTGGTCTCATGCATTCTGGATTGGGAGACTGTACCCCTAACTTTAATGCCATCTGCCATTGAGGAACACCCATCTTGGTGGAAGTAGACAATATCTGCATGTGAGAGAGGTTCCACTAGCCAGATGAACAGTTCCTAGGAGGCAATCACAGATGATGCCAGGAAACCCAATAAATTCAGAGAAGACTTCTCAAGAAGATGTGATCTATGAGGGTCGGGAGTTTCCCTGTTGGAAAAGAATGGGAAGGCAGATCAGCAGTGGGAATAGCTTGAATGCGAAAATGGAGTGGCCAATCCAGTGTCAAAGTGGTGTGGTGAGGCTAGACCCGAGACCTATGTGGAGAGGGAGTGATTACAGATGCAACAGTAGGTAGGTCTGGGGCCAGATTGTGAGTCTTAACCATTGTGGTTAGCCTAAAAAAATGGGAGAGTCATCTGTTTTGTGTGTACATTTATGTGTGTTCTACTGAAAAATTTCAAACAGAAGTAGAGTGAACTATGCTAAGAATCCCCATCCTAGATGCAATAATTATCAAGATTGGCCACATTTGCTTTCTTTTTATTTCCTTCTTTTTCCCTTGCTGAAGTTACTTTAGAGCAAATCCCAGGTATTGTGTCATTTCACTCCTACAAACCTCAGTATGTGTCTCTAAAAAATACAGAAGTTTACCGTTTTATTGTTACACCTATTAAATTCTTAGTATTGTCCAATCCATAATCAAATGTCCTTGTCTCAAAAACTGGCTTTTTTGCAGTTGGTTGGTTTGAATCAGGACCCAAACAAATCTGCCCATTACAATTGGTTAGTAGGTGTTCAGTTTATCGGAAGCAGTCTCCTCAGCCTCCCTTCTGTTCTCAGGACACTGACTTGTTCCAGATACCAAGTTATCTTATAAAATGTTCCCCACTCCGGATTTGACTACTGGCTTCCATATGGTATCATTTAACTTACTCCTCTAACCCCTCTGTTTCCATTCAACTTTTTGGGAAGAATACTAAGTAAGTGGTGCTGTGTTTCATACTGCCTCACATCAGGAGGCAAATAATAGCTGATTGTCCCATGTTCAGTGATGAGTGGGTCCAGTTAAAGTTTGAAGTTTTGAAGTTTCTTACCAAGTTTTCATTTGGTGGTTTTATAACCACTGGTGGTTATTGCCTGAATGATTTCATTAAGGGATGCAAAATGATTTTTCCTCCTAATTCTCTGATTTTTTCCATATTTACTAGCTGGTAATCTTCTAAAAAGAATTCCTTGTTTATTCTGAATTAGAGTTCATACTGGAAAGACAGGATAAATGTTTCCTTTTACTTGCTAGTTTCCAAGAATTGATCACTACTTACTTCCTGCGGCATACAATGAGTAGTTGTGGATTAGTAGGCTTTCTCTCTCTTTTTTTTTAAGGATTACCAATTCATGGGTTTTTTATGTATTGAGCATATTACTCAATGATTAAAATTAAGCAGAGGATCCACAGGGTCAGCTCTATATTTTAGAAAGGTAACTGGTAGAGATTAGAGGTAGGGAAACAGACCACTTGAAAGATTGCCTGTCAATCAAAATTACAAATGCACCAAAACGTTGGTCCAGCAGTTCTGCCTCTAGGAATTTATGCTACCTGCCCATATAGCTGCACATGCTTGAGGTAACAAAGTTATTTATAGCAGTATTGTTTATCATTGCAAAGGACTGGAAACCACCTAAATATCCATTAAGAACAAGGGACTAATTCAGATTATAGTTGGCCGTTGAACAACATGGGTTTTAACTGTGCGGGTCCACTTATATACGGTTTTTTTTGTTACAATACACTACTGTAAATGTATTTTCTTATGATTTTCTTAACATTTTCCTTTCTCTAGCTTATTGTAAGAATATAGTATGTAATACATATTGACATACAAAGCATGTGTTGACAGTTTACAGACTTCCAGTCAATAGCAGGCTATTTAGTAGTTTGGGGTGAGAAAAAGTTAACATGCAGATTTCCCACTGTATAGGGGTAGGCACTAACCCCATGGTCAACTATATATTACATTTATATCATTACTAAGCAGTCATAATAAAGAATGGGAGGAAGGTTTTTATGTACCGAAATGGAATGATCTCCAAGGTACACTCAGTTAAAAGAAGCCAGATGCAGGACAGTGTATGTAGTCGGTTTGAATTAAAAGGGTAAACATATACATTTGCTTATATGTATAAATATACAAAATATCTTGGATCTGTAACAAGGAACTGATTGTGTGGATGTGGAGACAGGTGGAAGGGAGTCTTCACATTATAACCTGTTTCAATTTTGAGTCATGTGAGTTATCTTATTCCAAAAATGAATATAATTACTATGAAAGATTTTCCAGTTAAGTCAAAGATAGCCTAATCTGAGGCAACAGAAGTGGAGACATTTCCTCATTACAGAAGTGTTTGAAGCTGAGAGCTGTCCATCAGACAAGCATTTAAGATAGTATGTATTAGGGAAACTGCAGCCTTATCTGCACCGAAAAATTTTGAGTTCTCACAAAGTTGGCCCTAAGTCACAGCACAGCCTTACTTTTGCCTTTAGGCCTGTAAGAGCTTTGGGGTGGGAGTCCCTTGACTCCCGCTTTTAAGTCTTAGCTAGTTCCTCCCACGTTTTTCTCAAATGTTTTGTGTGACCAAGGGAATTTAATAGGTGAAATTCTTTGGGAACAAAAGACTGGTTTACTCCACCCCTTCTTGTCCCTATTTATACATCCTGAACTCGTTAATATGCTGAGACCTGTAAAGTTTATATGGCCTTAAATCTCTCGGAAAGGGTAGAAATTTGTTACGTTCTTTGTTCAGCCGCATCCCATCTCCCAAGGAGGGAGTGGGGAAGGGCCTATGCCCAACCAAGGCCAAGGGCCAAGCCTGAGGCTCATTACAGGGTAGCGTCCCCACGCCAAGGTTTTTCTACTGGTTTCCCTTCCATGTCCTTTCCCTAGCACTCTTTGTGTTTTTGTAGCGCCCATCCTTGTCTTCATGAGCGGCTGCCCAGGGCGGAGGATCCTCCAGCAGCCTGCCAAGGCTTCCTCTCTCCGTCTGTGTTTTCAGCTCGGACGGCGCCGGGGTAGTTACCCTCGCTCCAGCCTGGCCCTGCCTGCCACACGGCGGGTAGTCCTGACCGTTAGGCAGCCTTCAGCGTTCGGGAGCTGCGGCGAAGCCTGGGCGCGCAGTACGCTCGAGGCTCGCGTACCGGGCCCGTGGGAACCCGCGGGGCGCGACGACCCTCATCGCGCAGGCGTCAATCTTCCTTTCTTGACACTGCAATTCCCAGAAGGCCACGCAGCGTCCCCCGCGCGGCTTAAGCCGCGGAGCCTTGCCCGCTCCGAAAGGGCGCGGGATTGTCGCCGCACTGCATTATGGAATACATAGTCTGAGAAAACGTCTTCGGGCATAAACTCCCCACCAAGCTCACGTGTTTACCTTGTGCATTGGAGGCCGGGGGTGGGGGGAGGGGGTCAATAAAGAGTAGCTACCAGATTTCGTCATAAAACCGCGACCAGACAGGCGGCGCCATCTTCGAACTTGGACTTCCGGAAGGACTTTGGTGAGGGTAAGTGTACCGCAACGGGGTGTGCGGGGGCCCCACGATTACTCCTCCTCCTCCTTTTCCCATAGCACTAAGATATTGGGAACCAACTCCCGACTCCGCTGTTCCTTCTCTGCATAGCAGCGCGACCTCCAGCCCCCGCGCTGCTACAGAAACTCACACACACCCCACCTCCTTTTCTGTATTGCAACCGGACATCCCTCAGCCCTGCTAATCACGGCTCTTGCCTTCTCCCCCGACGCGGTGCGGTAGCACGGCATCCTGTGTCCCGGCCGCGGCGCTGCTTACATTGCGTCCGTCGGACTCAGCGAAGCTATAGTAGTTCTGAGCCTCAGGAAACTCAGGGCTCGTTCTCAGCGCAGGCTAGTGGTGGAGACTGTCTCCACACCCATGACTGAAGAAGGGCAGGCGATCACTCCTAGAGTGGTAGCGGATTAGTCTCACCGTGTTGTGTCCCAGCCTCTTCCTCCATGAGGCTCTTCTAACGCCGGGGTTGTGCCCGGCGCGCTCCAACCCCATTGGCGCAGCCAAGGGCCAGTTATGTTTCCCTTCTGGAGCTTTTATCCCGCGGCAAGTAGGCTGTCTGCTGGGGAAGGCGGAGGAGGCGACTTCGGCCCCACCCGTGGTAACTCACTTTGTTAGAGAGGTATAGTGTGTTTGGCGAAGCCTCTGCGATCTAGCGGCATATTGTTAAACAAACTTCAGCCATTCCTCTTCCTTGGTTACTTTTTGCCATCCCTTCTTATCTAATATACTATTATTTTCTTAATAGTTTTCTTTAAATTGTTTTTCAAGTTTAAGTGCTTTAGTCTCAATCTGAGCAAGACATATGAAACCGTGGGTTTCAAGGACTATGGAGTTTTTTGTTTTTTTGTTTTTGAGAGCGCGCACGCGGAGGGGCGTCTGGGGGAGGGGCGCCGAGGAAGGGAAGCTTAAGCTGGCTGCAAGCCCAGCGGGGAGCCGGATTCCAGAGCTCGGTCTCACGACCCTGAGATCACGACCTGAACAGAAATCAAGAGTGGGAGGCTTACAGGCTGGGGCTACCCAGGCGCCCCCACGGGCTGGTTTTTCATACAAGTTAAAATAAACACAGTTAAAGTCGTACATTTTTGTATCTCTAAAATGGTCTTGCATACCACCAGCTGCGCCATCGGAACACTTTGGGAAACAGTGTATTAGACAAATGTGTTTAAAGTAATTCCATGCTTCAGGAACTGTGTTAACTGGTTATTTTCCTTGACGGGAAATCCTGGCACCCTTGAGGCAGTATTCCAAACAAGTTGAGGTGCAAATGTAAACTTCTATAAACTGTAGCACCAATTAAACATCCCTTCCTTTTTAATCTTTTTTTTTTTTAAAGATTTTATTTATTTATTTGAGAGAGAGGCAGTGAGAGAGCATGAGCGAGGAGAAGGTCAGAGGGAGAAGCAGACTCCCCGTGGAGCTGGGAGCCTGATGCGGGACTCGATCCCCGGTCTCCGGGATCATGACCTGAGCAGAAGGCAGTCGTCCAACCAACTGAGCCACCCAGGCGTCCCTAAACATCCCTTCCTTTACTTGTGTTTAGAATTTGTATTGTGAAATCATAAATGGAAATTAACCACCATACCCTGCTGCTGCCTTCTACAGGAGTGAATCCTTAAAGGAATTTTTTTGCAGCTTGAGGAGTTAGTCATTAAATCAACAAAGTTTAATTATTGCGCTTACCATGTACCAGGTTCTGGATTCAGTAGTGAATCAGGCAAGATTCTTATGAAACTTTCAAGTGAAATAGATAGAAAATAAGTAAATACCCATGTCTCTTATCATAAGAGAATTCCACATGGACTGAAGAGCTACATTTAAGGGCACCTGGGTGGCTCAGTCAGTTTAGTGTCTGCCTTTGGCTCAGGTCATAATCCCAGAATCCTGGGATTGAGTCCCATGTTGGGCTCCCTGCTCAATGGGGAGCCTGTTTCTCCCTCTGCTTGCTGCTCCTCCTGCTTGTGCTTGCTCGCTCTCTCTAATGAATAAATCTTAAAAGAAAAAAAAAAGCTACATTTAAGATTCAAACTAGAGAAAGTATTAGAAGAAAATAAAATAGGATATGTTTATATTGGCAGGGTTGGAAATGGCCTTTTTAAGACACTAAACAATCATAAAGGAAAAGACTGAGAAATTTAACTCAGAAAAATACAACTTCAGTTTAACAAAAAACATTATAAACAAAGTTTTTTTTTTTTAAAAGAAGAAGCAAAGTGGGGCGCCTGGGTGGCTCAGTTCAGTGCCTGACTCTTGATTTCAGCTCAGGTAATGGTCTTAGGGTATGCATGGAGCCCCAGGTATGACTCCAAGCTCAGTGAAGAGTCAGCTTGTGATTCTCTCTCTCCCCTTCTTTCTCTGCCCCTCCCCCCCAAAATAATAAATCTTCTTTAAAAAGCAAAAACAAAGTATTTGCAACATAAATAACAACTCCACAGATCAATAAAAGATTGATTCATCCTATAGAGGTATGGTCAAATTATATGTATAGGCAATTCGTAAAAAAAATATAGATGTCCTCTCTCTCTCTGACAAAGAAATAAATAAAATTTAAAAAAAAAAAGTGGGTCCCTGGGTGGCTCAATCGGTTAAGCGTCTGCCTTTGGCTCAGGTCATGATCCCAGGGTCCTGGGATCTAGTCCCACACTGGGTTCCTTGCACAGCTGGGAGCCTGCTTCTCTGCCTGCTGCTCCTGTTTATACCTTCGCGCGTGCTCTCTCTCACACAAAGAAATAAAATCTTTTTAAAAATAATTTTTTAAAAGATTTTATTTGTTTGACATATTTCAGGTGCCTGGGGGAGGCATAGTCAGTTAAGTGACTGACTTTTGGTTTCAGCTCGGTTCCTGATCTGAATGTCGTGAGATTGAACCCCGTGTGGGGCTCCTTACTGGGTGAGAAGTCTGCTTGAGATTCTCTCTCTCTCTCTCTCTCTCTCTCTCGTGCTTGTGTGCGCATGCGCTCTCTCTCAAATCTTTAAAAATTTGTGTGTGTGTGTGTGTGTGTTTGTATCCATATTATTGTCTTAAAAAGGCCATTTCCTACCCTGCCAATATAAACATATCCTATTTTATTTTCTTCTAATACTTTCTCTAGTTTGAATCTTAAATGTAGCTTTTTTATTTTTCTTAAGATTTATTCATAAGAGAGAGTGAGCAAGCACAAGCAGGGGGAGCATATACATATACTTACATATATGCGTGTATATATGTGTATGTATATATGGATATGTATACATATATATACACATATATATGTGTGTGTATATATATATCTCATTGGATATCTGTATATCCAACAGATAAAAAGAAGTTGCTAACTTCAATCATTATCAGGACAATGCAAATAAATACAATAGGGACGAATTCTTTCATGCATTAGATAGGCAAAAATTAAAGATTGGCAAGAGTGTGGTAAAATGAGTACAACTATAATTCTATGAAACACTGGATAGTGTTCTCCAGAAGAATGATGTGTGTGTGTGTGTGTACTGATGTGGAAAATCTTTAAGGCATACCTAGAAATTCTCTTAAGTGATAACCTGTTTAACTAGTTCTGTGTTAACTGACATTCCTCTGTAGAGTGTAGGGACCGATGCCCATGGCACACTGTATCCTTGTATATATAGACTTTACTCCTATAGGCCTGGTCATTCTATTCCCACTGACTTGAGTTGAATGCTTGCCAAGAATCATTGTGATGGTTCTCAACATTTTTTAATGTCAGTTAATTTGTTATATTTATATAATTGTGATATATGTTTGAATTTTAAAGAAATTTGAGTATGAAAGAGTTATTGCTATTAAAACTAAGTTGAGGGTCGCCTGGGTGGCTCAGTGGGTTAAAGCCTCTGCTTTTGGCTCAGGTCATGATCCCAGGGTCCTGGGATCGAGCCCCACATCAGGCTCTCTGCTCAGCGGGGAGCCTGCTTCTCCCCCCCACCCCCGCCTGCCTCTCTGCCTACTTGTGATCTCTCTCTCTGTCAAATAAATAAATAAAATCTTTAAAAAAATAAATAGAACTAAGTTGAGGGGCACCTGGGTGGCTCAGTTGTTGCCTGTCTGTCTTCGGCTCAGGTCATGATCCCAGACTCTTGGGATGGAGCTCCGTATCGGGCTCCCTGCCCTGCAGGAAGCCTGCTTCTCCTTCTCCCACTCCCCCTGCTTGTGTTCCCTCTTTCCCTGTCGTCTCTCTCTCTCTGTCAAATAAATAAAATCCTAAAAAAAAAGAAAAGTGGTTGAAACATGGCAGATAAATCGGTACTTCATTGTTATTCTTTACATTCTACATGTATTTACAGGTATTTTGTGTCAACTAAAAGTTTTATAAAAACAATTCTAAAAAAGAAAGCAAACTAAATTAAACGCTTTGGAAAGAAAAAAGAGGTACATTTGCAAAGAAAGAAAGAGGCTGCTGAATAGGTGTGAGTGAGACAGCTGTAAAAGATTGAGGAAAATTGTAAAAATCTGAAACTTTGCTGCACTTGAACTGCCTCTCAAGAGAATGTTCCAAGAAAGTTGCGGTCAGTAGCGTCTGTGCTGCTGAGAGATCAGGTTAAACGAGACTGAGAAGTGTCCATTGCATTAGTTGACCCGGCAATTATTGATGACTTTAGCCTTAGTGATGAGTTGGAGGGCAATATCTTAGTCAAAATGAAGCAGGGTAATTAAAACATCAAGGGCAGACAACTTTAAAAGTTTGACTGTGGGGAGTGGCGGGGGGGAGGAATATGGGTTAAAGGATTGTTGTATGTATGTTAAGATGAGAATTAGAGACATTTATTTTTATTTATTTAAATTCCATTTATTTATTTGAGAGAGAGACAGTGAGAGAGAGCATGAGAGGGGAGGAGGTCAGAGGGAGAAGCACAGACTCCCTGTGGAGCTGGGAGCCCAATGCGGGACTCGATTCCGGGACTCCAGGATCATGACCCGAGCCGAAGGCAGTTGCCCAACCAACTGAACCACCCAGGCGCCCAAGAATTAGAGACATTTAAATGCAGTTGGGAAACAACCAGTTTAAAAAAAAAAAAAAAAAAGGCTGACCAATTCCAGTGTCCTTAGGGAGCGGGGGAATAGAGCCAGAACACAAGTGGAAGTTTGGCTTAGAAAGTAGGTCGTGTTGGACTACTTGATCAGACGTGGAAGTACGTCCCACATAATGGCTTTGGGTTTTGTTTCGGAAATCAGAGGTAAAATCATCTGCTGAGAACCAGGGGATCAGATGTTGGGGGAGAGGTAATGTGGGGGCTGACAAGAGAGAAAGTGTGATTGCTAGCCCGCTGGCAGCTTAGATACACACGTAGAAGTAAAAGGATGATTGGTTCATCCAGAGCTTAAATTTTGCCAGTCCATGGAACAAAAAGACGAGAAAGGAAGTTTGTACTATCAGCAAAAGTCTGATTAAAATAAAGGAATCTAAGCTGGATAGGATGTGGCCAACACGGGAAATTGGAGAGATCAATGACGGCGGCTTGATACGGTTGAAGAATAGATACAGTGATAGCAGTTGAGCAGTCTAGCTATAACGACTGGAAGGTTGTGTTCACCTAGTGAGATGGCTTTGTGATTTAGGAGGTTAAAAGGTTTTTTTGAGACAATAAGGTCCAGTATATTACAGCGAGTGAGTAGCAGTGGTTTAGCTGAATGTTAGGAGCTTCAAAGGAACAGTTTTTAGGGAATAGGGAGGACTGCTAGTCCCCCAGTGGCATCGGAGAGGAACTGACAAGACACTGATCCCACTTTCTACCATGGGGTCAGTGGGATGTGAGAGAAGGAGAAGCCTCTCCTAGAGAGCCTGGAAAGCTAGAAATTTCAATTCCTGGAATTTTTTTCCATCCAAGATTCTGAATATAATTTAGGTCTCGCCAGTTACATATGCTCTTGAAGAACTCAAATTTGGACCCGAGTTTAGAGAGGGGAGAGGCAGGCCAGGAGGCCATACATTTTTCTGGTTCAGATTGTGGCAAGGGTATGATTCTGGACCTGGGAGCCAGGGAAAGATTTTCCCTGTGGAGTCGGGTCACTTTCTGATCAGTGCAGAGGCAGCTCATGGAGCCATCAGCTGTGGCAGGGGCTTCTTGATTCACAGATGCCACCTCCTCATCGTGGCATCAGGGAGGTCCTGTGGTTCTTGAACCGGCAGCTGCCAGGCGACTTCCCATTTTGACAAGTACTTGTTCCTAAACTGTACACCCCCCCAGCCCTCCCAGTGATCCTGCATGCAGGTGGTTCTCAAGCTTGCATGTGCATCCAAAGAATCTGCAGGGCTTTATAAAGATACAAAGTGCCGGCCCCATCCCAGAGTTTCTGATTCAGGAGGTCTAGGACAGTGGTGCTGATGCTGCCCAGACCATGCTTTAGGAACCACTGATGTGAACCATGTAATACCCTCCAATAAATCCCTTTCAGCTGAACTGGCTAGAGAGGATTCTGTTCTATGCAGCTGAACCTTGACCAGTAGAGAGGTCAGATAACCATTTCATTCATGTCTTCTCTGTCCTTATCTACTTGATCTGTCAGGGGTTAGAAGTACTTGAATTTCCTGAAGATTTTGCTTTGTTTTGATGATATGTTATTTGATGTCTAACATTCACGACACTTACCTTTTATACAAGTTGAAGTTTTATTTATTATAAAGTATTCCCTTTTTGTCCCTTTTAATACTTTTTCCCCTGAATTCAACTTTGCTTTTACCAACAAAACTCCTGTTTTCTTTGTGCCTACATTTGCCCTATATTTTTATGTCTTTTGACTTCCAGCTCTTTGAGTTCCTTTGTTTTAGATATCTCTTTCAAAGCATATAGTTTGGCTTTTAAAATCAATCCAAATCCAAATCTTTATTCTTTTTTTTTTAATGGATGAATTGATCTTTGGTTATTGTTATAGTCATATCTTAAGTCATCTTGTACATTTTTTCTTTTCTTTGTGTTTCTTTTGTTTTCAGTTTCTTACTCTGTAGCCTTTAAAACAATTCCTTATGGTTCCAGTGGCTTGCTAGGCATTTTGGAAGCAATGTAGTATACTGCTTTTAGTTCTATTAAACATCCTTTTTTTTTTTTTTTTTTTAAAGATTTTGTTTATTTATATGACAGAGAGAAAGACTGCGAGAGAGGGAACACAAGCAGGGGAAGTGGGAGAAGGAGAAACAGGCTTCCTGCGGAGCAGGGAGCCTGATGTGGCTGGCGCTCAATCCAGGACCCTGGGATCATGACTTGAGCCAAAGGCAGACGTTCAATGACTGAGCCACCCAGGCACCCCTCTATTAAACATCCTTTAAGGCATATACAGACCCATGGGGGTTTCCCTCCTGGGATTTGAGCTATTTCTCCTTCTTTGTCATAGGCAGGTTATTCTGGCCAAAAACTGGGCCCTTACAGTTCTGTGTTGCTCAGCTCTTTAGTTTGGTGCTCAGTGTTTTGTTTGTCTTTTGTCAGTTTACTTTTGCCATGATTGCACGAGTGATTTTCTGGGTTTGGGAAAGAAAAATGAAGAGGGGCACTTGGGTGACTCAGTTAAGTGATGACTCACGGTTTTGGCTGAGGTCTTGATCTCAGGGTCCTGGGACCAGGCTCTGTGCTCAGCGGGAGTCTGCTTGAGACTCTCCCTCTCCTTCTTCCCCTCCTCTGCGCTGGTGCATGTATGAGTCATCTCTCTCTCTCTCTCTCTGTCTCTTTTTGACAGTTTTTTAATCCATTCTTCAATATGGGAAAGGTTTCTTAATGTGGTAGGATGTTCCTTAATTATCTCATAGCCATCTGCCTCCCCTCTTCAGGTAAAAGATTAGTGGCAGGGCACTAAAGAACTTTTACTTATTATTAAATAAATCTATTTCTTGACTAGTATTCACAAAGGTGGATGTTAGCTCTAGGCATCCTCCATCAATTTGGTCTAAATTTTATGTATTTATCAGCAGCTATTCTTTTACTTATTTATTTATTATTACCATATAATGTATTATTTGTTTCAGGGGTACAGGTCTGTGATTCATCAGTCTTACACAACACAGAGCTCACTGCAACACATACCCTCCCCGGTGTCCCATCATCCAGACACTACTTGGTAGTTATTCTTTGTAGTCTGTTCCTAGGAGGTTTAGAAAGTTAAGAAAGATTTTTTCACTCTTTTGTTTTTATTTTTTAAGGGGAAGGAGGTGATTCATTTCATTGGGTTTTAGGGAAAGAAGTTGAATAATTGTTCATTCACTGCATTATCCTTATGAAAAAAAACTTAAGAGCTTAAATTAAACTGGGTGAAAAAAGGGTACCTGGGTGGCTCAGTGGGTTAAAACCTCTACTTTCGGCTCAGGTCCTGATCCCAGGGTCCTGGGATCGAGCCCCACATCAGGCTCTCTGCTCCGCGGAGAGCCTGCTTCCTCCTCTCTCTCTGCCTGCCTCTCTGCCTACTTGTCATCTCTCTGTCAAATAAAGAAATGGAATCTTAAAAAAAAACAAAAACAAAACCTACCCACCAAGAATACAAAAAAAGTGCATGTGTAATTTTGATAAAAACGGAACCACAAAAGTGTATGTGCAGTCTGGACAGTGAGAATGCACATCTGTGAGTTTTAGTTCCTGGAGCATTTTCCTGATTGTATTCTTAGGAGAACAAACCCAAGTCCACAGTTAGTTTAGTGAGCCATCACGGCAGTTTCCACCAGCAGCAAGGAGACAGTTGAGGACACGGAAGCCACACGCCGCACCGCAAGGCCCTGGTTCCTGATCGCTCACCCACCAGACTACAAATACCTAACTGGACTGCCTGGCGCTGCCGGCAAAGGAACTTCTCAAACCCCAGATACAGAAAGGATTTGAAACTCCTGCCGTAATAAAGATAGACTAACCTAACAGTGAGACAAGAATAGAAATGGTGAATATACTGAATATTTTATAAAACAGAAAAATTGGGACACCTAGGTGGCTCAGTCAGTTAACATCTGCCTTGGACTCGGTCATCTCAGGGTCCTGGGATCCAGCCGGGCGGTGGGCTTCCTGCCGAGCAGGGAGCCTGCTTCTCCCTCTCCCACTCCCCCTGCTTGTGTTCCCTCTCTCGCTGTCTCACCCTCTGTCAAATAAATAAATTAAATCTTTTAAAAATAAATAAACTGGCTGAAAAATATAATGCTTGGCACATAGTAAGCATTTAATAAATAAACGGTAGCTTTCTTTTTTTTTTAAGATTTTATTTATTTATTTGACAGGCAGAGATCACAAGTAGGCAGAGAGGCAGGCAAAGAGAGAGAGGGGGAAGCAGGCTCCCCACTGAGCAGGGAGCCCGATGTGTGGCTTGATCCCAGGACCTTGAGATCATGACCTGAGCCGAATGCAGAGGTTTTGACCCACTGGGACACCCAGGTGCCCCAAATGGTAGCTTTCTTAACTGTCCACCGCTAGCTCCATTAGTGTGTAAGTTCCATGAGGGCAGGGGCTTGTCTGTCTTGCTTATTGTCTTATTGATCAGTTCCTAGAAAGGATGGAAGATGCTCAGTAATTGTTAAGTGAATGAGTGATCAGGGAGCTTAGGTGTCTGCCTGGGGGGTGGACAGTGGGTGGGGTGGGAGGAGAAAAGATAGGAAAAGAGAAAAATCTGAGCCAGTGCAAATAGCTTTTGCCTTCTACTCATGTGTATGTCTCTGCAGGGGCAGCCATTGTAGGGGGTGCTGATGGATGCCTGCGGGGTCGGCTGTGTTGCCCTGGGGGAGGCCGGCCCCGTGGGGAGCATGACTGTGGTAGACTCTCCTGGACAAGAGGTGCTAAATCAGCTTGATGTCAAGGCCTCTTCCGAAACAACTAGTGCTGAGGCTTCCAGAGAGATGTCTTTTCCTGCGCCTTTGCCTGGATTTGAGGACTCTCTTGGTGAGAGAAGGCTCCCTGCAGAGCAAGAAAGCCTCTCCAGACTTGAACAGCAAGGTATGTACCTTTTCCTTTCCTCTTTTTATCTCCCCGTGCTTAGCTTAAGATGAAAGAGAGCAGGGCGAGCTCACAGGATCCTACCAACCTGGGTATGATGTAATCTATTCCAAAGAGGTTTGAGCTCTGGTCCCATCTCACAGACCCATATTCTTCTCTACAGATCTTTCTTCAGAGATGTCAAAGGTCTCAAAGCCTAGGGCCTCAAAGCCTGGCCGGAAGAGAGGTGGTAGCACACGGAAAGGCCCCAAAAGGCCCCAACAGCCTAATCCTCCATCAGCCCCTCTGGTTCCTGGTCTCTTAGATCAATCCAACCCTCTATCCACCCCCATGCCTAAGAAACGAGGTCGAAGGTCCAAGGCAGAGCTGCTACTGCTGAAGTTGTCCAAAGACCTAGATCAGCCAGAGTCTCCACCTCCAAAGAGGCCCCCTGAGGACTTTGAGACCCCTCCTGGGGAACGACCCCGCCGAAGGGCTGCCCAAGTGTAAGGATTGTGGGGCACAGCTTGGGTGGAGGGCGGTCGGGGTGAAGGGTTGGTGGGGGCAGGTGTTGGAGAGCTGAGAGGCTGTGATGAGTTGTCAGGTAAGTGGGGGTAGCATCTGGGTTCTGGGGACTTGAGCCATCTTCTGGCTCTTACCACAACAATTTTTTATCTGTTGCTGAGTTTGTCTAGGAGATGGCTTTCCCTGCCTTGTATCCTGTCACGTTTTCCAGTTTCCTCCAAGCCTTCGTTGTAAATTTTCCCACCCAGTATCTATCAGTCTCTGTGCCCTTCCATTCTTCTCTGGGCTCTCACTGATCTCTGACTGCGGTAGAGTGCAAGTGCCTAGGACTTGGAGTTGCCAGACCTGGATTCAGATTCCACATACGTGATCTGAGTCCTCTCGTGGCCAAGTCCTTTAACTTCCCTAGATTTCTGGTTCTTTAACAAAGGGGGGAGGGGAAACGAATAGCTGCTTCCCAGGGTCACTGGGCAGGTCCACTGAGATAATCGGCCAAGCGTCTGGAAAAGTGGGCCCTAATTAAGTGTGAGTATGGCTCTGACCCTGCCCTGTCCTGCAGGGCACTTCTGTACCTTCAGGAATTGGCCGAAGAGCTCTCAACGGCCCTGCCTGCTCCCGTGTCCTGTCCCGAGAGCCCCCAGGTGAGCAGCCCCGCCAAACCGAAGAAAACCCGGCAGCAGGCAGCCTGTCTAGGTGGAGAACAAGAGGATGACACCGCACGGGACGAAGACTTTGTTCTCCAGGTTGAGGCTGAAGATGGAGAGGAAAGCGAGGCCCCAAGTGAGAGCTCCTCTGAACCCGAGCCTGTGGTGCCTCAAAGCACCCCGCGAGGATCCACGTCAGGGGTAAGCTGAATGAACAAGAAGTGAATGGGGATACAGGGGGACTGTTAGGAAGGTCTGCAGGGTGCCCCAGTGGAAAGCCTTGGCCTAGTAACTGATGGCCAGAATACGTAAAGGAGGAAACAGTTGAGCGGGCAGGGGCTGGGGGGCAAGCGCATGGGGTCACCTTCAGATACAGGCACCTGCACAGCACTAGGGGACACATGTGACTAAGACAGCCTCCTGCCTGGCGGAGTCCACCGTGTAAGGAGGGCTTCACCGGGAGGGAACCAGAGGCTCCTGGTGTGTCAAGGAGGCAGTGAACTGCTGGGGCTTCACAGAGCAGTGAATAGGGCTGGGCTAGGTCTTAAAAGGCAAATAGGAGAGATTGGTTTTCCCGGGAATTCCCGGGACAGGGCATCAGAGCAGGCAGAGCTGTTGAGAGCTCTTAGCAAGTTCCCAAAGGTATAGCAGTGCCCTGCGGGACCAGCAGAAGGCTGGGGGTGGTGGTGGGTGGGAATCGAACTTGAGAGGATGGAAGGACAAAGACTCGTAGGAGCTAACACGGGTGTTTGTATGTTTGTTGAATTGTGGTAAAATATACATAACATAAAATTTGCCACTTAAACATGTAAATTATTTTTGGGGCGTCTGGGTGGCTCAGTCCGTTAAGCATCCAACTCCTGATTTGGGCTCAGGTCATGATCTCAGGGTCGTGAGATGGAGCCCCGCGTCAGGCTCTGTGCTAGGCATGGAGCCTGCTTAAGATTCTCTCCCCTCTCCCACTGCTCCCCCCACCCAAAAAAAACTACAACTGAGTGGCATTAGCCCATTCCTGGTGTTGTACAACCATTACTGTTACCCATTTCCAAAACGTTTTCATCATCACAGAAGCTCTGAGCATCAGAAGTTTTTAAGTAGAAAAATAACGTGATCAGTTAGGAGAGTAGGTCAGCCTGCAGCGGGCATCAGAAGACAGCTTTTGTTATCCACGTAGTGATAGCACCTGGATCAGGCTGCAAAGCAAGCAAAGGTGGGGGATAGGTGCAAGAGACATTTAAGAGTGTTAGCAGCACTTGGCAGTTTCTGAAAAGGAAGGAGTAGGAGCTTCTAGTCTAGATGGTGCTCTTAAGTGCCGGACTTTGGGACAGAGGAATGGTGGGAGCGGGGGGGAAAAGTGAAGGTGAGCAGGGGAGGTGATGGGCTCATTTTCTGACACACTGAGTTGGAGGTGCATGTGTGCCATGAGCCGTCCTACTGGAGATGTCTGGTTGCCAGTCATGTGCACGAGACCAGTGCCTTCCTTGTTTCAAGTACAACATTTAAGGGAGAACCTAACCCCTCAGAAATCAAGATAAATATTTTGATGCAACAAATTTTTACAAAATAATTTGCTAAATCATTTTAACAAATAAAAGTAATGCAGGGCCCCTGGGTGGCTCAGTCAGTTAAGCATCTGCCTTGGGCTTGGGTCATGATCCTGGGTCTTAGGATGGAGCCCTTGTTGGGCTCACTGCTCAGTGGGGAATCTGCTTCTCCATTTTCCTTTTCCCCTCTCTCCACTTGTGTTCTTTGTCTCATGCACTTTATATTTTTTTATTTTTTTAAGATTTTGTTTATTTATTTAACAGACAGAGATCACAAGTAGGCAGAGAGGCAGGCAGAGAGAGAGGAGGAAGCAGGCTCCCTGCAGAGCAGAGAGCCCGATGCGGGGCTCGATCCCAGGACCTCGGGATTATGACCTGAGTCGAAGGCAGAGGCTTAACCCACTGAACCACCCAGGTGCCCCTCATGCACTTTATTTTTATAGCATATTTATATAAATAAAATCTTTTAAAAAGTAATACAATGAATTTATGATGAACAAAATATCAAAGTTTTAAATAAAGACAGGAACTGTATTTACTGATTTTCCTTCTGCCTTAGGCTCTACAACATGGGTTGGCACCACACTGTAAAAGTCTAGAATGTAGAAAAGCTGAACTGGGTAAAGTTTACATTTACTAAGATGTCAGGCCTAATGATGGTAGTCAAAGCCGTGGGCATGGGATGAGAGTTCCCAGAATACAAGTATAGAGAGTTGAGAAGACAGACTCTGGGAAATAACCTTCATCATGCAAGCCCTTTGGAGGAGGGGAGTGCCTGTAGGGGAATATCGGAGAGTCAGGAAGACTAAGGAGACGCTATCCCATGGGGCAGGGGTTTCAGGAAGCAAATGGGAGCCCTCTGAACCCCATGCCATGGAGACGCCGAGGAGGGTGAACAGAAAATATGTAACAGGCTTTGCAGTTTTGATGGAGGAGCGGGAGCAGAAGGTGGAGAAGTCACCGTAATGGCGGAGAACCTCAGTCTTTTAAGATGCTGATAAGTCAGGCTAGAAAGGAAGCAGTGCCAAGAAAAGGAAAAGTGGGAAAAGCTGCCTTCTGGGGACTTTCTCTAATCTATTAAAATTCTTTTTTCCCATTTGCTCCTCAGAAGCAGAAGCCACACTGCCGGGGAGTGGCTCCCAATGGCTTACCAAATCACATCATGGCCCCTGTTTGGAAGTGCCTCCATCTCACCAAGGACCTGTGAGACTTGACAGGGGCTGGGGATGAGAGGGTGGTGGAGGCATCTAGAAGTGGGGCCAAGGGAAAGAGGGAAGGCACTCACAGGGCAGGATACTGAAGACATTCGTAACTAAAAGGCACTGCTCCAAAGGCAAAGAGCTCCAGAGCGGTGCTGTCCAATGTAGTAGCCACTAGCTGTGTACGGCTATTTAAATGTGATCTACACATAATTAAAATTAAAGGCCCAGTTTCTCAGTTGCACTAGCCACCTTTCAAGTGCCCAGTAGCTACTTGCAGCTAGTGGCTGGTGTCCCTGTCAGCACAGATGATGGATCACTTCCATCATTGTAGAAAGGTTTACTGGACAGCGCTGCTCTAGAATTTCTCTCCTCCGTCATTGATGCTGCTTCTGTTCCTCCAGCCGAGAACAGAAGCATTCATACTGGGAGTTTGCAGAATGGATTCCGCTGGCCTGGAAGTGGCACTTGTTATCTGAACTGTAAGTTAAAGAGACATTCTGAAGCTGGGAGGGGGTAACACCACTGGAGACAGGAGGGTGACAGGGAATCCTGGGGTGGGTGAAACTTCCAAACTCACGCTGTTCCCTCCCTGCCCCCAGTGAGGCGGCTCCCTACCTGCCCCAGGAGGAGAAGTCTCCACTGTTTTCTGTCCAGCGTGAAGGACTTCCTGAGGACGGCACACTCTACCGAATAAACAGGTGAAGATTGCGTGTCTCTCTGTGATTCTAGGAGATAGAAGCAGGAAAAAGGAATATGGAGAGGGATGATAGATTGGCCCTGGTTTCCCCCTGATGCCATTCCAGGGGGTTCCAAGGGAGGAGTTGGATCTGGTTAGCCCGCCCTGATCTGCAGTGCTCGTCACTGCTGGCCAGACTGAGGGGAGCAAGGGGATGGAGGGCTAGTTTACAGGTCACATCTACGCAGAGAGACCCAGACAGACCGGCCCTGGGGAGAACACTGTGGTAAACCAGAACGCACAGCCTGTCATCTTTGCAGGGACACTAGAGTTGGACTGGCTTTGGAAGGAAGGGAGGAAAGTACAGATGGTGGCCAAGCACTGTTCTCACCTGTAGACCATTCCTGAGACTCTGGCCCTTGGCTAAGCCAGTTCATACCCACGCCAGCTGGAGCTCCCATTCTGTCCTCATTACATTTTCTTTTTTTTTAAGACTTAATTTTTTCGGAGCAGTTTTAGATTCGCAGCAAAACTGAGAGGACGGTTGAGATGAGATCTCCCATGTCCCTGTCCCCCATCCCCGCTCTTCATGCACAGCCGCTCCCTTCCCTTACCAGCCTCCCCCACTAGAGGGCACATGTGTTACAGCTGATGGGCCTGCACTGACCACTTGGAGTCCATGGGTTACATTAGGGGTTGCTGTCGGTGTTGTACTTTCTGTGGGTTTGGACAGATGTGTGATGGCCTGTCCCCGTCATTATGGTGACATACAGAGTAGTTTCACTGCCCTAAAAATCCTCTGTGCTCTAACCACTCCTCCTGCCCTCCCCTCTGACCTGTCACTATCATGGATCTTTTGATGTGTCTATAGTTTTGCCTTGTCCAAAATGCCCCATAGTTGGGATCATGCAGTGTGTAGCCTCTTCAGGTGGGCTGCTTTCACTTAGTGATATGCATTTAAGGTTCCTCCACGCCTTTCCATGGTTTGATAGCCAAATAAATAAACCATTATTTAGTGCCAAATAATATTCCATTGTTTGGATGTTAATTTACCCATTCACCTACTGAAGTCCTCATTACCTTTTGTTAATTCCTTTCTTCATCCCATCTTTGACTTTTCTCTAGATTTAGCTCGATCACAGCACACCCAGAGCGCTGGGATGTGTCCTTCTTCACAGGGGGACCCCTCTGGGCTCTGGACTGGTGTCCAGTGCCAGAGGGGGCGGCAGCTTCGCAGTATGTGGCCCTTTTCTCCAGCCCTGACATGAATGAGACACACCCACTGAGCCAGCTTCATTCGGGTCCTGGGCTGCTCCAAGTCTGGGGCCTTGGGACCTTGCAGCAAGAAAGCTGGTGAGGTGGGGCTGGGACGCTGCCATAGGAGGGTGGTTGAGGAGAAGAGAACCTGGCCACGAGAGCTGGGGAGGAGTTGGGAGGCCTGGATTGGGGCTAGGCATGGGAGCTGGGGGGCCTGGATTGTGTTGAGATGGGGTGGAACACAGGCTCTGGTGGCCCTAGGCCCCCTTCTTCCTGCCCATTCTCCCCATATGCTTTCTCTCCTCAGTCCTGGCAACAGGGCTCACTTTGTCTATGGGATTGCTTGTGACCACGGCTGCATCTGGGACCTCAAGTTCTGCCCCAGTGGAGCATGGGAACTTCCAGGCACCCCTCGGAAGGTACGTCTCTGTTGGTTGTAGGGTACCCTAGGACTCACAGGCAGAACAGAGAGGCCCTATGAGTTCCCAGAGTTGACAGTGGAGGATGGAGTTTTTCCCAGAAAATCCATGTTATTTGCAGGGACCAGAACCTCAAAAGTTTTCTAAGAGGCCCTCACGGCGGCAAGCCTCAGCATAGATCTGGTCTCCTCCTCTAGGCTCCTCTCCTGCCCAGGTTGGGCCTCTTGGCTCTTGCCTGCTCCGATGGGAAGGTGCTGCTGTTCAGTCTCCCCCATCCAGAGGCCCTGCTGGCTCAGCAGCCCCCAGGTGAGTAGCACAGCAGGCAGGGGGTCGTGGTGCTGTAGCAGGCCCTGTCTGGTCTCTCCTGAAAGTCCTCCCGGCCTAGCCTCTGGACAAAGCCTCACTCAGCACCCCACCCGCTCTGACTTCACACCTCTTGTCCTCAGCCTCGCTCTCTCTAGCAGCCTGCAAGGGGTACTCTCTCCTGCCTTCTAATCACTGGGCTTTTCCAGCCCATTCCCCTTTTCCCCCGTTTCCCTACTCTGTGCTCTCAGGCTCTCCCCTCCTGCTGCCACAGCTGATTGGCTGTATAAAGAGCTGCTAAGGCTGATCTCCCCTGCCACACTCTTCCCCTCCCCGAGTCCTGTGCTTGACCTCTCCTGTCCTCACTGCCTCGCACACACGAACACGAACACCGGCCTCTCTGTTGGGAACAGAGGGAGAGAATGTGGAGCTGAAGATGAGTGAGAAGAGGAAGGGGTTAGCAAAAGGCACCTCCTCTTTGTCAAACTTGCTTTTCAACTGTACTGAGTATTTAGAGAAGAGGGCACCAGGCTTGAGCCCTGAGAAATCCCATATTTGGTGGTCTGGTGGGGGGAGGGGCTGAGGAAGGAATGGGCAGTGAGGAAGTGAAGACAGATGCGTGGACGGTTCTTTCAGGTATATTGGCCGTGAAGAGCTCATAGATGGAGGGCGGTGCTTGAGGTGAATCCGGGGTAAAGGAGGGGTTTGGTTTGTATGTTTGTTTCATTCAGTTGGAAGGCTGTAGTGCGTGCTTACATCTGAATATGAGAATGAACCAGGAGGGAGAGAGAAAGTGGATCATTCAGAATGGGAGGAAGGAAAGATAACCAAATGAGCAAAGTTCTTGAAGAGGTGAGAGAGGGTGGGGACAGAGCGGAGTGGAGCAATTAGCCATTCTGATAGGGGGAAGGACATATGCACGCACAACAGAGGGGGGTAGATGGGGGCAGGTAGAGGTAGATGGATCAATGTGCTGCAGAGGTGGCTGTCAGGGTCATTCTCAGATCAGGGGTGCTGATCTCAGAGCAAGGCAGGTAAGGACGTCAGTCCTCTGTTCCCAGAGCATCAGTTACCGCTCTTCTTCCCTCGCAGATGCAATGAAGCCTGCCATCTATAAGGTGAGTGAGGAACCTGCTACCTTAGCCAAGGCTCCACCTTCTTGAGCCTCCCTTTCTGGTTCCACAGTGAGTCTCCCTCTGCCTCTGCCCCCTACGGGATTAAACACTGATTTGAGACTTTGTTGCAAATGGTAAGTATCCCTAAGTATGGTCCTGGCTCTTCTGTCCCTGTAGGTACAATGTGTGGCAACCCTCCAGGTGGGGTCTATGCAAGCTTCGGACCCCTCTGAGTGCGGTCAGTGCCTTAGCCTGGCCTGGATGCCCACCCGGCCCCACCACCACCTGGCTGCTGGCTACTACAATGGTAAAAAAAACAAAACAGAGCATAAGAGGCTGTTGCTCTTTAAACTTTATATATGCTTGTTTTTTGGTGGCAGTTTCCTTTTTGGTTCAATGCTGGACATTATGTTTAAGCAATGTAAAAAAATACAAAGAAGAAAGAAAAAAGTCACTAGAATTTTTCTACTCAGAAAAACATAATTAAGAAAAATGAACAGGGGTACCCCGGGGGCTCAGTTGTTGGGCGTCTACCTTTAGCTCAGGTCATGATCCCAGGGTCCTGGGTTCGAGCCCCGCATCAGGTTCCCTGCTCAGCGGGAAGCCTGCTTCTCCCTCTCCCACTCCCCCTGCTTGTGTTCCCTCTCCCTCTCTCGCTGTCTCTATCAGATAAATAAATAAAATCTTAAAAAAAAACAAATGAACAGGGGCAACTGGGTGGGTCAGTCAGTTAAGTGTCTGCCTTTGGCTCAGTCATGATTTGGAGGTCCTGGGATCAATCCCCAAGTCGGGCTCCCTGCTCAGAGGGGAGTCTGCTTCTTCCTCTCCCTCTGCCCTCCACCCCCCCCAGCTCATGCTCTCACCCAATTGCGCTCTCTCTTATATAAAATCTTAAAAAAAAAAAAAAAAAGATGAACATCATTTCATGGAGTTCTCTATGCATGTGTAAGATAAAAAATCAGATGGCAAGAGAGAGAATTCTGTGGTGATGGGATCATACTATATAAGCTATTTTAAAGATTTTATTTTTACGTAATCACAGCCAACGTGGGGCTTCAACTCTCAACCCCGCGGTTAAGAGTCGTATGCCTCACTGACTGAGCCAGCCAGGCGTCCCTACATAGCTGTTTTAAATGAAAATACATGAAATTTAATTACACTTCAATTTTTTTTAAAGAAAAAGACTGAGTTGAAACTGAGAGATGGGGTACGCTCCCCATAAATGTTCCTTCACCACAGAGACATTAGTTCCTTAAAGATACTCTTAAGGCTTAAAAGGGGAGAGAAAAGGATCATAGATATAGAGCATTCTGGTAGTTGGACTCCACAGGTGACAATTTCATGGTTAGACCTCACCAGTAGTCTCGCCTCAGGAGGTCAGGAAATGAGCACTCTCGCTTCTAACGATCCCTCTCTGTCTTTTGTGTGTGCTTCTTTTGGTGTGGTGATTCTTAATGTCATCAGGGTACATCATTCTTGATGTTGTTTTGCTGTCTTAATTCCCCGAGTTACAATTCTGCCGTAAAATGATCACACGCATCCACCAGTCCGCCCCTCTCGGTCTGCCCTTGTTGCTCCATGACATCCGGCTCAGCTGGAGTTCGCGGCCAATACGCTTTTCCAAGAAAGGTTCATTCCTGTGATTTTAGCTACAAATAGTTTCCCCAGCTACTGTTTATTAAATTCTTACTGTTAGGCGCCTGGGTGGCTCAGTTGGTTAAGCATTTGCCTTTGGCCTAGGTCGTGATCCCAGGGTTCTGGGATCGAGCCCCACATCAGGCTCTCTGCTCAGCGGGGAGTCTGCTTCTCCCTCTCCCCCCAACTAATGCTCTCTCTCTCTCTCAAATAAATAAAATCTTAAAAAAAAATCTTACTGTTCTTTGTCTTTTATTGGAGTTATGCCGTTGACTCCCTCCTCCTCTGCCGGCCCTTGTCAGGGGGCAGCTTGTTTGGGGTCGGCAGAGTTAGTTCCTGTTTGTTCATTTGTTCTCTGTTTCTCTACATCTTTTTTTTTTTTTTTAATATTTTGTTTATTTGACAGAGATCATAAGCAGGCAGAGAGGTGGGGGGAAGCAGGTTCCCCACCGCGCAGAGAGCCCAATGCGAGGCTTGATCCCAGGACCCTGGGACCATGACCCGAGCTTAAGGCAGAGGCTTTAACCCACCGAGCCACCCAGGCGCCCCTGTTTCTCTACATCTTGTTGCTTTTGGCTCCTTGCCTGTTCTCTTTGTCTTAGAGCAGAGTTGGCAAACGGTTCTCTAAAGGTCCAGATAGTGAATATTTTATGGCTTGTGGGCTGTTTGACCTTTGTTGGAACTACTCAACTCTGGCATTGAGAAATGAAGGCAGCCATACATTAGGTAAACGAATGGGTGTGACTTTTCCCAGCCAGACTTTATTTACCAAGTCAGGCCTCAGGCTGTATTTGGCCCAAGGGCTGTAGCTCGTCCACCTTTGTCCTAGAGGGTTTATGCTTCTTTAAAAAATCCCTTTGTTTCTATTTAGTAGAGAATATAGGCTCTTGGGCGTACTTAGTCTGTCTTTCAACCACAAGCCCTAGACTGAGCTATTTTTTGTTGATGAGAATCCAAGCTAAAATACCACGGAGGGAATGTTGGCTGGCTAATCACGATCCCTATATCCTTTCATAAGGGGATCACATCTGAGGGTAAAAGGCAGAGGTCCTAGGAGCCCAGACAAAGACATTAGAGCAAAAGAAGAGAGAACTTGCTTTTAATACCTACACCTTCTTTCCCTATCTCAGGCATGGTGGTGTTCTGGAACCTTCCCACTAACTCACCCCTGCAGCGGATACGGCTCTCTGACGGCTCCTTGAAGCTCTACCCCTTCCAGTGTTTCCTAGCCCATGACCAGGCTGTGCGTACCCTTCAGTGGTGCAAAGCTAACAGGTACAGGACAGGAGAGCTGTGGGGCGGGAGGTGAAGCCCGGGAAGACTGGTGCTCCCATACTTGCTCAGATTTTATCTTCTCTCTCTTCTCCCCTCTTTCCACAGTCATTTCCTTGTCTCTGCGGGGAGTGACCGCAAAATCAAATTCTGGGACCTTCGACGACCTTATGAACCCATAAACTCTATCAAGCGCTTCTTGAGTACAGAGCTGGCCTGGCTTCTCCCCTACAATGGTGTCACTGTGGCTCAGGACAACTGCTATGCCTCGTACGGCAGGATGCAGATAGGAGGAGCTCTAGGGACAGGCCTTAAGGGTTGGGTGCAAAGTGTGCCAGATTGTTGTGGGGAGAGGAGGGTTGAGAGTTGTTTCACTGAGGTAATCTGAATTCTGGAAGGAATTAGGGAAGGGAAATGAATGCAATCTTGGAAAAAGGAAAGTTTTATTTTGTCTTCCTCTTACAGTTATGGACTCTGTGGGATTCATTATATTGATGCTGGTTACCTTGGTTTCAAGGCCTATTTCACTGCTCCTCGAAAAGGCACTGTCTGGGTGAGCCCCTCTCTTCATTTTCACAGGAAAACGATTCCTTTACTCAGCTACTGGAGATCAGGAAGAGGCAGTAGTTTTGGATAGAAGAAGACAGATGTATGGTAACTGTATCTTGAGAGATAAAAGTTATGATAAACTTTTTTTTTTTTAAGATTTTATTTATTTATTTGACAGGCAGAGATCACAAGTAGGCAGAGAAGCAGGCAGAGAGAGGAGGAAGCAGGCTCCTCGTGGAGCAGAGAGCCTGATGTGGGGCTCGATCCCAGGACCCTGGGATCATGCCATGAGCCGAAGGCAGAGGCTTTAACCCACTGAGCCACCCAGGCGCCCTGATGATAAACTTTTTTAAAAAATTTAAGTTCAGTTAATTAGTATATAGTGTATTATTAGTTTCAGAGGTAGAGGTCAGTGACTCATCAGTCTTATATAACACCCAGTGCTCGTTACATTATGTGCCCTCCTTAATGTCCTTCACCCAGTTACCCCAGCCCCTCACTGATAAACTCATTTTTGTTTCTGTGGGTGTGTCTTCTGCTTCAGACTGTGCTATTGTTTCCAGTTCACAGAACTGAAACAATACGAGTGCATGAATGAATGAAAGAAATCTGTCTCTTACTAGAGTCTTTCAGGATCCGACTGGCTTGGGACAATAGCCGCAGGAGATATATCCGGGGAGCTCATTGCAGCCATATTGCCTGATATGGCACTGAACCCAATAAATGTCAAGCGACCTGTAGAGCGAAGATTCGTACGTATATGACTATTTAATGGTAGCACCATCTGTTGGGTCCTAATCCACATGACCTAAATTAGAACTGTAAAGTAGTAAGACACAAATATGAATGAGGTCTTCCAGACCTGTTATTGTCCCGGGAACTCTTAGTACAAAGTTGTATAGAATCTTCCTAACCCTAGTGCATCTGTGCATGTGTTTAAACATACTGCCTTCTTCCATCTTTAAGTCTTTCCTGCCCAAAACCAATTTTCTCTCTCTCTCTCTCTTTTTTTAAGTAGGCTCCACGCCCAGCGTGGAGCCCAACGCAGGGCTTGAACTCACGACCCTGAGATCAAGACCTGAGCTGAGATCAAGAGTCGGACGCTTAACCGACTGAGCCACCCAGGCACCCCATCAATTGTCTCTTTTATTCTGTCTCCAGTATTCTAGGACCTAATCTCATGGTCTCCTTTCTAGCCTATATATAAAGCAGATCTGATGCCATATCAGGACAGCCGTGAAGGTCGAGACCATTCTTCTGCTTCATCTGAGGCCCCCAACCCTCCCAAAGCTCGAACTTACGCTGAAACTGTCAACCATCACTACTTGCTCTTTCAAGATACAGATTTGGTAAATTGAGGCCAGGAGAATGGGTGTGGCATTTTTTTTAAAAGTAGAAAACTTTAGTCCTGGTACAGGAGGGCATTGTAAGGAGCCACAGTGCAAAGATGCAAGACTAAGAAGCTGCTGGCTTTCTCCTCCCCAGGGTTCCTTCCACGATCTGCTCCACAGGGAGCCAATGCTGCGCATGCAGGAAGGAGAGGGGCATTCACAGCTCTGCCTGGACAGGCTGCAGCTGGAGGCGATTCACAAGGTAAAAATCTTGTCTCTTCTCTTCACCCATCTTCACACTCATTTCCTCCCAACTCTGGACCTAACGATCAAGGACATGGGGGATGAAAAGGTAGCAGAGGGAAGGAAGGAAGACAGCTCTGGCAACCTCATTTTCCAGAGCATGACAGACCAACTCCTTCCTACCTCTCTCACTCCATCATGGTCCTGTCCTCTCAGATTGTCACCCCATCCTGCCACTCCCCCCACTCCCTTTACAGCTAGGACTCACCCTAAAGCACCAGCTGTGAACATCTCTCTTATTTTCTCTTCTCTTCCCAGGTCCGCTTCAGCCCAAACCTGGACTCCTATGGATGGCTGGTATCTGGGGGACAGTCCGGGCTGGTTCGGATCCATTTTGTCCGTGGACTCACCTCACCACTGGGCCACCGTATGCAGCTTGAAAGTCGAGCCCACTTCAGTGCTATGTTCCAGCCATCCTCCCCGATTAAAGGGCCTGGCTTCCCTCCAACCAGCCATCGCCTTCTGCCCGGTCCCTAGTCGTGGTCCACACAGGGCCTTTGGAATGAAGTCTGCCAGGAACAAACAGCCCCCCCCCATGCACAGAGCCATAGGAACTGGGGGCTTCATGGATAGTGATGCTGCCAGACCTGGACCTTTAGAACTGCCTTGCCAGGACTCCTTAGATACCTCTCCTTCCACAGACTTCTGTCATCACAGCCCCCTGCGGGCAGGGGGGCTATCCCTCCACAAACTCTCAAGGCTCCTCAGCCTAAAATTATGGCTCATGAGTAACACTCAGGCCTGACCTAGGCTTGGAAGTCAAATTGCTCATATTGAGCATGTTGTGAAGTGGGTAAAGCTAAGTAAAGGTACTGGGTGTTTTTGAGACCACACGCGAGTGGGTGTTTGGAGAACTGCAAAGGGTATCCGCATGAAGGCTCCCGTGTGACTGTATTCCAGGAAGCAGTATTGCTGCCTTCTCAACTTCCTCTTTCGAGTAACCAACACACAGACCCAGGAGGGGTGACAGTAATTTATTGGATCGAAGCTGCTTATAGTACTTTAACTGAGGAACACCACAAACACCCTACCAGTAGAACAGTGGCTCAGATCTTATTTGCTCCTGCTTATGAGATATTCCCAATCACTGGTCGTCTGACCCTACTTGAACACTCCTAGGCAGTCATGTTTTAAAAAATCTTCCTTTATATCAAGTCAAAGAGTATACTTCTATATAATTTCACCATGGGTATTAGGAAATCTAGTCATTTTCCCCTGTGATTGCCCTTTTAAGTATATTTAAAAATAGCTATCATGTGCTTCCCAAGTCTTTTCTTCTCTAGATTAAATATCTTCAGTTACTTTAACCATTCTTTACACGTCATGATTTTTGGTCCTTTATGATACTGTCACATTGTTGACTTATTAAACATGTCTAGCTACTTTATTTCAAATCTCTATATAGGAGGTGTTTAAAATCCAAGTAATGTAATGTATTGTTTTATCTCCTCTTATTACAATTCTCTTGGGGGATACTGCAGCCTCATAGGGACCGCAATACTGCCTCTGAACCAAAGACAGACCCAGCAATGAGAAACAGGCAAACCATAGTGTATGGGAGTACAGTCAAGTTTGGGGGAAGTAGTGAGATGACCTCAGGAAAGCGAGAAAAATACGCAGCCAACTTCAACCAAGGGAGTGGGGATTAATTGAGTGCCTACCTGGAACAAAACCCACTGGCACTGTGGTCTGGTTGGCCAGATATCTGGGAACAGCTTTCTGCCTCTTGGGTGTAGGGAATTTATCGTATCTCAAGAAGAAAGGTATCAAGCAGTTCAGTTTCCTTCCTGTACAGAAGAGGAAACAGAACCCGGAGGCAACCAGACTATTAGCAGCAGAGGGATCACAACCCTGTCAGTGCAAAGGGGCAAGTATCGTACCATCATACTGTAATCAAGCTCAGGTTAAGCCAGGTTTGTTTTTGAGCTGACTGATAGGGAAGTGCCTTCATTGCAGAGAAGCTTTGCTTCTCCACGGCAGCCCCTTGACGTTGCATTATGGAATTCCACTTTCAGTGGCAGAAAAGATGGGACCTGGGGACTCGTGCTGTTGAGGCTGCAGGTTGGTGGCAGCAGCCCTGCTTCTGCTGCTGACTCTTAGCCTTGGTCTCTAACTCCAAGAGAATATCAGGAGAATGCTTTCAGCCCTTGCTCTCTTTCTCTACCATAAACTCTTTTCTCTGAAGGCCATTCTACTTCAACCTTCCCTCCCATTATATACACTTTATACTATAATCTATGGATTCCTGGATTTTACTTCCTGTGCCTTTGCTCCCACGGTTCCTCCATCATCTCCACATAAACCCCATTCATTCTTCAAGATCCAGCTCAAATCTCACCTTTTACCAAGGAGCTTCCCAGATTTCTCTAGTAAAAATTCTTCCTCCCCATGTATTCTCAAGAGGGAAGGGGAAAAGAGGGTAAATCAAGTGTTTATTTAAAACATTTGATCTATTTCAGGTGTATTGCATATGTTACTTAATCATATGAGGTAGATACTGCCCCATTTTAACTGTAAAGATTCTGAGAGTTTAAGCAGTCTGAAAAAGATCACTTTACTACGTAGTGGTGCTGGGATTTGAACGTAGACCGTCTGACTTCAGAGAACAACTTTCTAACCTACCGCATTTGGTCTATTACATTTACTAATGCAAATTCACTCCTGACATGGTGTTTTGAATATAGGAGCCTTGATTGAAGTTTTTGTGACATCAAATTATCTTGCTTCCTCATTATGTTTCTCCAGTATCTGTGACAGGATTTTCCCTGTCTTAATCATATAGGCATTGAGTAAATAGGAGTTAGAGCTAGCCAGGTGGGAACCTGAGTCAGGGATGGCTGCTTCCTGAAGTGTGGGTTCCCCGGATATAGTTAAGCAAAGGCTTCCAGCCTGAAAAATCTGCCAGGGATCTTATAGTAGTTTCTGCCACCCTTGAAAGGATGTTGCACTATATTCGCAAAATTTTAGAATGTTAAAGCTGAAAAGGAAGATTAAGAAATCACATAATCTAGAGATTTCCAAACACTTTTAGTTGTGAACCCCTTTGTTTAAAAGTGGCTCTTTCTAAAATAATTTTTTAAGCTGAGGTAAAGAAGAACCTGTAGTGAGTGATACCTCCCAAAAACATCTCGTAGGGACACCTGGGTGGCTCAGTTGGTTAAGCAGCTGCCTCCGGGGCTCAGGTCATGATCCCGGCATCCTGGGATCGAGTCCCACATCGGGCTCCTTGCTCGGCAGGGAGCCTGCTTCTCCCTCTGCCTCTGCCTGCCACTCTGTCTGCCTGTGCTCGCTCGCTCGCTCTCTCCCTGACAAAAAAAAAAAAAAAAAAAAACAAACAAACATCTCGTAAACTCCTAACACTGAGGAGCCCAGTGTGATAAACATAGTCTAACAGATGAGGAACCTTAAATTCAAGTGTAATGATGACCAGGCTGCAGAGCCCACTAGTTACAAAGCCAGTAAGTGGACTCGAGGTTCTGGAATCCCGTGCTTTCGACGGAGGGGTCCTCTTTACGCAGCATTTCTAAAGGCCATTGTGGACGAAGACTGAACTAATGCTAAGAGGATGACAAATTTTACCCATGCAGGAGCTCACAGTCAAGGCTAGTGAAGAACCCAGGGACACTGAAAAAATAACGCACCTAACTACAACTTATGGTTTCTAAATTGATTTTCCAGACTGAGAAGGGCGTCAGCACCTTGGCTAGTTCCGGGGTGCGGGAGCAGTGAGGGTCTATCCAGGTTAAGAAGCCAGGGCTTCGGGGGAGAAGGAGCATGAGGAGGCAGAGGTCGGACCCAAGTGGGACTATGGAAGGCGGGACCCTCACCGAGACCCCGCGCGTTCCGCTTCAAAAAGGGGTTGCTCACAGACGGACAGCTGAGCGGTTCTCCACGAGTATTACGCTCAGTCCACTCCCACTCCAGCCCCCGCTGCGGCGGGGGAGGGGGAGAATTCCGGGGGAAGCCGGACGGAAGGGGCGGGACTTATGGCGGAAGTCCTTTCCAGGTCGGGTCACGTGGGAGGGGCTGGAGGCGAGAGCAGGTGAGTGCCGGGAGACCTCCTTTCAGGGCTCAAATCGTCGCGTGCCTTTAGTGCCCAAAGCCCATGTGACCTGTCCAGGCCCAGAGAATGACAGGCCCTATTTCCGGTGTAGAGTTGGACTCAGGAAGGATACGGGCTGGTTTCAACTAAGTGAATCTGGTGACCGACCAGACTCTGGGTGAAAGCCAGAGCAAACCTGCATTATGAAGTGTCTGGGTGTGGAAGGAGGAGGCCCCCCAGGTGGCTCTGCTTCAGAGATGGGGTGGCGGGTGGCTGCCACCGAGATTCCGCAGCCGTCTACAGCCTTCCTCTAAGACCTGATTGTCTAAAGCGATTCCTGTGACAGGAAGCATCCCTCCTGAGGCCTCTGCCCCTTTAAGACGTATTGGAAGCGGGAGGAGGAGAGGGAGTGGATACAGGGGAAAGTCAAGGGTGTCTTTAATTGTGGGGAGGGGCGGGGGGTGACCCCCCTCTCCTCTTGGCTTGACAGGAATCATGGCACTCTGGCGGGCATACCAGCGAGCCCTGGCTAATCACCCGTGGAAAGTACAGGTCCTGACAGCTGGTGAGTGAATAGACCTGAGCGGGACCAGAGCAGCTTGATTTGGGAGGCAGAAGCTCACCCCACCACACCTTCCTCATTTTCTGCTTCTATTGAGCCCCCTTGAAAGGTTGGCTGTCTCTCATCCGAAGTTGTCCCCAGTCTTTTGGTGGGTGGGCCCCCAAGGCTGTTCTTAAGGAAGGGTTATACCCTGGTGTAAAGTAGGATCTGAAAGTCCTCAGAAAGCTGAGGAGTCATCCCTTGGGGTTAAAGGCATTGCCCCAGGAGACCTTAACTTAGAAAGCTAACAATAGCAAATGCTCATCTAACATATTAACAGTGTGCAAAAAACACTTTCAACACATTATCTCGTAGCTCTGCACAAAGATCTGTGAGCTAGGATCCCTTGAGTCCACATTAGATTACACACCTATTAAGTGCTGGGATCAGGACTCTTACCCCAGTTTATTTTTCTTAGTTTTTTTTTTTAATCAGGAAATAATATCTTAACATAGAAAAGAATGGTTAAGAAATGTATGTATAGTTTAAATAGTATTAAAACTGATTATTCTTGTATCAGTACCCAGCTTGAGAACCCTTGAGCACCTATCCTTAATTCATACAAGCCAAGAAATAACTGCTTTCCTGAGTTTTGTTTATACCACTCTTTTGCTTTTCTTATAGTTTTACTACCCTTTTATGTATCCCCAAACAATATACTAATCAAGGATTTATGTTTACTCCAAATCCATTGAGTGGCTAGCGCCTTACAAAGGTAACCCAGTGACTTAACCTGTATTTGTTACCATCATTACTTTGCGCATTAGCTAAGAAGTGAGGGGATGGCACAGAGAGATGGTAAGTTTTACAGGGGGGAGGACTAGAAGCTCTGAGACTGTTGGGGCAGTGCAAGAGTGATCAGGTTAAGATGGGATCTTGCCTATGTTTAGAGGAAGGGAAGAGGATTCTAGGGAGGACGATGGGCTTAGAGGAAGACTGTTGAGTGGCAGGCTATGGAAGATGGAGGAACAGCAAGCCTCTTACTGGAACAGCCCCACCTCAGCCGTAGAAACTTCACTGGGTGACTGGCCAAGGAATGGACAATTTAGCCCCTCCCTGGGCCCCTCTCCAATCTCTGTGCCCAACCACCCCGTGTCCTCAGAGTGTCCGTCAGCCTGCATGACTCACCTGGTTGCGTGTGTGGTGACTCATTCTGGACTGTGTGGCTACGATGGGGACTGACACGCTGGGCCCTTTGCCAGCCTCAGACTCCCTCGGGGCCCTTCACTGCTGGACGGAAGTTTCCCCCTCATGGCATCAAGAATAGAGAGGGAGAGCTAGTCCTTGATTTTCCCTACCCAAGGGGTGTGCAGTGGACATGGGGAGGAGCTGGCCTTCAGAGGGGCCCTCGTGCAGATACATGGGCTATGTTGGGGTGCTGGTCTAGAAGCACTTTCTAGGAAGCGCTTTTCTCAGACTTCTTCCCTGCTGCTAGTGTATTTGGATCAAACTGCAAATAAAGGGAGGAGGTGGGTTTAGCTCCCCAGGCTGATCTTAGATCCTAGCGCAGTGCTTCCTAAGGCCCCCTGGGGTAGCTCCTCACACTGGAAGACAAACTAGGGATTTCAGACTTGGAGTTAGAAGAGCAGGATTTGAATTTAAGAGTCATAGCCCTCAGTAGGTGCCCGAAGAGAGACAAGTAAGTGAGTAAACCTCTCGGGGCCTCAGTTTCCTCGTTCAGGAATTGAGTTTGGTTAGCTGACCTCACAGAGTTAGTGTCAGGATGATCTCTGTGAAAAGGCTTTAGAAATTAAGAAATGCTTAATAGACACAAAGGCTCCTGGGCTTGGCCCTTTCCATGAGTATTGTTAACCCACACACAGCAAGCTGTTCTTTTTTTTTTTTTTTCTTCAGACTGATTTATTTATTTTTTAGAGAGAGCGCACGTGCACAAGCAGGAGGGACGGAGGGAGGAGGAGAGAGAATCTCGAGCAGACTGCACGCCTAGAGCAGAGTGTGATGCCGGGCTCGACCTCACGACCCTGAGATCATGACCAGAGGCGAAATCAAGAGTAGGACGCTTAACCAACTGCGCCCCCCCCAGACGCCCCAAGGGGTTCTTTTTCTAGTTTTGGCTGTGTTTGTTCCATTTGCCTTAAATTTGAACATGGGTGACTATCTCAGCCTTGGTTCTCCAAGTAGCAGGGCCTGGGGCTTTGGTGCAGGTACTTTGTAAGGGAGTAGAAGTCGTCCCGTGGGGGAGGGCGAGCCAGTATGAGGAAGATCAGATTGCATACTACTTAGGGCCCATGGCTGCTCCATCCTTTAAAGCTGACTGGGAAGCTCTTTGAAATGCCTCTGAGGACTATAGGGGAGAATAGCCTTTTCTGGAGAAAAGAAGCCTTTACCCACCATCTCTCCTCCCCCATTGGTCAAACACATGGAATGTCGACACCTGTGTGCAGCCCCTGGGTGAGACATCCACTGCACAGCCCTGGGTATCACCCAGGTGGAGCTGCGGTAGTGGGCGGAGTCAGGGATAAGTGAATCAGGATCCGAAATGGTTCAAGAGAAGTGTCTGATAATGGGTAGTGTTGACCAAGCTAAAGTCAGAAACAGAGCATGCTGGGAAAAGGTCCACTGTGTGTTCCACACAGCCTGAGTCAGCCTCTTCCTGTCCTTTCTGGAGGGCCCTTCCAGTCGCCATTGGGCCCCGGGCCCAGCTCCATCCATTTTTGGCCACTCTAGTCCTGCTATGGGGCAGCTGAGCTGCTGCAGACACTGGTTTCCCTGGAGTCTGAATTCCGCCAGGCGTGCGCACTCAGCAGGCACGGGAGCGTCCAGTCCTGCCCTGACACCGTAGAGCAGGAGGCTGCAGAAGGGGCAAGGGTGATGTGCACTGGGGTCCCCATGGTCAGTGGTAGAGCTGGCCTTAGAACGGAGCACACTTCCCAGTTTTCTGCCCTGCACTCGTGACTACGGGGCCCCGGAAAGATGAGCGTAGCCCCCAATGGTCTGGCTTACATACCTGAGAAGCTGCAGAGCCCTCCATTTTGTCCCATTTTCTAGCAGTAGGACAGCTTTGAGCCAGGAATTGGGAGAGCATTCAGACCAGTCCCCCAGAAAGCACTCTCCCCTCTCTCGCTGCTAGGCTTCCGTTGCCTCTGGGGTCTATCAGAGCCGGCCCCCAACCCAAGCAGCCCTTTAATTGTGGGGACTTCTGGGCAGGAGAGATTCGGCAGCACCGCTGGCCCCATGCCAGTAGCTCTACCTGTCACCCAGGCCTCTGATCTTCAAGGGCATGCTTCCTGCTCCCCATTCCACCTTTCTGCCCCTCAACCTTTTCATCTTCCATTAGCACTTTATTTTCTGCAAATAAGACCCCATACACAAAAGCCATGAGAGGAACATAATAGCGGAAGTAGGGAACTAGGAAGACGGTGTGGAAGTTGGGGCTTTTCAACTAGCGGGCAGGGGGTGGTCCCAAATAGATTGGTGGCCAGAGGCAGGCTGCTCCCCACCCCCCACCCCCTCGCTCCACTGAATCTGGTGGGGAGTGACGGCATGAGAACTGGCACCTACCCAAGGGCATGATGTCACACCTGCGCCAGTGTCTGCCTGCTGGGCTCCTCGCCCGGCCTGGCATCGGGCATCAGTGCCCTCAGCCCCTTGCCCTGCCCCACCAGGGCTCGGGCAGTACGTCTTTGTAGGTCTCCAGCTCCAAGCCCCTGGAAACAAGTCCAAGGCAAGAGGAGCCAGAGCACTGAAAGATCTAGACCAACCAAATAAGTCAGGAGGACTCCCAGAACCCAGCTGGGGCCTGTTTGGGCTCTGGTGCTGGGGAAGGTAGAAGGAGGAATCTGAACGTCAGCTCTTCTTGCCCAAACTTGCTTGGGCAGAGATGCGGGCCTGCACTGTGCTCAGACCAAAGCCGTCAACTGCCCCAGGGTTGCTGCAGGCCCAGCGCCCTGATGGCCTGTGGGCAGAGGAGGAATGGCTGGGCACGGTTTTGTCTGAAATGGACAGGGCTGGCAGGGGCTCCTCCCTCTCACTGCTGCCTTTCCACCTGATGGGCATGGTCTGGATCCTGGAATCCGTCTTTTTCCAAGGCTGCTGGCTCCCCGGACTGTGGTTTTCATTCCTGCTCTGCCTTTAGCTTATTGGGTGTCTGTTGGCAAGTTGGGTGACTGTTGCTGTCCCTACAAGGTGACAAGGAACAGAGAGGGTCACCTCCTGGGCAGTAAAAGAGAGAAAGTGCATTAGTCTAAGAAGTGTCTTTGATGTGTGGCCTTTGGGGCCTTGCTTGGGCAAGGAATCCTCTGGGAGTAGAAGGCACAGAGGCCTCTTGGAGCCACTGACCCATGAGCCCATGTCTCTGCCCCTACCATGATTCCCTAGCCTCCTGTTCCTTGAGAGAAGGCCTGGGTTCAGCCCCAACTCTACTCCTTACTAAATAACCTCATCTCTTAAAGACGCTAAATGGAGGTGTGACCCCACCTCCCAGACCTTTTGTGAGGATTAAATACGTGAGATCCATTTGTAAACTGTAAATATTTTGCCAAAGTAGAAGGAGAACATCAAGCTGTTAGGTCCCTTCATTTAAGAAGTGACTGCCTTCTGTTCTGCCCTCTGTGGGCCTTCTCCGGGTACCCTTGCCTTGATGCATGGCCACAGCAGCAAGCCCTCCCTGGGGGAGGTGAGGCAGGGGAAAAGGAGATGAGTGCTAACCGTGTGGAGCAGGGAACAAGGCTCCACTTTCACAGGTCCTCACACGTGGGCCTGGGGGCTCCTCATGCCCTTCCTGGAGCAGGCCTGTTGTTTGGGACTATACATTGGTGTTTTCCCTTGGTTGGTTTTCTGAGCACTTGCCAGGCCCTTGGTTAGGTGTGGTGGAGGGTAAGAGAACAAAGATGTCTAGGATTCTCTCTTCGCCCTCTGGGAGGTCATGGCTAGCATGTTCTGGGAAGAGCCTCCGGCACTTTGAGAGTTTCAGGGAGAGGAGAGACAGGACCACCATGATGGGTGCGCTGGGGCCCCAGAGCTGCTCCAGGGCTGGGAGTGCCAGCAGCTGAGGCCAGCCGTGGGGGTCATGGGGGCCGTGGCGCCAGCCCGCAGCCTTCTCCAGCTGCCTGGGCTGCGGCTGCAGCTCTGGGGCAGGGCTTTGCGGCGGCTGCGGGGGAAGAGCTGTGAGTGCACAGCCAGCGTGGACGTCAGAGCCTGCTCTGTACCAAGGACTAGGGTTAAAGGATGTGTTTGCCCAGCGCTGATTGAGGGCACAGGGACCGTGGTGGCTGAGGGGCTGGAGGGGGGCTCTCATTACTCAGTGACGCGGACAGGCGAGCCAGAGATCATCTGGTCACTCCCAAGTGACCCTGTGTGTGTGTGTTTGCTGGAAACTATCATGCCACCATAACTGACGGGGGGGCTCTGTAAATAGTGACAGTTTCTGTCTTGGTTTCTGGGTGTGGGCATCTGACTAGGGTTACTTGAGAAAGGGGTATCTGTATGAAATGAGGGAAGGGGAAGCAGGTACAAAGGCCTGGGGTTGGGGGGGAATGGCGATATCTATTGTCCCCCCAGTCTGAGGTTGTGAATGGGGGGACATCTGGGTTTACCTGATTGTGCTAGGAGGTAACCAGGACTCCTCCTTGTGGGGACTCTTACCAGTTCAGATAGTCGTCTTCCTGCCTGGGACCATGTAAGCACTCATGCTTTAAAAAATGAATTATTCTTGCTGTCCTTCACAAAGAGAGACCCCAAGACCAAGGTGAAGGACACTTTCCAGGGTCTCGCCTGGGACTAGGGGAGAAACCCCTAGTTCCTTACCATTCTACACAGGATCTGTTCACAATATGAGACCTGGAAAAATAACCGTGTAGGAAGTCAAGCCATCTGGTTCTTGCCTTGGTTCCTGCCACTTACTGGGTATGTGAGGTCCCGGACCTTCATTTCTATACCTCAAAAATAAGGAGTTTGGATGGAATTATCTGGAAGGCTTTTCCAGTTCTTTTTTTTTTTTTTTTAAGATTTTATTTATTTATTTGACAGACAAAGATCACAAGCAGGCAGAGAGAGAGGAGGAAGCAGGCTGCCCGCTGAGCAGAGAGCCCGATGCGGGGCTCAATCCCAGGACCCTGGGATCATGACCTGAGCCGAAGGCAGAGGCTTTAACCCACTGAGCCACCCAGGTGCCCTGCTTTTCCAGTTCTGATAGTCCATGGTTCTCAGTGCCAAGCACCTTAGGTTCCCCTTCATCTGCAGTCGCTGACTGTGACTTCCCTTTCGGACTCTGCACAGTCTGTGGGCCCCGGCCTGATGAAGGCTGCTCAGCTCAGTTTCTAACATGACACTTTGAAGTGGCAGTAAAGGACCGGCCATTTGCCCCAGAATTAATCTCTTAGGCTCAAAGTGTCAGAGCCTCATTCAGGGACTTCCTTCCCTCCCTGGAATGGCGACCTACCTCCAGGAGGTATCCTGACAATACCTGTGTACCCTGCGCAGGGTCCCTGATGGGCCTGGGTGACATTATCTCACAGCAACTGGTGGAGAAGCGAGGTCTGCGGGGACACCAGGCTCACCGGACCCTGATCATGGTCTCCCTGGGCTGTGGCTTCGTGGTAAGATCCGTCTACAGTGGGGTTGCTGGAGGACTGGACAGTGGTCTTAGTTCCATGTCATTCTTCAGTTTCCCTTGGCCTCCCCTGCATCTAAGCCAACCTTAGATAGGATTTGGTTTCTAATCCTTGAGAGAGGAGCATTGTGATGCAAAAGCCAAGCGCTCCCTCGCCACACACCCTCTGTCCTCTCTGGGGTTTACTTTCAGGGCCCTGCCGTAGGAGGCTGGTACAGGGTCTTGGACCGCCTCATCCCTGGCACCAGCAAGGTAGACGCGCTGAAGAAGATGCTGTTGGATCAGGTGAGCAGAAGGAAAAGGGAGTTGGGAAGCAGGAGGTGGCATGGGTAGGGGGAGATTTCTGTGCTCACAGAACTTGGATTTCTCTCCCCAGGGGTGCTTTGCCCCATGTTTTCTAGGCTCTTTCCTCTCACTGGTAGGAGCACTCAATGGACTGTCAGCCCAGGACAACTGGGCCAAGCTGCAGCGGGTGAGTAGGGCAGGTGGGGGACGGTCTCCAGCTGGCAGCCTGGCAGTCCCAGGGGAATGAGGCAGGCTATGTGTGGAGGAGCCGGTGGGATGCAGACAGAACCTCAGGCTCGGGCGAAGATAAGCTGGGGGGGTGCCTTCAGAGTGTAGTCTGTGTTGGAGGTGCGCTGCAGACTGGGAGGTGGGCGCTACTTGGAAGTGTGTGCATGGGTAAGTTTGTTTTTTTTGTGTCCCCAGGACTATCCTGACGCCCTCATCACCAACTACTACGTAAGCGCTGACTCTGCAGCTGTTTCTTCTGCTTTCTTGAGTCCAGAAGTGCCCGGGGGTGGGGGTCCTCCTGCCATAGAAATCCCACAGTTGGGATGACTCTTGTCCCCAGTGTGGGCACTGTGCTCAGGGAAGCACTCACCCGTTCGCCTTGTTCTTATCTGCAGAAGCTGGAGTAAGGCCAGTGAGTCTGGGGGTCGGGTGAGGGAGACAGCCCCCCAACCTTTACCTTCTTCCTCTTGTAGCTCTGGCCCGCTGTGCAGTTAGCCAACTTCTACCTGGTCCCCCTTCATTACAGGTAAGACACTCCTCACCCCCTCTAGGGAAGGCGCACGGCACAAACAGCTGGACACCAAGTGATTCTCCTTTTGACCTGGAGTCACTTGAGACCCTCGCAGAACGCTACCCCATCAGAGTTCCTCAGACTCTCAGGCATGCTAGTTAGACCTTCTTATCCTTTAGAGAAGCTGTCCCAGAACCTGCCCATTGACCCTCTTTCATCTTCTCGAAAAGCCTCCTGCTCATAGTCCCGTCTCCCCCACCGCCCCGCCTGAGCGCTCACCTTCGTCCGCAGAGCTGCAGAGCCAGTGCCTGGGGGGCAGCGGTCTGGGCTGGACGGGAAGGGAGACTGAAGAGCTGAGGAGGAACGCGGGCCCGTGAGTCCGCTGCAGAGCACTAGTCCACCTTAATAATAAGGGTAATTGCTGAAACCACAGTGAAAACTACAGCAGAGCTCAAGATGAGTTGTTAAAATTGTGGGTGGTGAAAGGGCATTGGGACCAGGGAAAAGTATGAAACTCTTCAGAGGGGACGGAGTCAACATTTACATGAATAGCGTAGCTTAAAGGACCAGGTCCTCAACACGAGGGTCCCTGCCATACTCTTTGCAACTAGAAAAAGGTAAATTGAGAATAAAGAGAAGGAGATGCTACTTTTCACGGCTGATGGGACGGTTTTGGAAGGTAGACTCTCTTCAGCTGCTAAAGGCGGACAGAGACGAGTATTCGGAAGGAGCCTGGACAGGAGTGAGTAAGAGCCACTCTAGGCGGGATGACGGTGTTCCACTCTGAGGCTCGGAGACAGAGCTCGGACAGCCCCAGAACCCAGCCTGCTTGTCCTCTGGTCTGAGCCACACATCCCTCCCTCAGGGCTGAAGGAGGAAGACCTCGGTGTAGACGTTCTCAGAGACCAGCCCTCCTTTCCCATGGCACTTGTCCAGCTCTCCCCACCCCCCATGCTTGCTCCTCGTCCTCCATTGTCCTCACGATGCCACCCACCCTGTGCCGCAGGTTGGCCGTTGTCCAATGTGTCGCGGTCGTCTGGAACTCCTACCTGTCGTGGAAGGCCCACCGGCTCTAGGCCAGCCTCCCCCGGGTGTCTGCGCAGACAGTGCTGTGGCTTGACCCCAGCGCACTCGGACAGCCTCCTCGAAGAGGGCACATCGCTTTTCCTGGGGTTCCGTGGCCACTCAGAACTTAAGGGACTTAGCACCTGACTTCTTTTGAAATCGTTACAACCTTTATAATGGTCTTATCCCCACCATGTGGTAGGCACCCCATCAACGCGTACAGTCTCGTCTGCTGTGACTCACCCCTATATCCCACAGTGCCGTTGCTCCCACTCATCACAGACACATCTGCTCTCTAACCTTCCCAGCCCAGCTGGAGCTCCGGCTCTTTGGGGGCCCCGAACCTGTATACGGCGCCTCCACAGATCTGTTCGGTAATTATGTAGTCTAAAACCTGCAGACGCGATGCGGGGGCCCCCAGCAGAAACTGTGGGGCAGTCAGAATTTCTAGAGTTGGGAAGAAGTCTAGAGACAGCCAATCCCGATCATCTCCTATGGAGGAGCACACTCAGGTGTGCTCACAAAAGTGAGGTGACGTGTCCACATCACCAGCCAGTGGCAGAGTGGAAACTTGAATCCACGTGCTACAAATGAATGTTTGTGTGCCCTCCAGAATTCATCTGTTGAAAACCTAATGCCCACGGTGATGGCATTAGGCAGTGGGACCTTCAGAGGTGATGAGGTCATGAGGGATTCGTGCCCTTTTAAAGCAGCCCAGATAGATCTCTCACCCCCCCACTGTATGGGGACATAGCGAGAAGGTGCTCGCTATGGAAGTTAGCCAGCCGCTTCTCTCCCGATAGCACATCTCTCAGCGCCGTGGGCTTGGACCTCCCAGCTTCTAGAACTGTGAGAAATAAATGTTTGCTGTTTATAAGATATGGAGTTGATAGTAGTTTTGGTATAGCAGTGTGAAGAGATGAAGGCAAGTTCCCTTAATTCCTACCAAGTGATCTTAACTGAAGGTTAAAGGTACAGTAATACTGCTGCTGTGATTCCCAGAAGAAAATCCAACTTGGCGAAAATGCCACCTGGGTGCAAACTCTGAAGCAGATGGACCTGTCTTTTGTAGTCTGAAAGCACCCAGAAGCCAGAGGCGCTCTAATGGTGCCTTGATCAGTCTGGCCTAGAATTTGGACCACGGGGCTGGCATAAGACCACGTGCATCCTGGCAGAGGGGACTAGGGACTAGGTTAGAGCAACGCAACCTTCTCCCAGTGCCTCTGGCCCCTTTCTAGAGGCCAACAGCAGGGTGGGCGCCACCGACAGCCATGAAGTCCAGCCTCTCTTTGTGCCACAGAAGACCAGGCACTTGACTGGTCTGATCTGGGGACTGGCCCTAGTCCCTGCTGGCTGTTGTTAGCAGGTAAAAGAGCCTCAAGGCTCCCAGAGCAATGGTTATGCCCCAGGGGCTTCTCGCTCTCTTAAGGCGAGGGCCACTTGCAGTGCTGGCCCCTGGACCCAGAGTCTGGGGTTGTGAGGTGCACCCCTCCGGGTCTAGCAAGCGGCCAGACTTGAGGCTGCAGCCGTCATTGCTTCTACAATCAGTGCATGTTTCTCGCTGACGTCAGTCGGAGCTGTCCTGGAGCTATATAAGGCTGGCCGCGGTCCTGGGACAGACCCTGGGTTCCCCGCGGTGCCCTCAGCCCACCCGAGGGACGGAGACTGGAGCCCCATCCTGCAGCCTGCAGACACTCTCCGGCAACCTGTGAGTGGCTCTGAGCATCCGCCCTGGCTCCCTCAGCGCCAGGACTTGGCGCTCAGCTCACCCACCGCGATTCGCCCAAGGGGAGAGAGGGAGGACCGGACTGGACTGGGCAGCGGCTAGGGCTGGAGGGAAGGTTGTGGGTACCCGCCCGCAGCCGCAAGGGCGTGGCAGGGGAGCTTGGATGCGCGCGGGAAGGGGAGTGGTGCCACCTGCGACTCCCCCGAGTGCGCCTCACCCTGCGCTGCCCCTGTGTGTCCAGGGCCGGCGGCACCATGAAGCAGGGGGGACGTGCGGCGCTGCTGGTGGCGCTGCTACTCCTGGCACAGCTGCGCCCAGGGAGCAGCCAGTGGAGCCCCGAGGCGGCAGCGGCCGGAGTCCGGGACCCGAGTCTGCGCTGGAGCCCTGGGGCGCGAAACCAGGACGGCGGGGCCCGCGCGCTGCTCTTGCTGCTGGCGGAGCGCTTCCCGCGCCGCTCGGGGCCCGGCCGGTGGGGATCCCGGACCGCAGGGGAGCGGCCGAGACGGGACGACCCTCCGCTGTCCATTGATCTCACCTTCCACCTGCTGCGGACCCTGCTGGAGCTGGCGCGAACACAGAGCCAACGAGAGCGCGCCGAGCAGAACCGCATCATATTCGAGTCGGTGGGCAAGTGATCGGCGGGGTCTGCAGCCACGAGAACCTCGACCCCTGTTCCCCACCCCCGGGCCGGGCGTGCGCGGCTGGAACGGACCCAGTCCCGCGGGCTAAAGCGGCCCAAGCATGCCCGGAGCACTCCGTGCGTCACCAATTTTTAATAAAAGTGCTGAAGAGCCTTTGGCCTCGGATGTGGGGTGCGGGGAAGCACAGCAGGGTGGGAGCCCGTGGAAAAGTGCGGCCCCCCAGGCCGGCGGGAGGGGACCGGATGCTGCCCGAGGGCTTCGGGAGAATGGCTTACAGCCGGCGTCCTGCGTCCCGCGTCCCCATCGAACCCCAGGAACTCAGAGTCCTGGTGCCGCCGCACCACCCCGACCCTCTTCCCTTGGCACTGGGCTCGCGAACCCGTGCTGGATATCAAGGAGATACCTCACAGGGGCTATTCCACTTCTGCCCCTCAAATGGTCCCAGATCCGGAGAAGGGCAGGATGGTGATGGGGTCGCCTCCGAAGCTGAGGCAGAGAGTGAGCAGTGAAAGGAGCCGCGGGTCTGGACGCATTAGCCCTTTATTGAGCCCCTCCCCCGCGGCGGGGCGCCGAGCTGGGTGGCGCAACGGTCTCTGCGCAGGTCCTCCGCGACCCCAACGCCGGGACCTAGGGGTCAGTGCCCGCCTGTGCCTGGGAAAGAAAGCTCGGTGGGCGGGCGCCCCAAAGAAACAAGGCAGCTCCGCACCCCGACTCACCCCTTTTCCCCAGCCACGTGGCTTTCTCCTCTACCGCTCTACCCAGCCTACCAGAGCCCAAGGGGAAAGGCTGGTGGGAAAGAGAGTGTACTTCTGCACGCGCACTAGGGGGCGCCCTTCCTGCCGGGGGCAGGGCGGCACTTCAAGCGTGGAGGCCACCAGCGACTCCTGGGGCCGCAGGAAGGCGCACGGAGGAGGTTGAGTGGGGTGGGTAGGGGGGAACCGGAGCGTAGGGCCAGCCCTGCCAGGCCCCTCGGGACGCACTCACCTTCCGGCCCCTCCGGCCGCTCTTCCTCTGGCCCCGCGCCGCCCTCTTCCCCGTCCAGTGCCACCTCCTCATCCTCGTCCTCCCCGGAAGCGCCTAGCCCCAAGGAAGGCCCTGTGAGGTGGGGTCCTTGCCGCTCCGGGCCATGACGCACCCCCGCCCCCGGCGTCCCCTCCGGCCGCCCAGTCCCCGCGGCCCGCCGCCCCCTCCCATCCTCACGCCCTCACCCGGCTGGAAGTCGATGGTCCTCAGCATTTCGGCCACGTGCTCCACGCTCACGGTGAACTGCTCCATGCTCTCGTAGCCCGGCTCGGGCCGTCCCGCCAGCTCCACTTTCGACATCGCCCCGACCCTGCGGCGCGGCAGCCGCTCAGGGGGACCGGCCCCAGTCCCCTCACCCCCCTCCGCGTGGCGGCGGAGCCCAGGCAGCCCCTTCCCTGCCATTGCCGCTCCGCCTACTCACTTATTGATCAGTTCCTTGGCCTGCTGCAGGGAAGAAAGGAGGGTGAGCGTAAGCACCGTGCCAAGCGCTGGCAAAGTCCCTTTCTGGTGCCCGCAGTGCTGCAGGGCAGGCGGGGATGCATATCTCGGTGGTTCGTGGAGGAGAAAACGGACTCAGGCGGGGGAGGGACCTGCCCCGGGCTGTGGGGCAAGTAGGGACCAGAGAGGAGACGGGAGCCCAGCCCTCCACGTGCCAAGGCGCCCACCGCAGCCGCACTGCGGCCTGCCTCCCTCCGCCAGGGCCCACCTGGAGGTACAGCGCCATCTGCGGCTCCTCCATGGACTGGATGGCGGACTCCACCAGCTTGGAGGAAGCTTCCAAGTGGTCTCCATACTGGCGGATGAGGCCCCGGACTCGCAGCAGCTTCTCCTCCTGCTCGCGGGCCAGCGCCTGCAGCAGCTCTGCCTTGCGCTCCTCCAGCACGGAACACAGGGCCTCGAACCTCTGGTTGAGCAACTGCTTCTGCCTCCGGCTGTTGTCCTGAAGGCGGGGAGCAAGGATGAGACCTCCAGCGGGAAGAGCACTCACCCACTTGTCCCATTCCCCACTTAAGGGACGCCCTAGACAGCCAAGAAGGAGAGTTCCCCACACACAGTGGCCGAGCATTCCCAGGTCTTTGAGTAACAATTACAAGATTTTTAAAAATCGAGATATAATTGACTTTTAACGTTATATTAGTTTCGGGTGTGCCATGTAGTGATTCCGTATTTGTATATAGTGTGAAATGGTAAGTCTAGTTACCATCTGTCACTAAATACAGTTACAATTTTTTTTCCCCCTGTGAACACTTTTAAGATTTTCTCTTTAGCAAATACAAGATTTTAAAGGACTGCAGAGGTATCTCTGGCCCTAGTTTTTACTTGTATTATCTCATTTAACTCTCAAAAATATCCAATGAGGTAGTCGTCATATTCTCATTATCACCAAAGCACAGAGAAGTGAAGTAAGTGGACCAAAGCCACAGGCCTAGCCATGGGGCACAGCTGGGATTCAAACCTTGCAGCCTGGCTAAACTACCCCACTATTTGGGATTCACCCCCCAGGAACCCAGAAATGTCCCCTTCCTTCCCTCCCAGGCTCACCTCTATGGTCTGGCACACTTCCTCCATCTGCGTGATCACTGCTTGCACACGGTCATTGCCTGCCACCAGCATTGCGATGCCATCACTGAGCTCGCTCTGCCACACACACACAGGCCAGCCCTTAGAGCTGGAGGACACTGTCTACAGCTGTACCCTCCCATCCCAGCCAGAGCCACCTGGGAGAGGACTGCCCTGGCGCCCCACCATCAGAGCAGCCATCCCAGAAATCTAGATGGCTTGGAGCCATCCAAGAAGTGTGGAAGCACATTTATGGATTCTGGAAGGAGGTGGAAAGAGGAGAGCCTCCACCACCATATGAGAAAGGAATTTGCCAAATATCCACCAAATGCCAGGTCCGGGACTAAATGTTTCATCTGTAGATTCATGCCTTCCATCAATCTGGAAAGCTTCTTCGTAATAATCTGTTAGGATACTATTGCCTCTTCTCTATTCTCTCTGTTTTCTCATTCTGTGATTCTGAGGTGATGTATGTGTTCATCCTTCTCAGTTCCCAGTGCTGCATCTGAGGCTGCTTTTTCAGGCCCCCCTTCCTGTTTGCTAATTCTCTCTTCAGAGGAATCTGTCGTTTAATTCACCCTTTCAGTGTTTTATTTCAACAACCGCATTTTCATTTTTAAAAGCTCTATTTGGTTCTTTGTTAAATCTGCATGTTTGGTAATCTATTATCGCTGGAATAAGAGATTATTCCATCTTTTTCAGAAAACATTTTATATACAAGGAGTCTCAATTTTTTAATAATTCTAATATCTGAATCCCTCAGGGGTTTAATCTGTAATTTTTGTTTCCACCAACTTTACTCATGGGTTATACTTCTTTCTGTTTCCTCATTTTTGAATTAACATTTTGCTGTTCTAAATCTAAGGAAAACCCAAGGGCCTGAATTGAGAGGGTTTTCCTCTAGGCAGATTCAGCATTCACTTTTGTCAAAAGCCAGGCAGCATGTCTGACTGCCTTCGTTCCTGAGGTCCCAGCTTAACCTGGGTTCATGGGAATCTTCATGTCAGGTGTCCACCTCTCAGGGGTCTGAAAGCATAGTCTCATCTCTCTAGTTCAGGAATACTGCCAGCTTTTGCCCTTTGATATAATTCTTATTTTATTTTTAAAAAAGATTTATGTAGGGGCGCCTGGGTGGCTTGGTGGGTTAAGTCGCTGCCTTCGGCTCAGGTCATGATCTCAGGGTCCTGGCATTGAACCCCGCTTCAGGCTCTTTGCTCGGTGGGGAGCCTGCTTCTCTCTCTCTTTCTCTCTGCCTGCCTCTCTGCCTACTTGTGATCTTTCTCTGTCAAATAAATAAATAAAATCTTTAAAAAAAGATTTATGTAATTTATGAGAGAGAGAGAGCAAGAGTGTGAGCAGGGGGAGGGGCAGAGGGAGAAGATCTTAAGCAGACTGAGCGCTGATCGCGGACCCCAATGCACAGCTCGATCTCACAGCCCTGAGATCACAGCCAGAGCCAAAATCAAGAGTCAGACGCTCAACTGACTGAGCCACCCAGGCGCCCCATTGATATAATTTTTAAGTTATGTTTTATGTCAAATGTAGTTGTGTGGTGGTGACAGGGCCTGGAGAGTATCTAGGCCACCAAACCAAAGTTTCTGGTATCCATTATCTAATTGTATCCTTAAAACAACTCTGGAACTTGGCACCCTCGTCCCCATTTTACAAGCGTGGAAAGTCAGGGCCAGGGAGGTCAAGTGACTTACCTACGGTCACACTGAGTCATGCACAGAGCTGGGACTGTAGCCCTGATCTGCCAGCCTTTAAAGCCAAGTGGAGTGAGAGGCTGAAGTTGGAGACCCTGTCCACTGTCCCCAGACCCACCACGCCTGCTCCCTCAGCTGCTTGGTACCTTCTGGCGTTTGTAAATGGTGGGCAGCGGAGCCACCTCACAGTCCTTGTGGGCGCCGAAGACCTTACAGAGGGAGCAGGTGGGCACCTCACAGCTCAGGCAGTAGATATTGATCTTCTCCTCTTCGTGCTCCTCACACATGAGGTGCTGCTCAGCCTTGGAGTGCAGTGGCCTGGAGGGGAGCAGGCGGGATGGCAGAAGGGTCAGAGGCCAGGGGGTCCCATGAGTGTGGGGCTGCCCAGGGTCCCATCATCTTATCTCTAAAGAGGCAGGCTGATTCTTTCAGCCCTTCCCCTTTGACTGATGGGCTCCCCAGCTGTGTCCCAGGCTCTGCTCCTTAGAGGGACAAGAGGTCCTGACAGCTCACCGGGAAGACTCCTGCTTGTAAATGTCGATGATGTTCTCCACTAGCAGGTTTCGTTGTAGGCCATAGACACCATGTCTGTCCAGGACAACCTCATGCCTGCAAGATGGGCAGCGGAAACGGCCCCCCGAAGACACCGTGGTGGAACCCCGGGACTGCCACAGAGGGTTCGAGGCCTGTAGGGACAAGTAACACGAGAGAACAGGCACGGTGAGGCATGAGGGCCCAGGGAGGAGGAGGCAGGGGGAAAGGTCATGAGGGCTGAGGTGTAGAACGGCAGAATGGGGAGGCATCAGCTCTTTCCTACAGCGGGGCCCTCATCCTCTGAGAGCAGCTCAGGCGGGTGGCCATGGAGATCTTCTTTCCCACTTTTGCTTCATTACTCCTTAAGCATCCCTGCATCCAGAGCCTAACTTTGGTCAGGGCCCAGTCGGGATGGGATTTCTCCAAAGGGGCCCAGCTTGCAGGTGTGGGAAGACACTGGTGTTGACAGGAAGGCTAAAGTTGAAAATAGGCTCTGTGTGGTACAGCCAATGTCCTCTTGGGGCTCTCATGGGGCACATCTGGGGGGAGATTCTCTGGAGCCCTTGGCAGGGAAACTGAGACAAGCGGTGAACAATAACACACGTGGCACCATGCTGGGTCGTTCTAGGAAACCATCCCCAGAGACTGGGAGTCAGGAGACCTGCATTCTTGGGCTGCCCCTAACACTATTCCGCCATGTAAATTTGGACAAACATTCAGTGTCTGTAAAATTAAGAATGAGGTTGGAATATTCCTTCTACAACAAATATAGAGTGTGCCAGGTAATTGCAAGGCTCTGGGGATAAGGTATGGCTACGTGCATCCCTGCCCTACAAGCAAACTGAGCAAAGCGGCATCTACATCCAGCAGGGTGGGTGTTAGGATAAGAGTAAACTCAGGAGGAGGGTTTACAAGAGATATTCGTCACTTACACCTCTTAGAGAACTTGCTTCATCCCATCCTGAAGGGGAGAGCCCTGCCATGGCCCAGGCCACAGATGATTGGCTCAGAGTTGACCTAAGAGTTGACTGAGAGTTGACTGAGTTCTGATCCAAGCAGAACCAATCAAATGTTCTCTCCAGGAATTTGGAATAGAGACACAGAGGCGGAGGTGGCTAGATAGTGTGCGACTTTGAAACTGAGAAGACCCATGGAACTGGGCCGAGAGCTGACACTGTGGTGCCCTTGGTCTTGTGAAACCCAAGGGGTCAGAGAGTGTGAACAGGAAGGCTGGTCTTCAGAGAAGACAGAAGAGTCAACTTGTGGACAGCAGGAGAGATAAGAGAACGCAGAGACCGCTTTTCCTTCGATGTCCACCTTTTCTTCTTCAGTAAGAAAGCCTCTGATTTGTTAAGTACATGGGATAAAGATTGTGTGTCCAAGCCTCCCTTCTAGCTGGGTGTGAGCAGGTGACTGCGTTCTGGCCACTGGGATGTAGATAGCAAAGTTTTGTGCCACTTCTAGCAAGCATCTTTTTTTTTTTTTTAAAGATTTTATTTATTTATTTGACAGACAGAGATCACAAGTAGGCAGAGAGGCAGGCAGAGAGAGAGGGGGAAGCAGGCTCCCTGCTGAGCAGAGAGCCTGATGTGGGGCTCAATCCCAGGACCCTGGGATCATGACCTGAGCCGAAAGCAGAGGCTTTAACCCACTGAGCCACCCAGGCGCCCCAAGCATCTTTTTTTTTAAGATTTTATTTATTTATTTGACAGACAGAGATCACAAGTGGGCAGAGAGGCAGGCAGAGAGAGAGAGGAGGAAGCAGGCTCCCCGCTGAGCAGAGAGCCCAATGCGGGGCTCGATCCCAGGACTCTGGGATCATGACCTGAGCCGAAGGCAGAGGCTTCAACCCACTGAGCCACCCAGGTGCCCTTCTAGCAAGTATGTTCAATGGCGGGATATCCCTTCCTCTTTTCTCCTTCCTGCTGGCTGGAATGAAGATGGAGTGGCTCAAGTTGAAGCAACTATATTGAACCATAAGGTAGTCACATGATGAGAATGGCAGCAAGATAAAAGGAGTGAGTCTCAGATGAGGCAGTTCTGGACTGCTGGCCTATACTTCCACTTAAGAGAAAAAACATGTTTTAACCTTCCTTAAGTCATTGCTATTTTGGGTTTTCTGTCATTTACAGCAGAACTTAGTCCTAACTGGCTGGAAGACCATGAACTCATAGAGACTAATGGGGAGAACAGACTACCTGTGACTTTGCAAATTTAGATGTATTTCCTACAGTTGAGTTCGATGGACTTATCCAAATTCTTAAGCTGGACATCAGCCAGAGGGCCCCTTCTGTGTATGACAACACCCAGAATACATACAAGCATCCAAGTCCACAGTCTTGTTTGAAACTTTAAAAGCAAGAGGTATAGGCAAGGCAGGAAACGTGACCTCTGTGCAGTGGGCAAGCCTGCCTTGGTGAGAGTGACTGCATGTCACAAATGTCACATTTGGGGGGCAATTTTTGTGAATCATAAGAAGTTAATACTTCAGGCCATCATAAAGCCAAACGGATTCGTCTGAGATTATCCAAGGTTGTGTTGGTGCCTTTGTCCTTCTCAGTAGCTGGAACATTCTCTTTAGGCAATGGGTTAAAGTATAAGATCACTGGGCTTTTGCTTACTTAATATAATTACCTTTCATTATTTAGAATTCAAGTGAGTAAGGAGCTGTTGGGAGAACTCTAAGCCTGCAAGTTCCTGGAGAGATTTGGCTTCTCTTTGAGGTGCTGGTGGCTCAGTGAATGTATGAATGGGCGGAAAGGGGACAATATTCTAAAGTCTTAGTCCAGAGCACAAACTTCTGAGGGACCTCTCTCCCCCTCTTCCTCTGCACTGCCCCCCTTTCCTTTATACTCAATATTTAACATTCAACTCATGTTTTGAGGGCCTATAATGTGCCAAGCACCACGCTATGGACTTCCCAGACATTACTGAATTTAACTCTCAAGGATTTCTTGTAAATATGGTGCAGGAGATGAACATTTACCTGCCCTCTACTTAGACTACAGGAAATATAAGGACAGTGGCTAACTGGGCACATACTTCATGCCAGGTTTTGCTCTGAGTCCTTTTATTTGTATTAACTCATTTAAACCTCTTATTAACCTTATGAAATAGGTACTACTATTAGCCCCATTTCCAAGATAGGAAATTGTAGCCCAGAGATGTTAAATAAATCGGTCGTGGTTATCAGCTAACAGGTGGCAGAACCAATATTTGAACTCAGGCACTCTGACCCGAGTCCATCCTAAAAATCAATATACTACATTGTCAGAGGCAATAAAATTGAGGCCACTTGAAGAGTGATGCCCAGAGCTAATATTCACCTCTCTGACTCTCAGGTAAAACAGATTTTAGTAAGGCCAAACACCAACTCTTCGCAAAGGAAAGAAACAACAATGTAGAAGTCAGCTGTGCCACTGCGGATTGATGTTATGGGAGCAGAGACAAACTCTGACCCATCAAAACCAAAACCCCATGAAGCAATATAAGGGCCCAGCTTGCAACCAGAATGTGAAAAGGAAAGGAAACCGCTCCCATCTTAGGGACAGTTCCTCCCATGGATCTCCACGTGCCCCCAGGAAAGAGAATTCCTCAGATTCTTTGTGGAAAAATACTGAGGCAACATAACCAAATTGAGACCCTCAGTTGCCTACTAATCCAGGTCATCCCCCTCTGATCGCCAAAGAAGCCAAAGGACCAAACAGAGATTGCAAACCAATGATAACCTCCAGCCAGCCGGTTCACATTTGGGTGGACAGTGGAAGAAAGCCAAGGTAAACAGAGGGTTGAGTAAAGAATTCACCCTCAGCTTCAGAACTACCCCTGTTCAAAGAGGAGAGGTAAGCAGAAAGGATCCAACAGGAGATACAAGGCAAGCGGGGAGCCTGCTTCCCCTTCTCTCTGCCTGCCTCTCCCCCTACTTGTGATCTCTCTCTCTCTCTCTGTCAAATAAATAAATAGAAAGATTTTTAAAGAAAAAGAAGAGATATAAGTGATTCAAGCTGGACAAGAAAAGTGAACTGGCAGAATTAAGAAATCACGTAAAATATGTTAGCAATATAGAAACAAAATTCACATTTGACACAACAGCAGGAAGTAGAGTGGGTGACATTGACAGTCACCTACATCATGGTGGAAAGTAACAGGACAAAAGTAATCAGGACCACATGCTGCAGTGTGGGTCAACCTTGAGGACGTTGTGCTAGGCGAAATCAGCCTGTCAAAGAACAAAAGGACAAATATTGCACGATCCCTTTCATATGAGGTACCTAAAAGAGTCAAATTCATAGAGATAAAAAGTAGAATGGTGGTTGCCAGGGACTGGGGAGCGGGGAGTGCGAAGTTAGTATTTTAATGGGTACAGAGTTTCAGTTTGGAATGATGAGAGGTTCTGGATATGGTAATACAACAATGTGGATATAGTTAATCCCACTGAACTAAATACTCAAGAACAGTTAAGATGAGGGGCACCTGGGTGGCCCAATCGTTAAGTGTCTACCTTCAGCTCAGGTCATGATCCCAGGGTCCTGAGATTGAGCCCCACATCGGGCTCCCTGCTCTGCCAGAAGCCTGCTTCTCCCTCTCCCACCCCCCCTGCTTGTGTTCCCTCTCTCACTGTGTCTCTCTCTGTTGAATAAATAAAATCTTAAAAAAAAATAGTTAAGATGATAAATTTATATTATCCATTTACCATAATATAAAAAAGTGTTTTTTAAAATATTTATTTATTTATTTGAGAGAGAGAGAGAGAGTGGTGGGGAGGGACAGAGAGAAAAAATCTCCAAGTAGACCTTTGCTGAGCACCAAGCCCCATCGGCGGCTCAATCCCATGACCTCATGGGATCACAACTTGAGCCGAAACCAAGAGTTGGGCGCTTGACTGAGCCACCCAAGCGCCCCTAAAAGGAAGTAAAAAAAAAAAAGCAATCAGGACTTACTGGGATGTCTGGGCCAAGGGGGATGGACCAGGAAGCACGCTACTCCTTCACCGCTTCCCCACGCCATAAAGACATTTTAGCAGCTCATCCCGCCAGCTAATCACTGCCATTCTCTTGGGATTGTCTCTGGGAGACAGTCCAGATCAGGCAGTCCAACCTAAATCCTTTGAAGAGCACCTTTCTGGGGAGCTGGCGAGCTCATTGGCGGGTGGTGGGGAGGGGTTGTGCCTCTGGCCTTTTTGCGGATTGCTTGCTGCTGGCTGGATTGGGTACCACAGCCCACCCACGATTTCCCAGCCATTCATGTGTTCCACAGTCTCCTCCCTCTTCCAAAGCTCAGTTCCTCCTGCAGGATCCTCCCTGGGGTGGCTGGCTGGCTTTCCTCTTAACCTCCAGGTTACACCCTCCTTCCTGTGATTGCTTCAGCAATGTTTCCCCTGCCCAACTCCACACCCCACATTGGTCGCTAGACAGTCCTCTGCATGCATATATATGTAGTGCCCTTTCGCACTAGGGCTAAATGTAGACCAGCAATGAAATAGTTAAGTTTATCTTCTGGATTTTCCAGACTCCTTAACTCTTGGCACACTCATGTTGCTTAGAGGCTGTCTCTGTGTTACCCATGAGCTAGCTCAGTGTTTCTCCAAGTGTGGTGTACATACTGATGACAGGCATGAAGATTTTAGGTGGTATGCGAATGGACATTGAAAATTTTTATGTTTATTTTGTGCATATTAGAAAAAATAACCAGCCTACATAGTTAGTGATTTTTCAAGAATTTGTCATTTAGAATGGAAGATAGAGTGAACATTTAAGTTTTAAAAGTGAGTCTTTTTTAAAAAGATGTTATTTATTTATTTGATGGAGAGAGAGTAAGCACAAGCAAAGGGGAGGGGCAGAGGCAGAGGGAGAAGCAGGCTTCCCCCTGAGCAGGGAGCCGGATGCAGGACTCTATCCCAGGACCCTAGGATCATGACCTGAGTTGAAGGCAGACGTTTAACTGCTTAACTGACTGAGCCATCCAGTTGCCCCTAAAAGTGAGTCCTTTTAAATAGAAATAATCAACCATAGCACAGGTTGTACATAGTTATGGCAAAAATCAGGAAGGTGAAAAGAGAATGAAGACTGGGGAGTTGCTCTAACCCTTTCCTGACTCCTTCCTCACTCAAAACTTGTCTGTCTCATGTCCCAATTTTTTTTCAGATGCTGGTGGTTATTTTCAGAAAGTCGTCTGTACTGGATATGTGGATAAAATTGTTACCCCTTCTTGGTAACATTTCTATATTTTAACAGAAGGCATTTAATGCGGCACAATATAGGGAAAGCAGCAATGATCTGAAGATCTGGTTTTGGATTTGGCATTTACGACCTTAGGAAGGCAATTTCTCTCAGGGTCCCAGGCTCCTCAGATCTAAAACGATGGATCTGTACTTAGCACTTGGTCCTGATGTTCTGTGAGCCATGAGCCTTGACGGATAAAATATGGCAAGAATTTCAGATACCCTGACCAGTGTTTATTTGCCTGTGAGATGGCGAAGGAGTTTTATAACAACCTCCCCCACCCCACACACCAAAGAGGCCATCAACTCCCTCTCTTTAACTCGTGATCCAGGGTCTCACTTGTCTGTGTCTGTGCCGCCCCCCAGCTGTCCCTAGAGCCCTCTTCTTGACTCATAGAAGTAGTTCCTGAAATCCCATCTCTGAAATAGTCCTAGTGTGTCTGGGTGGATTTATTCATTCTATCACTTGTATTATCTATGAGGCTTGAATTTTATATACCTGTATTATCTTGGTAATCATAATAAACAAAAATTTTTTCATATAGGAAACATACTGGTTATATGACAGTAGAAGAGCAATTTTTAAAATATTTTATTTATTTATTTAACAGAGAGAGAGAGAGAGAGAGATCACAAATAAGCAGAGAGAAAGGCAGAGAGAGAGGGGGAAGCAGGCTCCCCACTGAGCAGACAGCCCAATGCGTGGCTCGATCTCAGGACCCCAGGATCATGACCTGAGCCGAAGGCAGAGGCTTAATCCACTGAGTCACCCAGTTGCCCCAGTAGAAGAGCATTTAAATGAGTTATAACGGAATTATTATGCCATTACCTTTCTTAACAGAGCTCTTTGTAACATGGGGAGATACTCATGTTATGATTTTAGATGAAAAAAGCAGGATGTAAATCTACATAGACAGTAGGATCCCAATTTTGAAATGGGTGATGGGATTCCCAGGTGATTTTAAAACTTTCTTCTTTGTATTCATCTACATTTTTCAAATTTACCTCTATAGACCCTGAATTACTTTTAAAATGCATTTTTTAAAAAGTTAAATGTTTTTGCAATAATTGTCATCAAGGGATAGAATTGTGAGTTATTCCGTTCTCTTTTTCTTTTTTTAATAATTTCTAATTTTTGTACAAGGACTTTGGGGTTTGAAATTTTTTTTTTTTTTTTTTTTTTTTTTTTTTTACTTTTAAAAAAATGTGGGGCACCGGCTGGCTCAGTGAGTGGAGCATGCAACTCTTGATCTTGGGTTGTGAGTTTGAGATCAGGTCAGGTGTGGAGCCTACTTAAGAAAAAAATAAAATATTTTAAAAACGCAATGTTCAGGGGCACCTGGGTGGCTCAGTTGTTTGAGCATCTGACTCTTGGTTTCAGCTCGGGTTATAAGCTCAGGGTCGTGAGATCGAGCCCCTGCGTCGGGCAGGGTGCTCAGTGAGGAGCCGGCTAGGGATTCTCTCTCAATCTCTCCCTCTCTGCTCTTCCCTCTGCTCACACTCACTCCTTTCTCTCTCTCTCTCCCTCTCTCTCAAATAAATAAATAAAACCTTTCTAAAAAATGCAACGCTCAGTCCTGACATGAATGGAAAGGGGGCGCTAGAGTGCCATAAAAACCAAGAAGATAAACCACTAGAAGAAATGTAAAAAACTATGTTGGTTCAAGGGAAGGAATGTTTAAGAAGATGCCATTTGAAGACAGGGTAGACACGTAGCAGACAGGTAGGAAAGAGTTTAAGGAGAACAGAGAGACTAGGATTTTAAATTACAAACAGGGGAGGTATGGGGTGGGGGGAAGCTAGAAAGGTTGGTTTTTAAATGAAAGGCTTTTGAGTTTAATGAATTAATTTTAGAAGATTTATTTATTTTAGAGAGAGAGAAAGAGAGTGGGGGGAAGGGTATAGGGAGAAATTCCTCAAGCAGACTCCCCACTGAGCTCAGGGCCCAATGCAGAGCTTAATCTCATGACCCATGGGATCATGACTGGAGCCAAAATCAAGAGTTGGATGCATGGCTGACTGAGCCACCCGTGCGCCCCTTTTAAATTTTATTTTTTAAAAATTGTGGCAAAATCATAGAGGGCTTTAAATTCAAGGGTAAGGATCTGAACCTAATTTTGTAGACATGTTTTCTGAACTAGGAGAGAAAATAAGAGTGAATATTAATCTAAGAGAGGTAATTTGGATAGATGGTGAGGGGAGAGAGAGGTTAAGGGCACAGATCACTAGGAAGCAAGCCCTACTCAAAACGAGTAATGGGCCCATCCTCAGGTAGTGGCAGTGATCTTGGAAAGACTAGGGATGCCAGGGACGCCTTGGTGGCTCAATCGGTTAGGCATCTGCCTTCAGCATGGGTCATGATCCTGGAGTCCCCAGATCAAGCCCCAGGTCAGGCTCTCTGCTCAGCAGGGAGTCTGCTTCTCCTTCTGACCCTCCCCCCACCTTGTGCTCTCTCTCTCTCTCACTTCAAATAAATAAAATCTTAAAAAAAAAAAAAAGTAAAAAAAAAAAAAAAAAGACTAGGGATGCCAGAGGCAGAATCAGTAAGACTGACCATTCACTTGGATGTGGGTGGGTTGTGGGCAGAGGAGAAAGTCAAACCTGGATACTTGGGAAGATGCTGGGACCTGTAATGCAGGAGTTTTTAACCTGGAGACCACAGCCCTGAAAGATCCTTGACGAAAATTCTATGGATCCAGATGAGAAAAAAAAAAAATCAGACCTTGATTTTCACTAAGCTCTAGCAGAAATTGGGCATTTCTCTCAGTTATAAATGTAGGCAACAAACCACAGCAGTTGTAGTGGTACTTGGTTACCCACAGAAATCACAAGCATTTCACATCTCATTATTGCTGTTGCTCAAATACCCAAAAATAATTTACGCTTATCACTACCTCTAAACTACTTCAAGCCCACTTTTTGAGCTCATGATTTAATGTGGTAATCAGGAGCACATACATTACTCTATCAAACATGTTCTAATTATTCTGGTAATTACATTCCAGTGCTTCTCAAGCTTTTTTTCATTACTGCTCCTTCCAGGAAACTTGTAAGACATTTTTCCCGCTAATATCAACCCCTCCCCCATTAAATTTTAGTACCAAAAAAATCTACAAAAGTGAAACTCCTAGAGGCAGAGAGTAGGAAGTGGGGTGGGGAACCTGGAAGTGGTTCCAGGGGGTGGGGTTGGGGGGAGATGATGAGATACTGATCAGAGGGCACATGTTTTCCATTCTGAGATGAATGCGTTCTGCAGACCTGATGTACAGCATAGGGACTGGAGTTAGTCACACTGTACTGCCTACTTGGCGATTGCTAGGAGAGCAGTAGACCACACACGGGGTAACCATGTGAGGTGATGGATGTTTTAACTCGCTTGCTTGGTGTGATCGGTTCACAATCTCAAATCATCATGTTGGTGCCTTAAATATGTATAATTTTTGTCAGTTTTATCTCAGTACAGCTGGGTGGGGGGGAGTTTTACCTGAAAGCAGAATCTAAATAAAAATTTAAAAATAAAATCACAATAAAAATATTCTAATATGGCAGATATGCCTGGGGCAACATTAGCTCAGCTGAGAATGTATGAGAATGCGTGCTGTGTTCTAATGGGATGCAGTCTCTTTGTAATCAAATGTATGTTATGCACTTAAAAACATTTTTCTTTTTCTTAAAGATTATTTATTTATTTGACAGACAGAGATCACAGGTAGGCAGAGAGAGAGGAAGGGAAGCAGGCTCCCTGCTGAGCAGAGAGCCCGATGTGGGGCTCGATCCCAGGACCCTGGGATCATGACCTGAGCCAAAGGCAGAGGCTTTAACCCACTGAGCCACCCAGGCACCCTAAAAACATTTTTCTTACATAAACCACAGACATCGCCCTTAGGATCCACAGGCTTTACAAACTGACAAAGGGGTCCATGGTCCAAAAAGAGAGAACTAACTTCCTGCCCTGATTGTAAGTCCCACACGGTCTCAATTTCCACGCTAAGGTGTAGACGGCAACCTGCTTACTACCGCTCCAGAGCTGACCGTCTCTACATTGGACTAAAGATCTCTCAGCTGACTAATATCCAGTTAGCAAAATCCCATCTTCTGCTTCTGTTTATCCTTCTATTTCAAGACCAAGAAATAACACTGTATGTTAACCAACTGGAATTAAAATAGAAACCTAAAATAAAAAAACACCAAAAAAAAAAAAAAGCAAGCTTTTGTAGATGGCTGTGTGGAAGCACAGGGGATAGACCTGCTCTTAGCCTGATGAAACTACACTGTATATAATGCATCTTTTTTTTCTTTAAGATTTTATTTATTTATTTGACAGACAGAGATCACAAGTAGGCAGAGAGGCAGGCAGAGAGAGAGAGGAGGAAGCAGGCTCCCCGCTGAGCAGAGAGCCTGATTCGGGGCTCAGTCCCAGGACCCTGAGATCATGACCTGAGCCAAAGGCAGAGGCTTTAACCCACTGAGCCACCCAGGCACCCCATATAATGCATCTTTGAGTTAATATCTTCTTTAAGATATAAGCTTTTGTAAACAATTGTGTAGAGGCATATGGCGAAAGACCTGTACTTAAAAAAAAAAAAACCAACTAAAAAATAACTGATGGGCTCTGTTGTACACAGAAATGTCTTTCTTCTTTCCTGAGATCTTACATTTTCACAAGAAAGCCAGCGCCATGGAGCAAAATTTCATATGCCAATGAGGTGATGTGTAAAGGAAATTCCATCATTCTAGGAAACGGAAGACCTAGAGTTATGTCCCCGCTCTGTCTCTTTGTGTGTCTCTAACCTGTGTCCTGTTCCCCCAGGAACCACCTCCACCCTGTCTAACTCAAATGGACTCCCGCATGTGAAGGTCCTCTGTAAATGAGACAGCAATGCACAAAGGGTTAACACCCCTAAAAGTATAAGAGCACACAGAACCTCAGGACCTGAAATAACTGCTCTTTCTTCACTGTGGAGGATAAAATGGAATGGAGAAAATAAATGGAATTTAATTCTAGGCTATGTTTAAGACTTCTGTGTGGCATAGATGCCTTGGGCTGTCTTTTAGACTGTATGGCGCTTCCTTTTTTTTTTTTTTTTTTTTTTTTTGTAATATTCCATAGCACCAACTAGAAATTTTCCATCTGGGAAGAGGCTCTATGAGTTCAAGGGGGGTTTTTGAGGCTATCTCCTCCAAAATGATGACCTGGCCAACGACAAATAGTGGACCATGCAGACCTTCAGAATATGTTGGAGAAACCATGGGAAAATGGTAACAGAAGACCAGAGATTTGGAGAAACGTTGAAGAGCCTTGGAAGAATTTAGATGTTGGCAAAACCTGAGCTGTGGGTGGGAGAGGGATTCTGAGTGGAGGGCTAGCTCTGCCTGACAGAACCCAGCCTAGCACAAGGGGGTCCGTGACAGGAGACTGGCTGGAAGGATGATCAAAAAGCAGAGGAGTGAGTCAAGTTAGGACACCGGTAACCGAATGGAAAATGCTTGAAAAATGGAAATCCAAGGGTGCCTGGCTGGCTCAGTCGGAAGAGCAGGCAATTCTCCATCTCAGGGTTATGGGCTTGAGCCCTATGTTGATTGTAGAGATTGCTAAAAATAAATAAATAATTAAATAAATAAACTTAGGGAAAAAAAAAAAAAGAAATCCATAGTAAGTTTTCTTGAATTTGTGAAATCAGATTGTTAGAATTACAAGGATGTTAAAGATGAGCTTAAAGCATTCTTTTCATCTATACATGTGTAAACAGGCTTGAAGAGGTAAAATAGCCTGACATCACGTGGCAAGAAAGGCCTAGATTAGGGACTAGAACCCACGAGCCAGTTTTGGTCTAGGTTTTTTGTTTTCCACTAACCAAGTTTCTTATGTCAAATAAGCAAAAATCCCTAAACCTGCTGCAAGGTAAATGCCATTCACAAACTTGCGCTGAACCAATTTCTCATAAAGGAGACCCCTCCCCCCCGACGCCACTGTTGGGCTGGGGAGGTCTGGGTGCCCTCAGGAGCAGTGGAAGTGGTGAGGGAAGCAGGCCTCTCCTGATGACCACAGGTCCTCACAGTGAACGGATAAGGAACTAGATTTCAGGGTGGAGTGAAACAGGGCATGTCTTTCCCAGGACACCCTTTATTAGAGAAGGTGGCCCTTTTCTTCATATTCCCATATCTGCACATCTCTCCCTAGATGGACACCTTCCAGAAAAGCTGTTCCCTAACAACCTTCTTCCAAGGCCTTCTGGTTGTCTGTTAAATCACAGCGGGCTGCAGCCCATAAACAAGTGCCCACAGTGAAGTGGGGGCAGGTATAAAAATAAACCGAAGGCTGGCTTAAGGGAGTTTAGGACTGAATAGAGTTTACAAATACAGAAGCGCATGGGAAGATGTTTGTGTCAAATTCCCACACCAACAGCTTTCCCCTAGTCAAAGTGCTTGGTTAGCTGAGTGGGTGCAAGTGTGGAGAAATAGGGAGGGAGAAATTAGAGGAGGTTAATGTGGTATTTCGGTGTCTTTCTCTTTAAATTCAGAGTGAGAGAGAGAGGTATTAAGGTTCTAAAAAAACCTAGTTAAATTGTGATGGCAACTACGTAAAGATATGTGTGGCCACTAGGGGTTGAAAGTAATATACAAACGTGAAAATCACAGTGTTGGGGGAGGTAGGATTCTGGATGACTTTCTTCCAAGCCCTTAATGCTGTTCAACATTTTCAATTAAATATTCAACATTTTCAATTAAATGTTCAATTAAACATTTTCCAGTTTGCTTCCTGGGCAATTAACCTGATGTTATAAAATCACAGTTCTCTAAAATTATTTTATTTTTTAAGATTTCATTTATTTATTTGACAGAGAGATCACAGGTAGGCAGAGAGGCAGGCAGAGAAAGAGATGAGGAAGCAGGCTCCCCACGAAGCAGAGAGCCTGATGTGGGGCTCGATCCCAGGACTCTGGGATCATGACCTGAGCTGAAGGCAGAGGCTTTAACCCCCTGAGCCACCCAGGCACCCCTAAAATTCTTTTATTAAAAAATTTTTTTTTTAATTTTTAAGTAATCTCTACACCCAACGTGGAGCTTGAACTCACAACACTGAGATCAAGAGTCACATGCTCTACTGACTGAGCCAGACAGACGTCCCACAACTCCCTAAAATTCTTGCTTGTTGTCCATCACAGCAGTTTTTAGGACAGCAAAACACTGGACACCATCTAAGTGTTTCAGAGGACTGATTTAAATCGGCTGCGGTCCAGTCATAACAATGGAACATTATGCCCCCATTTTTTTTTTATTTATTTAGAGCGAAAATGGGGGAGGGGCTGGGAGAGACAGAGGGAGAGGGAGAAGGAAAGGGAGAGGGAGAATCCCAAGCAGGCTCTGGGCTCAGCTCCACCCTGAGTTTCAATCTTACGACCCTGAGATCATGACGACCAGAGCCAAAATCAAGAGTCAGACACTTAACTGATCGAGCCAGCCAGGCGCCCCTACTCAGCCATTTAAAAATGAAGACACAGATCTCAATGTGTAGAGATGGAACAACTGCCAAGAGAGAGTGAGTGAGCAAAGGCAGATGTAGGACCATGAGTGTAGATGAAACACACACACACACACACACACACGTACCCATCTGTGGAAAATCTCTGGAAGGATACCCAAGAAAGTTGGAAATGGCTGCCTCCATTTGGAGAAGCAAAATGAGGGCCTGAGGTGGTCACTTGTCATGATATAAACTCCTATACTATTTTTTAAAAAGTGTGTGTGTGTGTGTGTGTGTGTGTGTGACGCTGGTTTAAGTTTTATAAGTTCTATTAACTTTCTAGGCAATGTTCTCAGGGTATTCTTCCTAAGTGGTTTTAAGATAGAATTACCAAAAGTCCTATTCTTGTTCCCATACTTAGAAAACAGACAATCTGATTATGCCTACAGTTGTCAAAATGTGGAGGCAATGTGCGAAAAAACTAAATATGCTCATCTTTCGGAGGGAGATCTACTGAGATGCATATACATAAGTGCAGCCAAAGAACTGGGTCAGCCTCCCACCAGGCTGCCCCAAATAAAGCAGAGCGAGGAAATGAGCTGTTCACTCTTCTCCTTGGGGAGGGGGCAGGGTGCTCTGCACTTTTATAAGAGATTCATTGGGCACCTGGGTGGCTCAACTGGTTGAGCATCTGCCTTTGGCTCAGGTTATGATCCCAGGATCCTGGCTCCCTGCTCAGCGGGGAGCCTGCTTCTCCCTCTGCCTCTGCCTGTCTCTCTGCCTACTTGTGTATGTGCTCGCTCGCTCTCTCTCCCTGTGTCAAATAAATAAATAAAATCTTTTTAAAAAAATAAGAAAATAGAAGAGACACATCAGTCCAGATCCACAGAACCATTCCAAAGTTCTGGGAATCATGTTGTTTCCTAAATATTATGCATAAGGTTTGGGTCAGTCCTGGTTCTCTCTGGGTCTAATCAGAATTTCAGAGCTTCAAGGAACCAAAACAGTGAGGCCACTTAAACATCCTCTAGCCTACATATAGAGAACCTGTCCCTGGGACCATCTAATGATACTATGCGCCTTGTACTTTAATATTTTAGCCATTTAAAAAAGATTTTTATTTATTTATTTGACAGAGAGAGATCACAAGTAGGCAGAGAGGCGGGCAGAGGGAGAGAGGGAGAAGCAGACTCCCTGCTGAGCAGAGAGCCCGATGCGGGGCTCGATCCCAGGACCCTGAGATCATGACCTGAGCCGAAGGCAGAAGATTAATCCACTGAGCCACCCAGGTGCCCCTGGCCATTTTTTAAAAATAGGACAGATTTCCCTCACTTTGAAAACTTCTCTTTGCTTTCATATATTTCAAGATCTAATGGAAGGATGCTTCACTACAAATTCATGAGAGGGGCTGGCAAAATCTTGTTGCCATTCCCTCCTGGGCAAGTCAGCCTAAAGGATGTTCAGAAAGGCACTTAGCACAAGGGGAAACTAAGATGGTGGGCAAGGAGAGGGCTCTAGCACATGACTTGATGTCCTGAATGAGCAGAGAGAGCAGTCAGCCCTTCCCAGAGAGAGAAAACCACAGGCTCTGAGATATTCTGGAGCCAAACAATGTAATGGCAGGTTTAGACAATTAGAAGAGGAGACAGAGGGGTTCCTGGGTGGCTCAGTTGGTTAAACACCTGCCTTTGACTCAAGTCATGATCCCAGGGTCTTGGGATTGAGTCCCAGGTGGGGCTCCCTGCTTAGCAGGGAGTCTGCTTCTCTCTCTCCCTCTGCTGCTCCCCCTGTTTGTGCTCTCTCACTTGCACTCTCTCTACCAAATAAATAAATAAAATCTTCTAAAAATGTTAAAAAAGAATAGGAGATGGGAATGGGCCTCAACAGGAAGATGGCAGACAGCAAAGTAGAGGTCACAGAACACCACTATGGGACAGCCTGACTCAGCTAGTGCATTAATTTTCTCCCAAACATGCTGCCCCAAGGAATCCCCCCACAAAAAGAGAGAGAGAGAGAGAGAGCGCATTTTCTTAGTTAAGTTACAAATCATTTGTGTTCGGGCGCCTGGGTGGCTCAGTGGGTTAAGGCCTCTGCCTTCAGCTCGGGTCATGATCCCAGGGTCTTGGGATCGAGCCCCGAGTCGGGCTCTCTGCTTAGCAGGGAGCCTGCTTTCTCCTCTCTCTCTGCCTGCCTCTCTGCCTACTTGTGATCTCTGTCTGTCAAATAAATAAATAAAATCTTAAAAAAAAATAATTTGTGTTCAATACGTTTCCTCCTGAATTCTGATGCGGTTGAAGAATATGTGTTCATGGCATCGTTATCACTGCTGTGCCTATGGAGCGGGACAGCTTTGGTCTATTCCGAGATTTTACTTCATTAGCAAGGTGTGTGTGTACGAGCGCGTGTGCACACATGTGAGCGTGCACTTCTCCCCTTACTCTGATCTTCGTTCCAGTGGCACAGGACAAGCAAGAAAACCCACTGATGAACCATTCTGGTATATGCTGCACTTCCTTCTGAAACCAAGAGCTAAAACAACATCTATGAATTTGATTAGCTGTGCTTTGCCCCACAGGCTCACACCAACCAAAGCCGGTTGCATTTCTCTGCCTCCTCTCTACGTAAGTGACCACAGTCCTCTTTAACCAGCAGGCCCCTCTACTGACCAACGTGGAATGGGGCACAGGTGTGAACTTCAGTTGGCGAGAAGTCCCGCTCTCCCGCCCACTGTCTCACTCTGCCCCCCAAAGATGGACGCGCTGCGCTTTGCCTCCAACACAAATCGTTCCATCATGGACTTCGCTCACAGGGCTCATTTTGTCATGTTTATCTTATTGGTATTTTCTCCAAGTCTCCCATATCATCCTCAAAACCCGAAACCCCAAACTGGAATGCCAAGTCCAGGGCAGATCACCACACAGCCTGGTGCGGGATCACCTCCCTCCCGGGCTCTAGTTTCTATGGGGGTCTTCTCTCCCCTGTGGACACTGGCCTTCCGGCTGCGGTTCCAGCGCACGTCACCTGTCCTTGCCAGCCTGCAGAGCAGCTGCTGACTCATGCTTACTTTGGGATCTCCTGGGACCCCGGGACAGCCACCACCCACCCCGTGGAGTGCCCTGCCCGCCGGCTTCTGGGCTCTCCGCCCCCCGGGCCCGGCCCACCTGGAAGACGTCGTTGGCACACTTGCGGCATAGGTTGTGCTGGCAGGGCAGGATCACCACCGGTTTGGAGAACATCTCCAGGCAGATGGGGCAGATGAGCTGCTTCTCCAGGTTATCCATGCTGTGTGCATCCCCTAGCAGCGGCTTGAAACCCACTGTGAAGTTCATCCCCTCAGTGATCGTGCCTGCCCTGGCCTTGGCCCCGGTCCTGGCCTTCCCTGACTGCCTCTGGACCCTTCCTCGTTGACTTTAGACAATCTGTGGGTTCTTATGTTCCCTTCTACCGCTCACTCTTGAAATAGCTCTGCTTGCTCTCCTGTCCCGTCCTCCAACAATTCCCCTCGTCCTCAGATGGCTGTTGTCAGACACTTCTCTGTCTTTATCTAGTCTTTGCTCTGTACCCCAGCCAGGTACATGTAGCTAGCTTTCTCTGTCCCTCCCTCCCTGAATGACTCTTGTCCCCCCAAATTTCTCCTTTTGTTCTCCAAATGACTCTTGTTCACTCTATGGGCAGCACTGTTTGTCCCTTGCTTCCCAGAGAGGAGATTAATTTTAACGTGGGGGTGGGGAACAAGGGGCATCTGCATGACATTCCAACTCCCGATTTAGCTCATGTAAGGCGAGCCACAGCTGTCACTGAGTGAGTGACCCTGACTCACTCAGGAATGGGTGACTGCCTTACACAAGGGCAGGGGTGAGCTTCGCTGCTCATGGTGAAAGGTGGGTCTCCGAAGGTGTCCAGCTCTCAGGCTCAGAAGGCTCTTGTGACCCCTGAGCCCCATAAGCATGGGATCTTCTTCCAGGCAGAATCTACACTGGCCTGGATAGGGGTGCCTGACATGGCTCAGGGTGGCAGGAAAGACCTCACCAGACCCAGAGCCTAGTCAGTGCCTCCAAGGCTTAGCCAGTGACCCTCACCCTCTTCCGCTGAACCCTGGGATTCAGAACAGGGACACCAGAGATTAGTGGGAAAGGCTCTGATCCAACACTTCTGGTCCATTTCGGTTCTTGCCCAGAACTTTCTTCTATCATCTCAGGAAAAGAAGCTAAGGACGCTAGAGCTGGCAGTTGCACCAGGGCCTGGAACGACCTCATGAGCATGCCTCTGAGAAAGTGTGGGAATTTGGTCCATGAACACATCACTGGAGCCACTCCAAAGACTTTAAATTTGTTAGGAAATCGAGAGAAGTTGAGCTGAGCAGAAAGGACCTGAGTGCCAGGAACCTATTTTGGGCACCAGGGGAATTGGTCTCCAGGGAAATTTTAGAGCATTGACAAAGTCGTAATCACAAGGCTCCGGGAGGCCTTTGTCTTCACTCCACGGTTGTCTTGGACCCCTGCTGGACCCCTCCTGGACTCCTGGACAACTCCTCTCCAAGACAGGCTGGTCTCAGACGTGAGCACCAGCCCTCTGTCTTTTTCTCTTGTGGGCCTTTCCCTCTACCCCAGGCAGGATTCGTCTTTTTGGCGCCCAACAGATGCATGGGGTTGGACAAAAGCTCTTTTATTTATTGACATTCCTTAGCCCTTCTCCCAGTGGTGAGAGAGAAATCTGAGGAGTTACTTGGCTCTGACCTTGGATGGATGGGAAATAAATGGTGTGGAGAGGATAAAACGGGCAGGGTGAAGAGGCATAAGAATAGGGAGAGGGTCTGTAGAAGGATTATCTTTTCCCTATCTTATGTTTCATGCCCCTGTTTTCAGAACAAAATATATGGTGATCAGCCTGCATAAGATGTGGAGAAAAGGATGGAGGCAAGCAGGCACTGAGAGATGAACTTCAGTCAGCCCACAGGACCCATGCTAAGGGGGGGCTGTGTTGGGATGCAGTCTGGAGAGAAGCCAGAGGTGGGATAGCTACCCCTACCCCTCCAATGCATTCATACTTTGCCTGCGTTTACTCATGGAGGCACAGAATGAGGCTGACAATGTCAACTGCTTGGGCAGCAGAGAAAGGTGAGACCAGCCCCAGAAAAGCGTGCTGGTGTAGGAATGAGGCTGACGCTAAGTTCTTGGTGCAGCATTCCAGCAAAGGAGGGTTAGCTGGTACAGCAGCTCTGGGATAGGATCTACTCTGCTCAGTTATCAGGATCTCGGTGGAGACAATGCAAGTGGCTCAGGGCCCTTACCAGTTGAAATCGGCCCAAATCCCAAGGCACAGGAAAAAGAATGCTCGGGAAAAGTCTGTCACCACTGCCTGAGACCTCATAAGGGTAGGGATGGGAGGGCTGCTGTCTAAACAGATTAAAATTGGGACTGGAGCTAAAAAGAAGAGGCTGGGTGAGCCGGTATTGCCAGGGTCAATGATACCATCCAGGACAGAGGGGGCATCCTCACTGGGATAGATGCCATCAAGGCTTCTGAAGTTGGGATTTTTATAAGAAGATGGGCAGATCAGGGTCAATGTCAGGACAGGGCTACTTGCTCCGCTCTTCAACATGTCCAGTGTGTTGGGCAGCAAAAGGCACCCTCGCTGGGTCAGCACCTGGGGACAAAAGAGGTTGACATCTTATTAAGCATAAGGAATAATGACCCAGAATTTAAAGCAAGGCCCCTGAAGCTAAGGATATAAACACCTGAAATCCAAAGTCTAAGATACAAACTTTCTACTAATGACTCACTGGAAGTTAGTGTATGCTCTTTTCTTATCCTTTGATTATTGCAGCATTTTAGCTTTCATATATACTCACTCCTCTTCGTCTTTTAGAAATCATCTTCATTATCATCTTGACCTCTTCTAAAGTTTCTTTTGTTTCCTATGATGGAATTTGAAAAACACATACACAAATATTTAGTAACAATTTTTAGTCCCGAGGTGAGAAACCTGTTACCTTGCAGTTACATGTCAGTACCACTGGGTGGCACTATGGCGAACTTCAGTCAAGGCACACTTTCACTGCTTGGGATGGGGATGATCTCATTAGACACTTAGTTTCCTTTAGAGTAAAGGCAGTAAACTTCATCCTCTATCTTGTCTTCAACCATTCCCTTTTCTTTCTTTTTTAAAAAATTTATTTATTTGTCAGAGAGAGAGGGAGAGAGATAGAGAGAGAGAGAGAGAGCACAGGCAGACAGAGTGGCAGCCAGAGGCAGAGGGAGAGGGAGAAGCAGGCTCGCTGCCGAGCAAGGAGCCCGATATGGGACTCGATCCCAGGACGTTGGGATCATGACCTGAGCCGAAGGCAGCCGCTTAACCAATTGAGCCACCCAGGCGTCCCAACCATTCCATTTTCAAGGTACTCTCCCACCCATTTTTTTTTTAGATTTTATTTATTTATTTATTTAAAGATTTTATTTATTTATTTGACAGAGATCACAAGTAGGCAGAGAGGCAGGCAGAGAGAGAGAGGAGGAAGCAGGCTCCCTGCCAAGCAGAGAACCCGATGCGGGACTTGATCCCAGGACCCTGAGATCATGACCTGAGCCGAAAGCAGAGGCTTAACCCACTGAGCCACCCAGGTGCCCCCAGATTTTATTTATTGATTTGACAGACGGAGATCGCAAGTAGGCAGAGAGGCAGGCAGAGAGAGACGGGGGAAGCAGGCTCCCTGCCAAGCAGAGAGCCCAATGCGGGGCTCGATCCCAGGACCCTGAGATCATGACCCGAGCCGAAAGCAGAGGCTTTAACCCACTGAGCCACCCAGGCGCCCCTAGATTTTATTTATTTATTTGATACAGAAAGAGAAAGATCGCAAGTAAGCAGAGAGGCAGGCAGAGAGAAAGGGGGAAACAGGCTCCCTGTTGAGCAGAGAGCCCAATGCGGGGCTCGATCCCAGGACCCTGAACCCATGACCTGAGCTGAAGACAGAGGCTTAACCCACTGAGCCACCCAGGCACCCCCTCTCCCACCCATTCTTTACCTTAACTACCCCCCCACTCCTTAGCTTAACAGTCACGAGAGGCCGATATGACATTCCAACTGTCAGCTGGTGGCCTAAGTCCCTCAGAAACCAAGCATATCCTCTTCTCTTTCTTCACTTTGCCTTGATACCGACTTGAGGCTCCCATATTTAGGGTTCAGAGTTTCACCCCTAACTGTTTCATTCCTTCCTAACCAGCTCTTACCTCAGGCCCTGTCTATGGCTCTCACCTGCCCTCGGAGGCTGATTCTGGACATCCTGCTGGAATCTTCTGGAAACCTCCTCAGATGGCGGCTTAAGTGTGCCACAGCAAAAGCAGCAGCAACAGCAGCAGCAGCAGCAGGTGAGCAGGGCGCACAGGAGGACCAGTGTCTGAAAGTAGGATAGCAGGGCCTCAACCCAGTATTTCCTCTGTTGTTCCATTCCAGCTCCCCTCCCTCAACCCCCTGGCACCCAGAAAATGAGACAACAGAAGCATCTGTCCTGGGAGAGAAGGGTCAGCTCTCCAAGAAGAGGTAGGTCATCCCTCCTTCCTTATTCTTTCTTTCTTTTTTTTTTTTTTTAAAGATTTCATTTATTTATTTGAGAGAAAGCACAGAGGGAGAGGGAGAAATAGACTCCCCACTGAACGGGAGCCGGACGCAGGCCTCGATCTCAGGACCCTGGGATCAGGATCTGAGCCAAAGGCAGATGTTTAACCAACTGAGCCACCCAGGCACCCCACGCCACCCCCACTTCCTTATTCTTAAAGGGCTAGGAAGAACTGTATACCTTGAACCAGCAACTATTCATCGTAAAATAGTATGTGACGCCTTCTTCACCAAAGTGATCGTATATGTATATTCCCAATGAGCCATGCCGGTCATAGATTTTCCGCTTCTTAGGGTCACTCAATATGGAGTGTGCTGTGTTGATCTCTTTGAATATTTCTGCTGCTTGAGCATCCCCTGGATTCTTGTCTGGATGATACTTTAAGGCCAGTTTCCTGCCCAGGCAATACCCAAAAGGAAGGTGAGGATAGGATGGTTGGGAAATGGCTGGGAAAGGAGGGTAGGATGAATGACAGGGATAGGTCTCTAGATGTAAAGAAGGAATGCATGAGTGCGAAGAATGGAGGCGAGCAGCCTAAGTCTAAATTCCTTGCCTTGCCACAATGAAAAGGGTGATGACTCCATCCCACCCAAAGTGAAGGTTTGAGGATTTAAAATTGGTCATAAAGCAGGGCTTAAGGGGGGCAAATTCCAGGGTTTAATAAGAGGCCGGGTCTGAACCTGTAAGCCTTTTTGATGTCTTCAGGTGAGGCACCTTTCTTAAGCTCCAGCACGGCATAGAGGGTTGTCCCACTTTTGGACAGCTGGCGGGCTGCTTCATCCAAATGAGCCATGATCTGGGTCAGAGGAGAAGCAGCATTTGTGAGAACTTCCACGGGAGAAGTGAACTTCCAGTAAGGAAACTCATCGCCTTCAGGCGCTAGGCAGGTAAAACTAATACAAAAGGACAAGGACGACACAACAGTGAGTGGGCTCTATGACTAGCAAGAGGGTGCAGGTGACCAGAAGTGACCGGAGAAAACATCTCCTCACACTTCTCAGCGTCCTTCAGCTACACAGCCCTCCAGACACCCACGTCGTGGAGAGGTGTAAGCAAGGGCAGATCTAAACCATGGGAAGAGGGTGATTTTGCCTGGAACTCCTGGTACCTTAGGCAAACAGCCCTGGGCTTGTCCAAGCTCACTGCTGGGTTGTGAAGACCAGGGCAGCCTAGTCCTTGATCAGGCTGGGTCAGGGTCCCGGGACATGCACAGTTCCCACGGGAGAAACAGTTCAGACCAAACCCTGAGCTAAGAGAAGTCCGGGGTCCCAAAGCCGGCCGGCAGGGCCGAGCTGCAGGTAGGCCAGGGACGTTCTTCTCCCTAGCCTCCCCTCTCAAACCTCGGAGGCCGGGCAGCGGGGAGAACATCAAGGGATGAAGACAGAAGCGAAAGGGGTAGCGGTGGGGGCCGACCGGCCAGAGACCAGGGAGCAGCACCCCGACAGTGGGAGAGACCTTGTGAAGCAGCGGCCCATGAGAGCCAAGGCTACATGCTCAGAAGGGGACGCTCTGGTTCCCAGATGCCCTCTGGCCTCTGGCTCCCCGCCTGGCCTGGTGCTCTTCCTCTCCTCACCTCAGAGGAGCCGCTCTCCTCACCTGGGGAAGCCTCACACAACCTCCATCTGGGTGTGAAATTTCACACCGCCAGGGTCCAGTGGCCAACAGCGCTTGCGTGCTGCGCCAACACTCCCGGTCGCTTTTTGGCGCTACCGAGAAACCTGGGAGGTGAGGCTACGTGGGCCCTGGGACTTATTTCGCTCCTGAGCGTAGGGATCAGCCTTGCGCCAGCGGCCCATGCTGCGTGCTACGTCGCCAGCTCCTCCGGTGGGCGTGGCCTAGGACGGGGTGGGGGTTGTCCTTTTCCTGTGGGACAGGATCCCCAGCCTTCGTCACCCGCGGGGCTCATCCACTCACCTAAGGAAACACATTGGGCTTGCACGCCGGGGTTGTATGAGAGGTATGGGTCCTGCAAGCCTTTCTCCAGAGGTGTATTACCTTCCCTGTCTTCTTCTTTTTTTTAAGATTTTATTTGTCAGAGAGAGAGAGAGCGAGAGAGCGAGCACAGGCAGACAGAGTGGCAGGCAGAGGCAGAGGGAGAAGCAGGCTCCCTGCCGAGCAAGGAGCCTGATGTGGGACTCGATCCCAGGACACTGGGATCATGACCTGAGCGGAAGGCAGCCGCTTAACCAACTGAGCCACCCAGGCGTCCCCCTTCCCTTTCTTCTTTTGCAGAGTTTAGGGGTCTCCATTTCGTCCTTTTTTCCCCTTCCACCAGGAAACTCCTATGCATCCTTCAAGACCCATCTCGAATGTCCTGGGAATCCTTCTTTCTTTTCCCCATTTGTTCCCATCTTGCTCTGTCAGAGCATTTATCCTATTACATTGTAATTAAGAGTTTGCGCATTCCCTTAAATGATAAACGCTATCTTGAATTTTCCAAAGTCTCTACTGTTCTTCAAAAACTTCATTTAAATACTATGATATCATAAGGATGTACCATAAGGTATTTATATAATCCAGATTGGATACTTAAGTTGTTTCTAGCCGTTTGATACTGTAACAACCTTGTAATGAAAATTCCTATTTATAACTCTTCAAATAAATCTCTTCCCTACCCCCTTGAGGTGGATTCCAGGAAGTGGAATTATTGGGTCAAAGAGAATGTTTTAGAGACTCCTGATCCATGTTGCTAACTTTCTTCCCAGAAAGATCCCCAAAGTGCCAATTTACATCCCTACCTGCCAGGCTCGAAAGCGCCAACCTGCACCTGGCCGCGCTTCCTGTGATCTCCTACAGGAGGCACTGTTTGCACCACTTCTAATTTACCGCTTTGTAATGTTGGTTTTCTTTACAGAGGAGCACTCAGTAGCTCCCACAGCATGTAATTTGAAAGAGCTTTAATGTTTCAGTAGTTTTTCTCTGCTACACCTCGTGTGGCTTTTATCACTCTCTTCCCTTTATTACAGTTGTTTGCGCACATTTGCATCGCCTTCTAGGTCTTAAGTGGCAAATCAATCTTCCATCCCAAGAGATGTGAGCCATCTGAGTAAACTAAGGAGTACATGGGCAATAGGCACAATGACCAGGAAATTAACCAACTTCTTTCCGTAGATCTGTGATCGCTGTAGGGGTGGGGATGAAAAGCTTTGGCATCAACCTCTCAGTTCATAGGTTCTGGGTCGGAGGAGTTTATAAGTTAGTCCCATAAAGGAAAGGAGCTGAAACGGATATATATATATATTTATTTTTTTTCCTGTGAGGGTTTGTACTATGATAAATTTCCCTAGCTAACTCCCAACTTTTCATCACGAACATGGGATGGCAGAACTAGCAGAACAACCCAGGTTGTTTCTTTACTAGCGCTGGGAAGACCGCAGAAGGCACTAGAAGTGCAGAGCACTTACAGTGAATTCCTTGCCTCAGTCTATAGGCCCAACCTGGTCTGGCCCCTGTATCTTGCTCTAGCTCTGCCAAGCACCACTGTTTTGCCTGCTCTGGTCTCTGCTGCACTGGTTTTCTGTCAGTTCTTTGAAGACACCATGTTCCCTCCTATGTCAAAGGCCTTAGGCCACGTTTCTCCCTTTGCCTGGAGGACCTCTCCTCAGGCTGTCCACTAGCCGACTTCTCATCCTTCTCGGATCTCAGCTTCATGTCTCCTCTGATAGGTCTTTAAATTTGGAGTTCTGCTTCTCTCTCGTCACCTCATAACACCCTCACCACGATATGTGAATATATATTTATTTGTGTGTTGATTTGCTTAAGGTCTGCCTTCCCTAGTGCAAAGCGAACTCTCTGAGGGACCTTGTGGGTTTGTTCGCCATCTTTCACCCAGCCCCTAGACCCATGCCTGATTCACAGCATGTGAATTAACGATTTGTTGAAGGAGCTGCAGCAGAGGGAGCCTTCGGTTGGTCCAATGAAGGCCCAGAGGTTGGGCCCTAGCAAGAATTCCCTAGAGGAGCACTTAGCTGGGGAGTTGGACCGCTAGAGACCATTCTTTCTCCTATGGCCCCAAATGAGAAGAGACATAACGGGTTAAGAGAAGGCGGTAGGGGAGGTAGTAACGGTGATTTGGAGCTCCTTGGTTCTTGTTTGTCTTTGTCTTCAGTTCCCAACACAGTTCCTGAGATACTGTAGGAGCTCAATGAGTGTCGGCCGGTTGAATGAATAAGCAAACATTGTGTCTTTTCAGAGGCACCGTAACCTAATAATCTGCTTTGATTCTCACAGCAGCCATGAGAGGTGGTGTGATCCCATTCCTGCTTCATAGAAGTGAGCCCAGAGAAAGAGGGCAAATTAGGTTCCTCTCTGAGAAGAGTTAGTAAACATCTTCCACATCTTGCCAGAGGCTCCAGAATGTTATTACTTCTTATCATCGCTCCCTGACATTATAATTAATTCTAATCATAGTTTGCGGCTCTTGAATAGCTATTATCTTTAAGTCTTCTGAGCCTTTAGTCTGAATGAAAGGACCCTGCAGGCAGTAGGCTACAGACATAGAAAGAGAGGGCAGGCAAGTCAGCCTGGCATCCTTTGGCTAGAGGCTCTCCACTTTACCTTCACCTAGAAACAGACCCCACCTGGCTCTGTTTCTATGCACACTGTCTCTTCTGACACTCAGCACAGTACTAGGAAGAACACACATGCCCAGAATCAGAAGCCCTAGACCTTGGTTTTGGCTCTGTCTCTAATGAGCCGTGTGATCCTGAACAAGTCACTTTAATCTCTGAGGCTCTTTTTCCTTTTCTGTAAAAACCTGTGCCATTCCACAGGGTTGATGTCAAAAAAATTAGATTTGGTTGTAAGAAAAAAAAAAAAACATGGACAAAATAAGTATGCTGAAGAATGATTTCAGGCCAAAACCTTTTTCTAGAATCATTTGCCCTCAAGTCACTGATCTTATAGGTTACTATCTCACAGTTTGGCGTCTCCTGGAGAAAACCAAGAAGCATCCCTTATTTACCCACAAACAGCTAAGGTTTTAGTCATATAGCCAGAATACACATATACAGACAGCAGACATTGGCATATTTATACCCAAAATATCATGCTCTCGAACATATGCAGTGGGAGAGAGAGATCATAATTTGTCATACTCCACCACTAGGTTCTAGAATTACATAGTTTTTGAGTTGGAAAGGAATTCAGAGGCTTAACTCTCATCTAATGCCTTTGTTGTGTAATTAAGGAAATTTTGGCCCAGAGAGAAGGAATGACCTGCTCAAAGTCAACCAGTGAGGTCCAGACCTAAGTCTTCTAAGTTAAGATTCTATGTCATGTCTGCTCCTTATACACACCAGCTCCCTTCTCACTTTAAAGTTGAGATCTAGGGGCGCCTGGGTGGCTCAGTCAGTTGGGCATCGACTCTTGGTTTCAGTTCAGGTCATGATCTCAGGGTCGTGGGATTGAGTTCCCAATCGAGATCTTGTGTTAAGCGGGGAGTCTGCTTGAAGATTCTCTTCCTCTACCCCTCTCCCACATTCAAATAAATAAATAAATAAATAAGTAAATAAATCTTTAAACAAAATAAAGTTGAGGTCTAGAGACAGACCAAAGCTGTAGCTGATATCCACCTCCTTTCATGATGTCAGGTAATGTCCCTCTCTCCCTCTGTCCAGGTGCAGGACACTCACTACCTGTGACAAGACATCACTGGCCCGGTTTGTTTGCCTGTCCTCCCCTGAGCAGACATCTCAGAGTGGGAGGTGGAGGGCTTCCAGCCAGAGAGGTGGCCGCATGCCCCTGTCCTCTCTTACCTGCAACCCCAGATTTCAGAGCTAAGGGCAGGCTGACAGGGCGCGGCTCCCTCACCTGTAAAATGGAAATAATAGTGTGTACCTCTTGGGGTTGTTAGCTGGATTGAATACTTAATTTGAACAGTGCTTGGCACATGGTAAGTGCTAGTTATTGTCATTGTCATTAGAATCATCACCATCCTTTCCATCTGGTCGCCTCTCAGTTTTGTAGAGAGAGAGGTTGCTTTTCGTTTTTTTTCCTGGAAAGAAGGGAAAACTCAGGATCCTTCCTCTAGGACGATTTGCAGATTGTCATTGGAATTGTTCCATCTGCTTTCTACATCCTTCTCTCAACCTCTTAGAACCTTATTTCCTTGTTCCCCTACCCAGTACCCTCCTGCTGCCCTCTTACTCTCCAGAATATCCCTGCCAGTCCTCCCGAAGCAGTGAGAACTCCAAAATTAACTCTCTCACTTCTCCTTTCAATATTTTGGGGTTTTTTTTGTTTCTGTTTTTGTTTTTAGAGAAAGATCACATGTGCATGTGCATACACAAGCAAGAGAGGCAGGGAGGGTGAGGCAGGAGCAGAGAGAGAGAGAGAGAATCTCAAGCAGGCCCCATGCTCAACGTCCAGCCGAAGCAGGGCTCAATCCCTCAACCCTGAGATCATGACCTGAGCCCAAATCAAGAGTTGGACGCTTAACCGACTGAGCCACCCAGGTGTCCATTCTTTCAATATTTCTAATAAAAATTATTACCCCCATCAAAGGAGTTCATCCCTAAGGGTTGGTTAGGTGGAAAGCAACCTGATTTTTTTAAAATAAAGATTTTATTTATTTATTTGACAGAGATCCCAAGTAGGCAGAGAGGCAGGCAGAGAAAGAGGAGGAAGCAGGCTCCCTGCTGAGTAGAGAGCCTGATGCAGGGCTCCATCCCAGGACCCCGAGATCATGACCTGAGCCGAAGGCAGAGGCTTAACCCACTGAGCCACCCAGGCCCCCCAAGCAACCTGATTTTTTAAAAAGATTTTATTTATTTATTTTGACAGACAGAGATTAGAAATAGAGAGGCAGGCAGAGAAGGGGTGGGAGGTGGGGGGGGGGAAGCAGGCCCCCTGCTGAGCAGAGAGCCAGATTAGGGGATGTGGGGCTCCATCCCTTGCGGGGCTCCATCCCAGGACCCTGAGATCATGACCTGAGCAGAAGGCAGAGGCTTAACTCACTGAGCCACCCAGGCCCCCCAGAAAGCAACCTGATTAAAGTAATAATTCAGGGGCACCTGGCTGGCTCAGTCAGTGGGGCATGTGACTCTTGATGTTGGGGTTGGAGGTTCAACCCCCATGTTGAGTGTAGAGATTATTTAAAACTAAAATCTTGAAAAACCAAAAACCACTGTAATTCAGCTTGTAGTAAGAATGACTATTAATAAATACCTCACTCTCCCCATTCTTATTAACACAAAAGGAATAGGGGTGCCTGGGAATCTCTGCTCAGCAGGGAGCCTGCTTCTGCCTCTCTCTCTCTCTGCCTGCCTCTCTACCTACTTGTGATCTGTCTGTCAAATAAATAAATAAAATCTTAAAAAAAAAAAAAAAGGAATACTGGCAGAATTTCAGGCAGTGTGACCGAATGAAGTGAAAAAGACCAAGCTGTGTTTTGGGGAAGACTTTGGGCCCTAAATCACTTTTCTCTTTTTCTGCTCAATTTCACATCTTTTGCTTTCTGTGGCTCTGCATTATTCTGGTTCTCCTCCTACATCTCCAATAAATTTCCTGCCCCGCCCCTTCTGGATCCTTTTTTCACCTCCTGCCTGCATATTCCATATGGTTTGGTCTTTAAGCTTCTGCTTGGTTCTCTCCTCTCCACTTCAGAGATCCAGTCTACACCCGTGGCTTCAGATGTCATAAGTAGGCTTTATGGTAAGTTTTGGGTTATCCACAGGCCAGTCTCCCACCGCCTCCAAACCATATTCCCCATACCTTCCCCATACCGGTTGTTCCTCTTGGTTTCTCTATTGATGTTAATGTTATGGTTATTTCCAAGGTAGCGATGCTCAAAACTCAAACAACACTTATCTGTGGATTCACTATTTCCCCCCAATTCAGCCCAAAAAGTCTTACTAATTTTTTTTTCTAAATCGCTCTTTCATGGGTCCTTTTTTTTCAGCTCCCACAGCCACAAAACATCCCAGTTAAAGGATTTCCATATCACACGGACTGTTGTTCTAGCCTCCTGACTGTTTTCCCTACTGCCAGCCTCATGCTGGATATGGCTACCAGATCAGTGTTTGTAAAGCAATGCTTCTGTCATTACCACTCCTTCGCTCATGGCCTAGAGGATGTAAAACAACCTTTTAAATCTGGCAATAGGGGCGCCTGGGTGGCTCAGTCAGTTAAGCGTCTGCCTTCCGGTCGGTCACGTCATGATCCCAGAGTCCTGGGATGGAGTCCAGCATCGGGCTCCTTGCTCAGCAGGGAGCCTGCTTCTCTCTCTGCCTGGTTCTCCCCCTGCTTGTGCTTGCTCTCTCTGACAAATAAATAAGTAAAATCTTAGAAAAAAATAAATCTGGCGACAAACTCTACAACTTGATACCAGTTTAGCCCTCCAAGTACATTGTCTGGTGTTGCCCTAAGGTAACCCTTCCACGACAGACTGGTCTCCCGCTGCCCCAAATGTTCCTGTTCTTCCTCACCTCTATGCCATCGCTCTTACACCATTTCTTGTGAACTGTCCTTTTTGTTAATCCATTCACTTACACAACAGGTGTCTTAAACATTGCTATATGGGGCGCCTGGGTGGCTCAGTGGGTTAAGCCTCTGCCTTCGGCTCAGGTCATGATCTCAGGGTCCTGGGATGAGCCCTGCATCCAGCTCTCTGCTCAGCAGGGAGCCTGCTTTTTTTTAAAATAGAATATTTCAAACACAAAGAATAGCACAGTGATCTCCATCTACCCACCATCAGGCTGCAACAACCATTTCTTTCTGCAGTTTCTAGACAGTATTTTAAGCCTTGAGATTGGATTGCTATCCCCAAGGAGTGAGTGTAGAAAGGTAAAGTGAAGGGGGTGACCAAGTCATGGACCATTCCAGTATTCAATGGTTGAGAATATGAGGAGGAACCAGCAAAGGAGACTGAGAATAAGCAGTCAGTGAAGTAGGAGGAAAACCAGATTATGGTATCCTGGAAGCCAAGTGAAGAAACAAGTAACTCCCAAATAATGATGTAATTACAGTGTGATAAATGCTGAGGAAGAAAAAGAAGCGTGCAGCGAGAATGTATAACATGAGAACTAACTTAGTCTGGGGATTAGGGAAGGCTTCCCGGAGGAGGTGATATTTCAGCTCTAGCCCTCCCTCATCCTCTCTATGTCCAACTAAAATCCTGCTTTCTCCATCCCGCTTCCACTCAGACAACCAGCCCCTTTTCTTCTGGGGTGGCTTTAACGAGGACTATATGTCAGCCACTAGGGGCCCTAGGGACACCGTGATGAGAAAGGTAGAAGCAAGCCATTTTGTTTCAGTGTGCTGAGTGCCAACCACACATAAGCACAGCGGGCCTTGAGAGCACCGGAAAAGGGCACATAGTGGGGGAGTTAGAAAGACTTCCTGGAGGAACACCTGAGCAGAGAATGGAGTGGATACTGGACCCCCTTGTTACCTTTCCCCTCACCCTTCAGCCTGGCTTGGACCTTTCCAGTGTTAACCCGTTATCTGCGTGCTTGGCTTCCAAATCTTGTCTGAGATCCCTAGCCCAGCCTAAATCCCGACTTCAAGGCTGGACTTGGCTCTCTCTTTCTCTCCCAAAATGAACTGGTCCAGCCTGGCCTCCCTGAAGCCCCCTTCTGACCTGCTCTGCAACCCTCTGTTCCAGCACTGACCTATCCTCCTGAGAATTTCCAGGGACTCCTGCTTCCCTCATCCCTTTGGGATTTAATGTGGTCTAAGGAATCTCCTTAGGGAAAATTGATACCCGAGGCAGGACAAGACAAACATTAAGAGCATGTGGGTAAATCAGCAACCAAAGCCTGCAAAATAGAAATCTCTTGCCATCAAGTTAAAGCCAGGAAGGGGGAGGAAATGCATTTATCTTGCTCACCAGAAATTCCCAGTTACCCTAGCAAAGTGCATGGCAGGAAATAAATGTTCAGTAAATGTTGAATGAATAGTTCTTACAAGATTTCAGTTCCCTACAAGCAGCTCTCAGCTTTCCTTCTAACTCCTGCCTCATTTTCCTAGCTCCTAACCAGGTGCTGGATGTCTTCCTCAGACCTGGCTTTCAAGAGGACCCTTTGCAAAGATTTTCATAGGGCCACTTGATGGCTCTTTGAGAAACAGGTGCAAGTGGTCTGTTTGGCTGCCAGGCTTTCCTTGCATAAATTTCCAAGCACAGGGAACTGTTGGTATTCTCTCCGCTGGTGCCCTCGGCTTCTGGAGGCAGCACGTTCCAAGGCGCGACACGGAGGGAGCCGCGGCGGAGGACAGCCTTGTAATCCATCTGCTCCCAGACTTCTTTCCCCTCCCGCCGGCTCGCTCCCTGCCCAGGGGCGGGCGGACTCGTGCTGGCGTCTGCGCCCCCTCCCGGGAACCCGGGGCTGCTGTCTGCGCACTGTGGACTGGCTGCCCAGGAAGGGAAATCCCGGAGGGAGCCATTGTTGTCAAGTCCCCTGCTGTCGCCATCGGCTAAGGCGTGCCTAGAAACCCCTTCCCCGCACAGGGCTCCGCGGTTTCTCCCCGTCCTCGAGCTCGCCTGCCCCGGCCGCTTCGGGCGAGGCTACAACATCCCAGCCCTGGAGGGCGCGGTGGCCCCTCCGCACCCCAGCTCCAGGGTTCTCAGAATTGGGGAAGCCCCAGGCCCAGTGCCAAGCTTCGAAAACCGACGGCGCCTAGCGGGACTTGCTGGGCTCTGACCTAGGCGGACCGGGCAGAGTTCCACCCCGCTCTAACAAGGACCTACAAGGTGACCTTGGCCGGTGCCTTCCCCTCTCGCTACCTCAGTCTGCATCCCCGCAAACCGAGGAAGGAGCTGAGGTCCCACTCCTCTAGGGGAGATTGGAGGAAGAAAGGACCCCCACCCTCACTCCCTCGTCCCTCGCCTCGCGTGGGCTTTGGGCTGAGCCTTCTGCCGGGAGTAGGGGGAGGGTGCCGAATAAAGGCTGGCGCTGGCCCCGGGAGCCGCGTGGGTGGAGACGCGGCACCCGGGGCTCGCGCAGACCCTTTGGTTCTTCCGTTCTGCACCGTTCCCCAGCGCAGTACGCTCCCTTCGTGCACGCCGCCCGCAAACCTTGGCAAGGGCCTCACTCTCCCCCGCCTGAGCAGCCAGCCCGCCGCCCAGCTTGCCTAATCCGTTCAAGCCTCACCTCCTCCGCGAAGCTCTCCCGGGTTAACCCCATCTCTTCCAACCACTCTATCTGGCACGTGCTCCTAGTGTTCGTTCGCGGATGGGCGGTGGGGGGGGGGTGGGAGGAAGGGGAGGTGTACACGCAGTTGCAATGTTTGGGAATAATAACGTTGGGGAGAGGTGTTTATCCCCAGAACCCCAAATGAAGGATGCCTAGTGTGTTCTTCATGAAGTGTGCCCGTGGAAGGGTTTCTCTGCGGGACTCACTAACCGCTCCCACCCTCCACACTTCCCTATCCAAGCTCACTTCTCTCCCTCCTCTTCCAGACCCTCCTCTTCAGAGTATCTCAACTTGGAGGGCACAATGCAGTCCCCACCTCCATTTGATTCTCCAGTGGCGGCAGGTGTGAGGGCCAGAGAGCATTGGGCATGTGAAAGTTTGACCCCGGGCTCAGGCCACCCACTTTGCTCTAAGTCACTCCTTCCCCTGGGCTTTAGTTAAAATGAGGCAAAATGAGGTAATGGCCCAGCCAGGTGCTAGAGGTTTGGAGGTAAAGAACCACCTGCTGGCAAGCGGCAGCCTCCCCCCAAGAACAGTGGGCTTGTGACCAGATATGTGGCATCGCTCCTTCCTCCTCCCGTTGCCCCAGCCTGAGTGGCAAGACTGGGGCGCTCTCTTCAGTCACCAGTGCGGTGCCCTGAACTGGAGAGGGGAAGATGATGGGGTTCCAGTCCCAGCGTTTTATTCACCGGCTACATGACCCTGGACGCTTCTTCCTCTGGAACTCAGTTTACTCATCCGAAAAATAGGGATAGTAATGAATTGGGGGAGAACAGGAAGCTTTTGTCACCCAAAGTCTCTATAAAAATAAGTGATAATGAGCGGTACAGTGCTTGGCAGCAGATTCTGCATGCAAATTCCGACCCGACATCCTCCACAGAGGGGTTTCTGGCCGGAGTCCCTGGAGTTCTCCCGGATGTGTCACTGCTCACCCCACACTCTTTCTGGCTCTCTCGAGCTAGGTAATGGACCCACACTTGTTTTTGCCTCCTTGTGGGGGGCTGGACGACACCCCCCCACCCCCCCGCCTGCAGGCTTGCAAGGGGAGGTGTTCCCTGGGGGAAGGTTGTGGGGGGGTGCCAAGCCTTGAGGAGCTTAGCTTGGAACCCGCGGGCGGGACTTGGGTGGGGGCGGGGCTGTGGAAATTTGGCATTCTCTAGAACCCTGCGGGGGCGCAGAGGGCTTCCGTCGCCCCCACCCGGCTCTGGCACTGGGAAATGGGGCTTTGAATACGGGGGCGGGGCTCTAGGGGCGGGGCTTAGGCGTGGGGGAGAGACCCGAGAGCCTGGAGGCGGGGCTTGGGGAGCTCGTCCCACGCGGGGCGGGGCTCCAAAGGCCGCGGGATCTGCAGTTCGGACTCCCCGCGGCACAGTCGCTGCAGTTCCCTCTACTCTGGTGGCCCCGCGGCCCTGCGGGGAGTCCGGGGGTCAGCTGGCCGCTCGGACTTGGTGCAGGGCCGGCCCCGCCTCTCCCTTCCACGGTGGGGCCTAGACGGTTGGGGCCGCGGTGACATGGAGCCCTCTCCTGCCACTGGGGGATCGGAGACCACTCGCCTGGTGAGCCCCCGGGACCGCGGCAGCGCCGGTGGCGGCCTGCGCTTGAAGAGGTAGGACAGACCTGGGCCGGTCCTCAGCTCGGGGGCGCCACCCTCATGCCTTCCGTCCATTTCGTTGTCTCCCTCGGCGTGGCCCCGGCTGGCCGCCCCAACGCCCCGCAAGTCCCGCGGCTTCGCGGCGCCCAGCTCTGTCCTCTCCGGCCACACCGCCGGAACCAACCCCGACCCTCCTAGCAGTCCGCTATGCCTCCTCCCGGCCACGCTCTTTTTCTCAGTCCCACAACACGGCTCCCCGGCCCGTCCCCCAAGCCTCCGGACCCCTCTGCCGCCCTCGCCGCATCCGACTTCCCCGCGAGCAACTGCCCCTCCGTCGGGCCGGAATCCACGCCAGGTGCCCCGAAGTCCGCATTGCTCCAGCGCCCTGGCGGTGGGAGCATCTCGCCGCCCAGGCTTCGGAGCCCCCGCTGCAGGCCCCTGGCCCTTCCCTCTGTGCGCGCGGGCTCGGGGCGCCCCCTCCAGCCACCGCCAGCTGTGCGCACCCGGGCCGAAGATGGGCCCGGGCTCCACGGCGGTTCTTCCCGGCCCCTGGGGGGCGGCGGCCGCTGGGAAGCGAGGGGGTGGCAGGGAAGGAGCAGGTGCGGTCTGGGCGGCAGGGGGTATTCCCGGCTCCGCACAGACGGGGCCGGGGGCGGCGAGGTGTGAAATGAGGCGAGCGGAGCGGCCGGGACAGCGGGCCGGGGGCGGCCGGAGAACCTCCTCCGCGTCCCGCCGGCCTCCCGAGCCCGGCGCCCGCCGGGTCCCTCGGAGCGGCCGCGCCAGGCCCATCCTGGCCACCTCCGCTGGCCATTTTGTCTGTTGGCTGACCGTCCGTTTGTCTCGGAAATTTGACAGGCTCCCTGGCTTTTTCTCTTTCTTCATTTCTCCCAATCGTTTTGTTTCCCTCCGAGCATCTTTCCCTTTGTCTCTGATGTGGTGCCTCTCTCGCTCCTTCCCTGGCTGGGGGCAGTAAACCTGGGTGGGTGGGGGAGTGGATGAACAGAAGGGAGGACAGACTTCCCGTCTGACTCCTTCCTGCCGGGGACTGCAGACGTGGGCTGCTGTGGAGGCTCCAGCCCAGGCCCTGGCTCTGTTCACATATCCTTTTGACTCTGCTTCAGGCCCTGGTCCCCTCCCCACACTTCACCTCTACCCGCTCAGTATTACTTGTTTGTTGGGGTTTCAGAGGCCAGGGAGAGAAAACTGCCTTTCCTTCTCTCTAAACAACATGTAGCCCCCCACCCACATACACACCCACCCGCACCAACAATGAGGCTTTTAAAAAAATGTTTGTTTTGTTTTTTGGTTATTTTAAAGTAGACTCCAAGCCCAATGTGGAGCTTGAACTCATGACCCTGAGATTAAGAGTCCCATGCTCCACCAACTGAGCCAGCCAGGCACCCCAACAATGAGGCTTCTTTAGTGCCCAATTCATGCAGAACAAAAGGGAGCAGCCTGTTGATGGCTGGCTACCTTGATGACTGGCTACTCTGTTCCTTGCAAAAAAAGGCATCTTGCCCATTGCCCCAAAGCCACGCAGCCTCTGCTTGCTATCCAGACCCGCATCTCTGACTCTCGGCTCATTTTCAGTCTCATATGACCATTAGTCACCAAAGCCTGCAGTATTTTCTGAAAGAGGCTCTTCCCTAACCTACCTGCCCCTCCTTTGAAATTTGGTGCATGGAATCTGTGGCCTGGTCTATTCTGGACCCTTCCATCTCCTCTCCTCTCCCTCTCCAGACTAATATACATCAGCAAGGTCATCTCAGGGCTTGGGAAAGATACGTGAAATCAATCAGTGTATCTCCCTTGGTGTTCCTTTGAGCCCTCACTTTCCTTCTCAGCCCTTGCCCTGGCTCCTGACACTTAAAATTCCTAGCCACTTATTTTGTCATTGACATCTCATGTGTCTAGAGCCCCCTTCTTCACCTAGGTCTCATGTTAAACATCTCTTCCTCTGTGAAGTTGTCCTCACTCCCATCCCAGGTAGTCACTTCTCTCCCTGGTGCTCCCAAGTCCTTCATTCATAATCCTCCCGGCCCCAGCCTCTCCTTGCCTAGTAAGTCGTTTGTGATACATCTGTCTGGGTTTCACTACGTGCACCCTGCCTGCCACCTGAGTCCCAGGCACCCAACTACGTGTATACCTCATTGAAGAATGAGGATGGGTTTCTAAGCCACCCTCATCTCCCTGTCTCCTCAGCAAACACACCCAGCATCTCATCATCATACACATTGAGATTCTAAGTCTAGGAAGAACATTCCAAGAATTAAATCTACCTGCCAGCACTCGAATCTTCCCTGCAGGCACCAAATGCCCCCACCTCCCTCATACCTCAATTCACCCACTTGGCAGAGCTTTTCTCAGCCAGAAGGCTCCAGGCCTCCCTCCTCAATTTACTGCTGTGACCACGTTTCTATCTGGAGCCTTCGATTTTCACTCGTGGGTATTCTTGTCACACTCCCATGAGTATTTCTAAGACTGTATTTTCTATTTAGGTCCTTTCTTTGTTCTGTGGAAGGTTCTGGCTTTGCCGGGGTTCAGGTTGGTAGTCGTGGGGGTGGAAGTGGGGCCAGCATGAACCTAAACCTCAGCCTGAGCTCAGTCTCTGGCATCCCAGGTGAGGCTCCAGCCCCACTCATGTACTGAAGGAGGCTGATGGTACCATACAGTTAAGGTGGCCTCCGCTGGGTGCTTACGATCGGCCCAGGGTCCAGCTAACATGAGGCAGCCTCCAAATCCACTGCTCCTACCACTACCTCCCCAGCCATGCAGTCGGCGCTTCGTCCTCCCTGTGACAACCCCAGCTCTGGGATCTGGGACCCCTGACTTTTTGGGTCCCAACATTCCACTCCTCTCTTAAATGGCCACGTTTCAGCAGGATGTCTAGATAGGGAAGGGGAAGGCTCTGAAATGGAGACACAGGTAGATGGATCTGGGAGGGAGACACTAAGGCCAGGATCCCGTGCTCACCCTTTGACACCACCTTCCCTTCATCCTCTGCCTATCATGTTCACCCCGACTTGACCCAAACCCTCCGCTTCCTTCCAGGCCCTTCTCATGGTGCCCTCTTCAGTTTCCCTGATGTCACTGCAATTCATCTACTCTATCCTCCGAGCCCTGAGAGCATTTTGTTTTATGGCAATAGCTACTCTCCTGCTACATATCACAGCACCTAGGTACACCTTTGTCTTGTTCACCAAAAGCTCCCAGAGGTGAGCAAGATCCTGCTCATTTTGTGTTCCTGCTGGTGCCTATCCACGCACTGTGGTGGAGTCTACTCTCTACCACGAACTAGCTGTGTGGCCTCCATATGTCCTCTCCCTCTCTGAGTCTCATACTTATAAGTTCTGTAAAAAGCATCAGACTAGACCATCTCTACGGTGCTTCTGAGCTGTGGAGTTCCATGGCTCTGTTTATGAAAGGAGAGGGAGGCTGGAATCTGAGCTGTTTAGCCCCATCTCTCACGTGGCCCTCTGTCCCCGAGGCTCCCACGTTTGGCCAGGCCTTGGGATGGACAGAATGAGTGTTGGGCCACAGCTGATGAAGCCCATCTAGCGGGACTGGGGACGTGGGAGTGAGGAACAGGTGAGCCCACGGCCAAGCCCCAGGCTGAATGGTGCTGCCCGCTTCAGTCTCTTCACAGAGACCTCGGAGCCCCTCCCCGAGGAACCCAAACCTATGGAGATGTCCTTCCACCACTGCCACCGGGACCCCCTGCCGCAGCCCGGGCTCACCCCCGAGAGGCTGCAGGCGCAGAAGCAGCTGGGCGCCGCCTGCGCCGTGTGCTGCGTCTTCATGGCTGGGGAGGTGGTCGGTAAGTCGGAGAGCGGCTCCACCAACCCCATCCATCCAACCCCTGCTCAAGCCACTCTCCACCCAGGGCCCCAGCAAGATTCCTGGAGGGGTGGGGCAGGGGGAGATGAGGAGAGTGGGGTGGTGGCAGTGGGCACGTGGGTGCCCAGGACTCAGGAAGTGGGAGAGGGTGGAGGGCAGCACCCTCAAGCCCAGGGCTGGGGCCGAGATGCCAGGGCTGGCTTCTCAGCATTAGCTAGTCTTTCAAAAGTCCCATTTTCTTGATAGTAAAATGTGTCCTTATAGAAAATCTAGAAAATGTGGATGAGTGAAAGAAGCCAATAATCGCCCCTCCTGTAATCCCATCACCAGAGAAAACCACACTGGCTTTGAGGCACGGGTCCCCCTGGTCTCCTTCCCTGCTTCTCCACACGCTGCCACAGTGCCCGCTACATCCTGACCAGACCCAGACCGTGCCCTGCTTTACCCTTGCAGGGGGGTATCTGGCCCACAGCCTGGCCATTATGACCGACGCAGCCCACCTGCTGGCCGATGTGGGCAGCATGATCGGCAGCCTCTTCTCCCTCTGGCTCTCTACCCGTCCAGCCACCCGCACCATGACCTTTGGCTGGCACCGCTCAGGTAAGGCCCCACATGGCCCCGTGAGCCTCTCCTCTCACCAGAAGGTACCTCCCAGGGTCCTGGGCAGGTCTCTGATAGCTCGTCTCCCCCTGCAGAGACTCTGGGGGCCTTGGCCTCTGTGGTCTCCCTCTGGATGGTCACCGGCATCCTCCTGTACCTGGCCTTCATCCGCCTGCTGCACAGTGACTACCACATCGAGGGGGGCGCCATGCTGCTGACCGCCAGCATCGCCGTCTGCGCCAACCTGCTGTACGTCCCGTAGGGAGCGGTGCCCCGGGGGCCTCGGGGCGGGGGGTGCTCCTCCGGGGGTGGGGGGACAGCTGGCTCTCTCCGAGCCCCAAAAGGCATGCAACAGGCACACACAGTTCTCCCCTGTCAGCTGCCCTAGGGCTGCCTGAGGACAGACGGAAGAGAGACCCGGAATCCAGAGCCAGCAGACATTTCCTGGGGCCACTCTGCTGCGGGCTGTCACCAGCAGTGTCTCATTTGAGCCCCCCCCACCCCCATGAGGTAGACGGTATCAGCCCTAGTGTACAGTTAAGAACACAGGACCCAGGAGGTGGCCAGGGGACTTGCTCAGGTGTAGGTCGCCAGGGCAGGATCTGAAGGCATGTCTCCAGCACCAAGTATGGTGTTTTTCCCCCCAGCCTGCACCATCTGTGTCCCTCGGCCAATGCCGTCTTCCTCCTGGGGCTGGGAAAGTAGGGAGGAAACAGGCGGAGAAAGGGTTCCCAGGGAGGTGAGGTGGAGAGACGCGGCAAGAGGGCAGAGAGGCCGGGAACAGGCCAGTTGGGCTGAGCTGCTCTGCTTCCCCCTCAGAATGGCCTTTGTGCTGCACCAGGCCGGGCCCCCCCACAGCCACGGGTCTAGAGGGGCAGAGTATGCACCGCTGGAGGAAGGGCCGGGGGAGCCCCTGCCCCTGGGGAACACGAGCGTCCGGGCAGCCTTTGTGCATGTGCTGGGGGACCTCCTGCAGAGCCTTGGGGTCCTGGCCGCCTCTGTCCTCATCTACTTCAAGGTATTGTGCACGCAGGCCCCCAGCTCCGCACCCTGCCCCCCTCCTTGCCCCCTTGGTCTCCCTCGCCCCCCCAGCTCCCCAGAACTCCTGGCTCTCGGGGCATGGTCCCTTTCCCCTCAGCGGGGCTCTCGGGGGCCTCTCGAGTCCTGTTTGTCCAAGATACCCCTAGGTCTTCCCCTGGAGGGTTCCTGTTTCCTGGGCTTGGAAGTCTCTCTCTCTCTAGCCTCAGTACAAGGCAGCTGACCCCATCAGCACCTTCCTCTTCTCCATCTGTGCCCTTGGATCCACGGCTCCCACCCTCCGAGATGTCCTCCGTGTCCTCATGGAAGGTAAATCAGATGCCACCGCTCCCCACCTGGGGCCCTCTCTGACCTCACGCCAGCTCTGAGCCTCCTCTCTTCACTCAAGAGAGTGTCGGGAGAAGGCCTGGGTCCTGGGTCCTGGGTCCTGGGTCCTGGGTCTATTGCTGGGAGGAGGATTCTGGCCCAGGGTGAGTTGTGGGGGTTGACGCTGAGTGGATCCAGGGTGGGGGAGGTAGAGTCTGGTGAGGGGCCGCCTCTGGGCTGGAGTGGCCTTGGCAGTAAGGCGTGGCCGGCGCTGCTTGCAGGTTCCCCTCGAAGTGTGGGGTTTGAGCCAGTGCGGGACACACTGTTGTCTGTGCCAGGAGTCCGGGCAACTCATGAGCTGCACCTGTGGTCCCTTACGCTTACTTACCATGTTGCCTCTGCACACCTGGCCATTGGTGAGTCCACACTGGTCCTAGCCAGTTCCCTCCTAGAAATATACCCCCTCCTCGTCCCCCCCGCCCCCCGACTGCCCCGGCTCGGCTCCCCCTTCCAAACCTAGGAAGAGAGTCTGAACTGCTGGGATTGTCATGCCAGCTCTCTTTCTTGATCTCTCTCTCACACACACGTGCATGCTGGAGACAAAGCACCCTGGACAGGGTGTTGGGGTGGGGGTTCGCCCTCTCTGAAGTAGTGCAGAGAACCAGCAACCCTTTAAAAGATTACTAGTACCAGGTGGTCTAGCCACGGGGCACAGTTCGGTAAGGGGTGGCCGTGGGGTATCACGGAACTGTTCAGACTAATGATGATGAGTACTGCGTGGCCACTAGGGGAAATGTTGATGGTATAATGCTAAGAGAAAAAAGCTGAATGTAAAATTATATCTACATTATGATTCAACTATTAAAAATATATATGGTGACTCACAAGCTGACAAAGGATTTTTGAGTTTCTTCCAGATGCAAGAAGCAATCAGAGACATGCAATTTGGATGCCAAAAATATTATACTTTGTGGGATAGTGGATGGTAACTCTAGAGGGACAATGGGAGAAAATAGTTAACATCTGGATTGTCTTGGAGACTTGGGTGGTGTGGCTGCTCACACATACAGCTGTCTATGGACAGTCAAAGAGCAGAAGAGAATAGAAAAATAAGAATAGTCTGGCGTGTTAGCGGGGTGGCCTGGTTGAGTGAGTCTCTCCAGCCTTTTCTTTGGCATTTTTATGCTGTTCGTATAATACAGAAAGAAAAGAAAGCTCCTTGCGCAAGCCTGGCTTTAATGGTGTGCAAGCCCTGGGGTCCCCCTGCGCCCATCCTTATCTTGGCCCCTGCCCGGCTCCCGACTCCCCTGGGAACCTGCTGCCTCTTATCACTCTCCCACAGATTCCACGGCCGACCCTGAAGCTGTCCTGGCTGAAGCCGCGTCGCAGCTCCACTCCCGGTTCGGGTTCTCCAGCTGTACCCTGCAGGTTGAGCGGTACCAGCCCGAGATGGCCCAGTGCCTGCGCTGCCGGGAGCCCCCCCAAGCCTGAGCCGAGGCCCCGCCTTCGCCCCACTGCCAGGCCCTGGCTCAGGCCCGGATTCTCAGTACCTTCCTCCCTGCTCTCGCAGAAGGGACAGAGCCGGGCTGGGCTGTACCCCTTCCTCTCTTCCTCCTTCCACCTGCCCACTCCCTAGCCCCCAGCCCCGGTGGGCAAGACCAAAGTGTGGGGGGGGGGGCAGGGGGGCGGGCTGAACGGGAATCAATCCATGGGGGTTTGTAGAAGTCCCTGGGTCCCCCCTCCCTATGGTTTGGGGAGCACAAGCGTCCTTTCCATGCGGTTCATTTGTCTGTGTGGCAGGCTGGCTGTCTGGCTGGGGGCATCTGCCTGTCTGTGTGCTGTTGGTGTGCCTGTGCCTGGGGGAGGTCAGCAGGGGCCCCCTCCCCACGTGGCCCTCGCTCTGTCTATGCAGGAGCCCCTAAGCCCGCACTTTGTCTGTGTGTTCTAGCCCTGTGGTTTTGTCTCTGTGTGTGTGTGTGTGTGTGTGTGTGTGTGTTTCTTGGTGCTGTGGCCAGTGTGTCTCTGTGCCTATGTGGCTGTGCTATGGTCTCTCTGAGTCTGCACCATCCATGTGTCCTTTTGGGGGGGTCTGTCTGTCCATCCCTCTGTTGGTGCTGTGCCCTCGGCAAGAGAGGGAGGACTCCGCCGCAGCTCCACCAATAAACTTGTGTTCACGGCAGCTTTCAGTCCCTGTACTGACTCGTCAGGAGGGGGAAGGAGGGTCATGCAGCCAGAGTGATCTTCCACAGCCCTCCTACCTCCTACCCAGCCCCTCCACCCTCTCTACCCTCAAATATCCATGCCCATGTGGGCCAAACCCCACCAGTCCCTTTATTACCTTCCCCTATTCCACATCCTGGGTCTCTGGCTCAGGGAGAGCCCCCACGTGCTCTGGGCTTGGTTGCAGGAGAAAGTTGGAAGGCAAGGAGCCAAGGGATCCTGGAGAGTCATTCCTAAAAGACTCCTGCAGGCCATCGTGGCCTCGGGCTTAGTCCCGTTGGGGGAGAGTGCTTGTACCACATGCTAATGTGGGCCTGGTTCCCAAGCTATGTCAGGTGTCAGGGGGAGGCCCCCCCACCCTGGCTGACAGCAGCAACCCCGAGGCCAGTTTTGGGCTGTGGACACCAAGGACCTCTTTTGCCAATTTGCCTTTAAGAATCATATATTTTGACAGATTTAGTCTTTATAAGCCAGACTTAAGGGATTATTGTTATTATTCAGGAATCCCTTAAACTCAAGGAATTGTAGATTTTCTCTTTCAAGAAATCAGACTCTTTTTGATTTTAGAGCTAGTGCTTTGGATCAGCCAAGTTCACAGGTCTTACCATCCTAGACGGATATAATTCCAGCCTGAAGCAAAGACACTGAGCATTTTCACTGGTCCGTGCATACTACTACAAGGCTTTCCTCTGCATGATGGAAGAATCTTTATCATAAGATGATCTTTTAAAAATTATTATAAAGCAATATATGCTTGCTTTAAGAGTCCAACAAAGGAAAAGTATATAAAGAAGAAAGTGAGTGTTTCCCCTATTCTACTGCTCCCAGAGGTAACTGCTATTCACAGTTCGGAGTCTCTCTGCCCATATTTTTATGTATGTACAAACAGTTCTGTATAACATAAATGGGATCACTTTATAGGTTGAGATCATGTAACCTGCTTTTAGGATTCAAGCATGCATCCTGGATGCAGCTTCCCATGTCAATTACACATAGATTTCATGGCTCTGTGTAAGGTGAAGCTGAAAATAGGCCTCCCTACTCTGGTCTCCAGCTGCGCCCCCCTCCACCCAAGGCTGGGTGAGTGTCGGCTGGCTGGCTGGCGGGCTGGCTGGCTGGCCTGCCTGAGTCAGGCGTGGGAGGCTGGGCTGAGGTGAAGGGCTGGCAGTCCATCACAGCTGGCTGCCCCAGCTGCTCTCCATGCTTTGCTAGTTCCTGATACTTTCTCATTTTACGACTCATTGATTATCGGCCCCCAGCGACAACCAGTTGGGGGTTGGGAAGAGGGAGGAAGTGGAGGGTGGGGAAAATGAGGCTTTCTCACCCTATGACCAGACTGAAGCTGCAGCCCCCGCTCTTTATCGCAGCGCTGGGTCCCTTTGCAGGGGAGGGGAAAACGGGGTTCAGGGCGGAATGAGACTTCACAAAGGATGCCGTCCATCTCTGCCGCACACCCTGGCAAGATGAGGAAGCGGAAGCTAAAGTTCAGAGAAGGAAAAGGACTTCCCCAAGGTCACCCAGCAAGGGACAGGGGCAGGAGCAGAGCCAGGGTTTTTACTCCTACTCAGGCCTCTTGGAAGCTCCTGCCCAGTTGAATTTCTCAGTAAACCTTTGCTTGGCTTTTTCAGCAAAGTCGTCACTGGCATGGCAGGACCTGGGGCTCTGGACTCAGGCTTCTTGGTTCTGCCGTGGCCTTCTATTAATACACTGGTCACTTTAACCTTTCTGCCTTCCTGTTTTTCTAATTATAAAAAGAAGGATTACATAGCACTGTGGGCGTGAATGTGCCTGGTACATAGAGGGCATGCAGGAATAGGTTCTCCTGGGCAGAATCCAGGACTCAGGGGAGAGCTTTCAGGGGAACAGGGTGACCCAGCACCCAGTAGGGACAGGGGTCCACATTTACTGAGCTTACACTGCTGCAAGGCACCCTAGATGGTTTTACCTGCACTTTACAGATGAAGAAACTGAGGCATGCCCAAGCTCATGCAGCTAATCACCTTCAGGGTTGAGATGCAGACTCCATTCTGGCTGCTCAGATCCCCCAGCCCTTGTACACACCACCCTCTTTCCACCCATCTCGAGCCTTCAGGCTTTGCTCAGTCAGGGAAGGACCAAAGGATCAGGAGCATTCTCCCTCATTCACAGAGCGCTCTCCGGGGAGTTCAGGAAATCCTTATCTGCTGGAGCAGCCGTTTCCCCCCCTCATTATCTCCCCAACCCACCTCCACTTGCTTATCCAGAAGGTCCTTTCCTCTCGGTGCCCTTCCCTGATGGTAAAATATGTGGTGGAGGGTGAGATGAGGAAAAAGGGCTGGCGGGGAGGGGACGGAAGGGAAGGCCAGAGCTGAGAGCAAAGCAGGGGACGGGCCCATCCATCAGCCCAGTCCTGGCAGCTCTTTACACAGCTGGTTAACCAGGGGATGGGAGGGGAGAGGGCCGCCTGTGAGGCAGACAGGGACTAGAGAAAGATGGGGTGGACGGGGGGAGGAGGGGACAGGCCGGTCACGCGGAGAGGGCAGTTGTCGGAGTGTTCGAGGGAGACTTGAGATGTGAGACAGGGAGCAGACGGAAAAGCCAGAAGTGGTGTGTGTGGCTACGGGGAGGGGACGTGGGGACATCCGGGCAGAAGGGCAGGCCCCGCCCCGCCTCGCTGCGGGACTCACCCGGGGCCACCCGGCCGGGGCGGGGCTGCACCTCCGGGTCCAGGCGCGAGACTAGAAGATCCTGCGGACTGGGGGAACAGCCTGTCTGGGGCCAGGAGGAAGCGTGATAAATTGGTGTCCTCCTCCCTCTGGTGACCCTGCTGACTTCTCAGGAACTTCAGTGGGCTGGGAGCCGGTCCCCGCCGGCTCATCCGAGGGGGAGCAGCGCCCCCCTGAGGCCCACGCCGTGATGGCCGCAGAGGCGGCCGGAGGCTCCGAGGGTGGCTCAGGACCTAGGCTGGGTGGGAAGAGCCCTGGCCCTGTTCCAGAAAAATTCCAACAGCTGCATTTAGGGAGTTCCCTTTGTACCTGAAGGACTCTTTGTCCCCAACTTGGGCGTTCCCAGGGCCTCTCCGTCCCTGCTTTGAGCACCAGGGCCATCCCATTCCCCACCTGGCCAGCACATTCCAAGGGGTGCTGGGCAGTGGGGCAAAGTCTGAGGCGCTCACAAATGGCCCTACAAAGTGGGCCCTGTTGCTAGGACCAGTGAGAGAAAGTGGGCAGCGAGAAGGCGCAGGAAGAGGGGGCCCAGGGTGGCCAGAGCCTATGCCCCTCTCTCTTTCATCCCTCCACTCCCTGCCCTCTCTCTGCCCCAGCCCCGCTCCCTGTTCTCTGGCTACAGCATCCTGCAGGAGAAGCTCACTCAGAGAACGGATCTCCTTCTTGTCAGGGCTGACCCTCTGCACTCGGCCCCAGTCTGGTGCCACCATGGTGGCACCCCAGGAAGGGCACATCTCAGGGCCACTCGTGGGCTATTCCCCTCCTCCCCTCCTGCGCCAGAACTTCCACTCCCTGTGGGAGACTTTCTGGTCAATTCTCAAGTGGGTGCCTCCGGATGGGAGAGAAGGAAAGTGCAGCCATCAGCGCAGTCTCCCACCCTAGCTTTGTACTATGCTTCTAGGGGGAGCTGTAGGTTCCTTGTACAGGACAGTTTTCATTCTTAAAGGGAAACAAAAGCTTCCCAGAGTAGAGCAGGAAAGCACTGTGTAGGGAACCTCCAGGGGCACCCCTTCTGAGTTTTGCTCTCTGGTTTGGTGCTATGCACCTGGTCCCAGGGATTACTGCCTGACTTTCTGACCCGGACAGTCTGAACATTCAATTCTACTCGCTTGTTCTCTTTGGCTCAATCAAGACAGACTATAAATTTTAAGAGGACTGGAGCCAAATACCTAAGGAGAAACAAAATGGAACCAAACCCAGGAACGAAAAGACAGAACTCACCAAAACAAGCAGGTTTCAGGCCCTACACTAGCAAACTTGCTTTTCCTTGGCTTAGAGATTGCCTCCCTGTTCCCCTCTGTCCTGCCCACCTTCTGCACGGGAGGAGAGTTCGGTTCAGGACTTGGTCACACAGGACTTCTGGGAAGCACAGGGATGGGGTGAGATGGCTCTGCAAATCACACGCTCTTGGAGAGAAGAAAGCACTGCTTTCCTCATGTTTGCCTGGCACTTAGTAGATGCTCAGTAATGACTATTGGTGAAGGAATGAATGGATGAAAAGATGGTAAAAGAATGGGAGTGGGGTCATACAAAGCCTATAAAGTACCATCTTTTTTTTTTTAAGATTTTATTTATTTTTTTGTCAGAGAGAGAGAGAGAGCACAAGCAGGGGGAGCAGCAGGCAGAGGGAGAAGCAGGCTCCCCACTGAGCAAGGAGCCTGAAACGAGACTCGATCCCAGGACCCTGGGATCATGACCTGAGCTGAAGGCAGACGCCCAACTGAATGAGCCACCCAAGCTTCCTAAGTGCCATCTTTGTCTTTGTGATTTTAAGTGATCTCTACACCCAACGTGGGGCTCAAACTTACAGTCCCGAGATCAAGAGTCGCATGCTCTACCAACTGAGCCAGCCAGGCACCCAAGTAAGGTGCCATCTTGGTCCCCAGGCTCCCGCCCGTAGGCCAAGGAGCCAGTGCTTCACAAGCTGACTCTGCAAGGCAAATCTGCAGCAGCATTTTGTGGTAACTAACCAGGTGCTTCTCCAGGAGGAAGTGATTGATATTGCCAGAGTCCTGCATGATGGATGACACGCCTATCCCCTGTCCTGCCCCAGACATTGCTTGCCCACCCCTACCACAAGATCACATTGTCTATCTCCCCATAGAGCCCCACTCGGTGGCCCTTTTATTATTCTTCTGAGGATTCCTCACAGCTTTCCCAGCCTTTTCAGGACTCTCTCTGGTCTTAATGCCACACCCAATTTTTTCCTTGCCTCTTGGCAAATGACCTCAGCTTCTAGACCACCAGTCCCTCACGAAGCCCATGAAATGTGGTGTCCACCTTATAGCCACAAAGCATCAGAGTAACTACCGTGACCAAGTTCCTGCCTCAGACTTCATTCTCTTTGACCTGCTGCAGGATCTCAGCTGCGGACAGGTCTGAGCCCCAGACCTCACACACCTGCAACTCTGGGACCCCGAACGTCTTTCTTCGGAGTTCTCCTCCCCCCCCCTTTCTGAGATTCTGCTCATTTCTCATTGCTCTTATTCTCTTGGTAAACTAATACAGAGGTACATGTTTGAAGAGTTTCGATTATTTATTTTTCATTATTTATTATTTGTGAGAGCAGGGGGAGAGAGAGAGAGAGCTCATGAGAGCACAGCAGAGGGAGGGGCAGAGAAGCAGACTCCCCGCTGAGCGGGATCTGGGATCCTGACCCGAGCCAAAGGCAGACACTTAACCAACAGGGCCATCCAGGTGCCCCCTTCAATTACTTGATGTTAATGATTCAGTTAACAAATGTTTACTGAGCCTCTGTTATGGGCTCGATAATTTTCTTGGTGCTTGGGTTGTATTAGTGAATAATGTCCCTTACATAATCACATATTTATCTCGTCCCATGTTGCCCCAACTCCCTAACCCCATTAACTCCATGACATCTCCATATATGTCCCACAGCAGCTAAAAAGTATCATGCCCAAACACAATTCATCCTTCCCTATCCCAGACAGACTCTCCCATCATCAGCCCTCATTCTCCCAAACTCAAGGTCCCATGCCATGGAGTCATTTTTTTTAAGACTTTCGTATTCTTAGTATTTTCCCATTTCCTAACATCCCTTCCTGCCTCGTAGTCCAGACCTTTTTCATCCATCATCCGCATTTAGTACAGCAGCGTCCTAATTGGCTTCCCTGATGGTGTGATGGCTCCCATCCCCCATCTCTCCCAGATGCTGCTGTGCAGTCAGGCTTCTCCTTCCCCCTGCACTCACTTCTCCTGGCATTGGTTGTCTGCTCCACACTACCCCCAACTAAGGGATGTCGCTTAGAGTTACAGACACCTACCAGTGTTACACCGGGAACTCCCAATTCCACCCTTTCAGCTAAAGCCCGAAGCTGCCAGCTCATTACTGGTAACAGGTGGGAATAGGACGAAAGTCGCCCGGTTCCAAGGGGAATGCCTATTTTGAGATTTTCTTCTTCACAAGTGTAGACAGTGAAGAGTTGGGGAAAATGACTTTGCAATGGTAATAAGGGAACACATTAGGTCACACTTTTTTTTTTTTTTTTTTTAAAGAGAGGGTTTTATCTAAAGGGTTCATCCAAAAGTAAAAGTAAAAAAAGAATGTTAATATTTGTAAAGTGCTAGAACAGGGCTTGGCACATACTTAGAGCTATGTGAACTTCAAAAAAAAATAGATCAAATTGCTTAAGTATCTCAGGAGGGAAGAGCACCAGAAAACTTTTTTTTAAACTTTTTATAGTTAATGACAAGCATATGGCGCCTATGAGGTGGTTTCTCTTGCTGAATGTGGAACCTTAGACAGGGACATTTGGTCTAAAGTGCTGATAGCTTCATTTATTTCCCGAGGTACTAAGATCTCATTTCTGGTTGTAGGGGAAAGAAGTTTATTCAACTTAGAGCTGTGTTACGATTAGGAGAGCCAAAGAAAGGAACACGGCAGCACACCTCCCACCACTTAGCAACTGAGAATTGTGTGTGCTGCTTGGCAGGCAGCAGACCCCGCTTCTACTCGGGGACCAGGCTCTCGGAGTCCTGTGGGAAGCTGCATGTGACAGATTCCCAGGTACTTGGGAAAATAATCTCTCGACTTGTTTCAAAACCTTGGAAGGGTAAGTGAAGCTCTTTTAGAAAGGAGCAGTGTTCTGTAAGTGATTCTCTTTTCCAACCAACAAAGTTCTCTGGGCTCCCGAGGGAGAACTTGTCAGGGTCAGGGAAGCCTGGAAGGGTTAACACTAGCAGGGCAGGATCCAGGAGCAGATACTTTCATACCTGGTCCCACCCTGCTTCCAGTGGTGCCTGCGGCTATGAATTCCTGTTTCTGTTGGAACAGACGGCCGCCCAAACCTCTTGGTCTGGTCTGTCTCTCTCAGCCCCAACAGTGCAATGCAGGAGCTCTCTGCTGGGTCTGGGTGTGTAGCCCCCCAGGGCGGCAGACACAGGATTCCCACCCGTGTTCCAGCCGTGCTGGCAGGAAGACTCTCCTCCCACCCGGCTGGCCTGAGCCTGCCCTTTCCTCAGGCAACAGCCCACACCCCATTCTGGGGACAGGAGTCCAGGTCAGTGCTGCTCTCTCTTCTGAAAACTGGCTCGCCAGATACCTCAGACTTGTACTCTGCTTGCCCAGATTGGTGGGGCTTTTCTCTCACCCTTGTTTTGGATGCCCCTTAAAGCCTGAAATGATGTTTTCCTTTTTGTTTTACTACAAAGATGGGTTTGAAGTCAAATGGTCCTGTAAATGAATCTTAGCTAATGTGACTTTTTGGGTAAGCCACCCAGTGACTTTTCCGAGCCAGTGTCTGCATCTGTAAAATGGTTAGAAAGCTGACATGAGAATACGTGAAAGTTTGTGCTCACATCATTTTTCAGAAAACGAGTTCCTTCTTTCCCATCCCTACAGCTCTGTGCACAGAGCGGCTTCTTCCCGAACGATGCTGGTGGGGTCTGGACTGTCCTGAACCGGCATGGGGTTGTCCAATCTGTAGAAGTCACCGGACGCCTTACCAGTAAGAAGCCTCAGATGATCTTGTTCGTTCTTGTGCTCCCAGTACACATGGTGCTCTGTACTGGGGGGTGGGGGGGGTGGTAAGGAAAGTCTGCTGATCGAGAAATTTCTTTAATGTTAATAAAGTTCACGGGATGGAATGGAATAGCTCACATACTTTGTATGATCCACGGAAACCCTGACCTGCAGACACATGAGCCACTCCACCCGTCTCCAATCCCAGGGTTGCCAAGCCAAGCGCTCTTCTAAAGTCCAGTGTCAGCCAGAGGCTCCCAGGGACAGTAGGTGGGAGGAGCTCCTAACAGTGATGGTCGCTGAGCTCCAAGGCCAGGTTTTGAGGACACAATGGCCACCTCAGCCACTGAAGGAAGAGGGGAGAAGAGTAAAGGGCTCACCAGGCAGGACCCTGTCACTCACTTCAGAATTTTGAGTGCAAACTGAGGGAAGGCGGCTGCACAGGACCCAGAGAGCACCCACACAACAGCAACCCCCGCCACCCCCCAGGCCCCAAAGAGCCCCGGCTCTGATTATGCAGCCAGAGCGAGAGCCTGCCCAGCAAGGCCGCTCTTGGATTTGGGAAACTGTCCTCAATTTCCAGAAAAAAGCCCTGCCCGGGACACTTAGCATTCTATGCCGAAGCCGGGATACGTGCAGGGAAGCAGGCCCTTCCGAGCAGCTCAGCTGTTTATTTAGTCAGTAGAAAAATGACTTTACAGGTGTGCAACGCGTAAAGGGAGATGGGGCCCCACCCCCACGCCAGAGCACTCCAGTCCAGTCCGGTGCCTGGCGCCTGGTCTGCAGAGGTGCCCGTGAGCACGTGAGCTATCTGGACGCCCCAGAGCATCTCCTAAGTGTGCTGCCCCCGTGGGGGGCACCGATTTCGTGCCCGGCAGCTGGGCCTGACAAGAAGTATCTGAGGAGCCAAGTCCTAGAAGCGGCCCAGCACGGTGGCTAAGAGAGCCATGCGTATGTACATGCCGTTCTCGGCCTGGCGGAAATAGGCTGCTCGGGGGTCCGAGTCCACCTCCACGCTGCAAGAGAAGGAGAAGGGTTGGCACACAGCCCAAGATGGCCTGTCCAGGACCAGGCGCCCTCCCCCAGCCAGCCCCCATTCTGAAGCCGCGTCACCTTATCTCATTGACTCGAGGCATGGGGTGCATCACTACCATCTTCTTCTTGGCCCGCGTCATGATGTGGGGGGTGAGGATGAACTGGCCGAAGCACTGGGAGCGACAGCAGCCCCGTCAGCGCCTCAGGGCTGGGGTGGCCATGTGGCCACCAGCCTGCGATCCTCCGGGGCCCCTCCACTCCAGCCCTTAGCTCTCAGGAACGAGGGGCCCCGTCAAGCTCCCGGGGCCCTGCCTTCCCCACCACCAGTCTGGACGCCCCACAGCTCCAGGCCTCCCCCAACCGTGGCACTCACAGCTTCATACTCCTGGCTGGAGTCGAAGCGTTCTTTCTGGATTCGAGTCATGTAGAGCACGTCGGTGTCGGGCAAGGCTTCCTCTATGCTCTCGAACTCCTCCTGGAAGGCGAAGCCGAGCCGGAGTGAATGCAGCGCCGGGCTCTCGCTGCCCAACCCGCGTGCCCCACAGCCTCCCGGGGCCTCACCTGCTTGGTGCCGCGGGCCGCCACAAAGGCCCACACGTTGGCTGGCATGCGCAGGCTTGGGGGGGCCACGTAGCGCAGGCTGACGCGGTACTGGGTGAGCAGGCAGGCCAGAGAGTGCACGGTGCGCCCATGCTTCAGGTCCCCCACCATTGTGATCTAGGGGAGGAGCCTAATCACCAGGAGGGCCCCCAGACTGAGCACTGGCATCCCTGTTTCCCAGCTTTTGTTCTCAGGACCAGGATGGAGGCCTCCCTGCCGCAGCACGCCTTGGCGCAGAGAAGGTCCTTCCCATAGGCACCGCCCCTGCCCCCCACCCCCCGACTCCAGAGCTTCCCCAGGCGGGCCCCCAAGCCCTGCCACGACCCTCACCGTCATGCCGTTGACAGTCCCAAGCTCCTCCCGGATGGTGAAGATGTCCAGCAGAGCCTGGGTGGGATGCTCTCCAACCCCATCCCCCGCGTTGATCACTGGCCTCCGGCAGTGCTTGGCTGCCAGCTGGGAACACGGGAACAAGAAAGGAGAGCCCTGGCTTCTGCATCTCGATGGCTCCCACTCCCGGCCAAGTCCCACTCTTCCTGGGTCCCCCTCCCTGTCTGGCCCAGAGACTCGCAGTCACGTCCCTGGACCCATCCTACCCGACCCTGTCCCAGTGTGCAGAGGGCCTCACCTCCACCGCTCCAGGCTGGGGATGCCGAAGCACGACCACGTCAGCGTAGCAGCTCATGGTCTGTACAGAGTCAGCCAGGGACTCGCCCTTCTGGACCGAAGATGTGGCTTCTGAGAAGCTGAGCACGGCACCCCCCAGCCGGGCCATGGCTGCGGCAAAGGAGCTGCTGGTCCGCGTGCTCACCTCGTAGAACATGGAGGCCATCACCTTCCCCTGGCGAGAGGGCAAGATTCGATGTAAACATGTCATGTTCCTGGACGCATCCTACCCGACCCTGTCCCACGTAAACATTGTGGGAAAGCACAGGCTGCGGCTTGCTTCCCCCACTTACTCGGGAGGGGCACTGAGAACCCCTCCCTGCAAACCTTGTGACCCGTCCTGACCTTGATGTTCCTGTGACTGTCACACTGAGCTAAAGGCTCCGCTTCCAAAAAACCAGTGCTGAGTATCTGAATGAGATACCCGTTGTCTGGGGGAGAAGGAAATACCCAGTTCCATCCCATGAATCCGTCTGCATAGACCAAGTGACCAGATTAGTAGGCTCATAAACTGGTGCTCAGGACCCTGTCAGTCAGCTAACTACTGATCAAAGGAGGGCAAATGGGGGGGTCTGGGGGCCTGGGGCAGCCAGAACTTCCAGAGCAGAGAAGGCTGAGTAACTCATGGTGGAGGGTTTAGACTCACAGGAAGGGACCTGTGGCAGGAGAGGGGTATCCTTCTAATCACCGCATAGCCCTGCTGATGGACACACAGCCACAGCCCTGACCCTGACCTTGAGGATGTCGAGGCTCCGCTCCTTCTGTACCATCATACGCAGCGTGTGTGCCACATTGAACAGGTGAGACATCTAAGAAAGACCCCCACGTCAGCTGGAAAGGCAGTGGTCCCCAGAGGTCATAGCCCCAACTTCCCAGATTCTCAAAGCTCTGGATGTCCCCATCCTCCCTCCCCCAGGCACCTGATCCTTGGTGAACTGCTGGACAGACAGGATATGTTGACCCACTAATGAGTGCAGCAGGGGTGAGGTCTGGGGGTGCAGCAGGCCAGGGGTCCCCAGGTTCTGGGGTGATGCCTGTCTAGGTACTGGTGGTGGTGGGTAGCAGGTGCCATCAAGAGTTCCCATCAGCTCTGCAGTGAGGGACGGGGCAGAAGAGGGGGGTCAGAGGGCTCCTCCTACACAGGCCAGATGAGACAGGTCCCCGAGGTGAGCATGTGTTCCGGGGGAGTCTTACCTGGCTCAGCTGCCTTCCGGGAGGACTTCTCCTTTGGCTCCTCAGCTACAAACAGGGCAACAGGACAGATGTAAGCCTGCAACTAAGGTTTGTGAAGAACCCCCATTTCCCCCGCACTCGGGATCACAGTGTCTGTGTTAAACCAGCTCACACAACAGCAGCTGTAGCAGGTTAGAGGAAAACAAGAAGGACCGGCAGCCCGGGGGACACACAAGTGACTTCCCACGGGGGCTGCTGTGTGTGAGCAGTGGTGCCCTCCCAGGGCCCTCCCAGGCGGCGAAGGGATCCTAGGCAAGGGGAACGGCCAGGCTCACACCAACCAACAACCTGGATTTACCCCACGTTCTGCTGCCCCGTGGGATCCCAGCTCCCGGGCGGAGGAACACAGCTGCCCACAACAAGAAAGGGCCGTGAGAAGCTGCAGGGTGCCTACCTCATGCTGGGGAGACTGATTCAGACAGAGGAGAGTGGGTAGAGCAAGTCAGACTAGCATGAGGGGATGGCCAAAGGGACAGGGTAAGTGGCCACCAGTGACACTGTGGGGGAAAAGGAGCCTGTCCCCCCACATCTCTAAGTCCAGGTGGCCCCGTCCTCCAATCACAGGACCTCCCTCTTACCTGGCAGACCAGGATCGGAGGCTCGGTGGATTCGGGGTGGCAGGTGGAAGCGGCCATCGGGAAGCCCTGGGACGGCCCGGCGGGGCCTTTCAGGTGTCTGGAGAGACACGGGCATTTTGCAAAGTACTGACCCAACTTCTCAAGTTTAATTCCTCAAAAAAAGCCAAACCACTCACTGTCCACCGTGAGAATGGAATGGATCCCATTCTCCATCACCTCCCCTCAGATCCGTCCTTCTGCTATGCTGTGCTTGACAGAAAGAGACAGACTAGCCTTTTAGAGGCATGTGCTAGCCCCATGAGAGGCCCCCAGATAAACCTCCAGCTGGGTTAATAAGAGGCTCATCTTTTCCCTAGGTAGGTAACCTCCTAAACTGAGAGTTGATTCCATCTTCTACAGTAAACATAGAGTTAGGTGGTGGAAATTTTAAGTGTCGAGTACAGAACCTTCTAACTCCGTACCACCAAAGAAAACACCTGTGTTGTTCTCCCTGTCCCTGGCTGCACCGCCCAACACACCCCCCAAGCCCTGGATACCGTGGTTATCTCACTGGTGGCAGGGGCTGGAGGCGCGAGCTGGGGAACAGCCCCCTGAGGCCACTTGCGTACATCCTGTCCGTAGCCGGGGGGCACCAGGACCTGCGGACAGAACGCAGGAGTGGGCGAATAAACACGGGGCAAAGAGCCAGACTGAGACCTTAAAAGGATGGAAGCTGGCGAACAGAAAAAGAAAAACCGTCTCAGGGGACCTGGCCCCACCACCCCCTCCAGGGCAGCTCAGGGAAGTGGTGGCGCCACAGAGAGGTGCTGGGCGGGAGGACAGTGGGATGGAAGTCACTACTGAGGGTGGGGCTCGGGCCACAGGCGTACCTGCCCGTCGATGTAGGCCACCTCCCCTCGTAGGACCACGCGGCGGACGGTGCCCTTCACCTTCTGCCCTTCGAAGGGCGTCCAGTGAGCCTTGGAGAAGGGCATGTGGCTGGGGATGGTCCACTCGTGCTCCAGATCCACCTGCCAGAGTCACAGGTCAAGCGAGAGTCGCGCGCTGCAGAGCCCCCCGCCGCCCTGCCTGCCGGGCCCGCGCGCCCGCACCTCCACGTAGGTGTCCTCCTGGGGCGGCAGGTGGAAGATGCGGCGGGGGTTGTGGTGCAGCCGCTGCAGCAGGTCGTCCAGGCTGAGCCGGCCCTCGCTGACAGCCGTCAGCAGCAGGGGCAGCATGGTCTCCAGCCCCGGGAAGCCGGGGGGAGGCTGGGGCCCACACTTCTCCTCCAAAGTGTGGGGGGCTGGGAGGGAAGAGGGCACTATCAGGCCCGACCACCTCCCCATCTGGGGAGTCACACAGGCCACCGGGACCGCACTGCCACCCTAGCCCTGACGCTTGTCACTTTGGGTTGTGTGGGAAACAAGTACCCGGGGCAGCTGCCACCCTGGGGAACTGCACCTTTCGCCCACCTTCCCGTATTTACGATTTTACTCATTTGCTCATCAGTTCCTTCAGGGAGGATTTATGGAGCGCCCGTCCCAGCCCAGGTGCTCTGCTACACGGGTCAAGGCCCAGTCCTCGCGGAGGCCGGAGGCCCTGAGCTGGGGACCGAGCCCTGCTGGGCAGCGAGTACGCCGTGGGGCCTCTCACCATGGTCTGAGGCGAAGCAGTCGATGACAGCCATGTTCTCCCACAGGGCCTCCACGTCCTGGTGGGAGCCGAGCTCGGGCCGGACCTCCCCCTTCCCCGAGCCCAGGCGCTGCAGGTCATCGCGGCTCAGGAACAGATGGTGGGGGGCCACCTCACAGGTGACTGGCAGTCCCCGCGCCTTGGCAGCTTTAATCAGTAGGATCTGGGTGGGGGGAGAGTGGGGAGATCTAGCGGAGGCCTCCCTCATGCCCTGCCCAGCAACGTCTCTGTTTCCAACTTTCCCTCTAGGAAAGGGAAGGGGCAGACAGGCCGAGTGCTGGCTCCATGCTCCCCATGCCCTCTGACCCCCAGCAGGAAGGGCCCTGGGACCTCCGGTGGACTCTCACCTCCTCCTTCCGGGCCACGTGACATATGTGCACTGAGCGCTGGGTAAGCTGGGCCACCATGAGGACGGCGGCCACACTCTGCCGCTCCGCGTGGGCCACAATGGGGAGGTGGGAGGGCCACGTCTCAAAGTGCTGGGGACAGAAAGAATGTAGCAAGGAGCGTGCAGAGCCTTTCCTGGTCTGACCTCATCAGAGCCCTCCTAGAGCTCTAGACACTTCACTGCTGTTAGCCTACTCGGTGGTGTCCTCAAGCTGGGAGGCACCAGCTGGCTGCCTCCTCCCACGGGCCCACTCCCTACCTCCATCCACTGGGCCACACTGTCCAGCCGAAGCTCAGAGAAGGTTTCGTTGAGGTAGAGCTTCAGCCCAGCGGCAGACCCAGCTACAGCACCCAGGGTTCCTGCATTTTCTGACGAGGCTCCGAGAAATAAGGCAAAGTCACAGCGGGCGCCAGCCTCTGCCAGCTAGAGAGAGTACACAGGAGATAAGGCCTACTGGCATCCAGGCCAGCCTGGCACCAGTGGCGTGGGCCCCTAGGCTTCTGCGAGGGGCAGAGAGAGGAGGGATCTGGGAGGCAGGAAGGGACATCCGGGACACCAGGAAGCAGGAGTGCCAGGGCTCACCTTCTGGGCCAGGGCGAGGGCCGGTGCATCAGTGATGGGGGGCCGGGTATTAGGCATGGCGCACACCATGGTGACGCCCCCAGCCAGGGCAGCAGCGGTGCCTGAGGCAAAGTCCTCCTTGTGCGTTCCCCCCGGCTCCCGCAGGTGCACATGGATGTCAATCAATCCTGGGAGAACGCGGACATGACAAGATTAGAGGGCAGTTCAGAGACACGAAGGACATCAAACATGTGAACTGGGGTGGCAGGAAATGCAGCAGCAACTGATACGAGCGAGAGGTGGCAAGCTTCCTCCATCTGCGGCACAGTGGGTCGTGGGAGGAAAGAGCTCAGGGAGGGCTAAGCTGGCCCCCACGCTCTGTGCCATCCAGACAGGGTCCGTACCGGCTGCTACCAGTGTGCAGAAGCCAGGTTCTGCCAAAAGATGCACTCACCAGGAAGCCGCACAAGCTTTTGGGAAGTCATACAGTCAACGTGCACCTTCAAAGGAGGAGCAGGCCCAATCTGGCCCAGGGCCTGCAGGTGAAAACCGCAGTCAGCTCTGATTTCAGGGGATCCTGGGAGTTATAGGTAGGGACTGGGTTTCCCCCATAAACCAGGTTCTACTCCCCCTCTCTACCCACCTTCTCTCTCTCTGCCGCTGCAAAGGGTGGTTATAGGCCTACTTCATACTGAGATCTCCCAACCCCATGACCCCACACTTATCCCTCCAGCCCCATTAACACTGACTGTTGCCCTCCCCAGCACCCAGGCCCCAGTCACCTCCACAAACAGTTTGGTGCACTTGATATCAATGATGAGAGGCACGGAGAAGTCAGCGGCCAGGCGCCGGGTGCGGTAGCCCTTAGTGACAAAGGAAGAGAGACGCCGGCCCCCGGCCCCACGCATTGACAGGTTAATCACTAGCTCGAAGTGATTCTCAGCCAGCTGCTCCAAGATGCTTCGCTGCGGTGGGCACTCACCATCCACTGCCTCCTCAAAGTGCCAGTCCACAGCTGTTACCTGTGGCCCAGAGACAAGGTCAAGGGCTAACCTGAGCCTGGCGGGAGTCAGGAAGGACAGCCTGAAGGGAGGAGAGGTGGCCTAGGAACTCATGGGGAGACTGGGGACCCACGGGGTGGAGACTGGGGCTGCTCTATTTGTTACTGGCAAAGTATGTTTCTTGACAGGGAAGACATCTACTCTATGGTTACCAAGGCCTGTGCGGTGTGAGCCTCCACCTGCACAGAAATGATATTCTGGAAGAAAATACACCAAAAAGGTTAACAGGACCAAAAACCCGTAAGAAACCCTTTTCCTTGCTTTTCTGCGTATTCTATTTGCTCTACGTGGAGTACACAGGACTTGTACAATGATAGAAAAAGCAGGGGGAGAGAGAGAATTCTCTGGTACGTGGGGTAGGCTGCGGGAGCTCCTGTACCTTGACGCCGTGCTCAGTGTAGAAATCGGCAGTGCCCAAACTGGCGTAGAGGCTGTAGCCCAGGCTCTCTAGCAGCCGCACGGTTGGGAGCAGCTCACTTTTGTTCTGCACCAAGCAGAAGGAAGAAGAGGTGGTGGCTCTCCCATCTTCCACTTTAAGTCAGCCCAGGCCCAGAAAGCCAAGGCCATCTGCCCCAACCTCTGGGCAGTGCCCCCAGCCCGGGGTCTGTACCTTATAGCTGCCAATGGTCAGCAAGATGTTCTTCTTGGGGATCTTAAAGCCAGTGCTTAGCATGGCCTTGAGGTAGGCCTCGCAGCGGCTCTCTCCAAAGCCAGCCACCTCCCCAGTGCTGGTCATCTCCACGCCCAACACCACGTCGGCACCCGCCAGGCGTGAGAATGAGAACTGAGGGACCTGAGGGAGCAGAACACGAGATGCCAAGGCAAGATGCCAAGAAGGGGCCCAGCTCTCCTCACCAGGAGCCACAGCCACGGCCCCTTCTCCTTGGCCTCATCCAAAAGGCAAGGTTAGCCTTCCCCACTGCTGCTCCGCCTGTCAGTCCCCTGCTTCCCACACACATTCCGGCTCTTCCCTCAGTTTCAACTCTGCTAGTCCTTTCTTTCTCTTCTTTAATTTTTGAATTATTTTATAAACATATAATGTATTTTTATCCCCAAGGGTACAAGTCTGTGAATCGCCAGGTTTACACATTTCACAGCACTCACCATTCTGCTAGTCCTTTCTACAAGGCCTATTCCTTGGCCTTGGAACACTTCCTCAATAAGCTCAGCAAATCAAACTTCTGGACTGTCCTTCAAGACCCAATTCAGATACCACCTCTCCTCCTAGGCCTTCCCAGGTCACCCCTTTTGGAAGTGGCATCTCTTTTCTGAAAACTCCTTTGGCATCTTATTCTTAACTCTGCTACGTAGGTTATCATAGACTGTAACAGAAGTAGGTTTTTGGACCCAACTTCCCTTGCCTCCCATCACTCCGAATGTGAGCTCCTAAGGGACAGACACCATTCTATCACCCTTATGGCCCAGTGGTGCCGTGCCCACAACAGCTGCTCGGGCTTACGTGCTGACTGACCTATCATGCGTGCGGTAAATGAACGCTCTCCCACTATGTGCCTCCTTGCTTCTGACTTCTAACCTCAAGGTTTCAATGCTCCATACCTTTACCCCCACAACTCCGGTGCCTGTCATGAGCCCCACAGGTTCCACTTCTTCCCCCATGATGACCCGTGTGGCCAATGCTACTAGGTCAACACCTAGTGTCTTGGAGACGAAAGGGAAGGAGCGAGAGACACGCACGTTGCATTCGATGACTTTCAGCTGGTCGTCCTGGGGCAGAGAGGGACGGATCAGGCCTGCTGCACGCTGGGCTTGTTGATGCTACTCCAATGACCTTGACTCTCCCCCTGACTTACCACTCTGTGGGTAACCAGTCTGGAATAACTGTCACAAACCCCGACAACACGGTGGGCTCTAGCTAGGACCCCCTCCCTCCAGCTTCTGGGCCTACTCAGATGAGGGCAGGAGACAGTGAGCCTTGCTGGCCCTGCGGCCCCACAGAATGAGGGGGTGCTAGTCCCTTCCCTTAGTCCGCTCTTACTACCTTGGCAATGAGCTGCAGATTGAAGGGTCCCGTGACCTGCAGCTCCTGGCCCACAGCATGCACGATGGCTTTAATCCGCTCTAGGGTTTTAGCAGTGATGTCTTGTGGTGGGGTCACCAGCGTGGCATCACCCGAATGCACACCTGCATTCTCCACATGCTCAGAGATGGCAATGGCTGCCACCACACCATCACGGGCCACAGCATCCACGTCGATCTCCTAGTAGGGAGGCAAGGGCAATGCAATATAGCGCGGTGGGCCATTTTCTTCTCCCCCCTTGCCTTAGGAGGCTCCCTTCCTTTACCACCCCTCCTTCCGGATCCACCATGCCTACAAAGTGTTGCAGGACAAGGAGGGGAGTTTCCACCAAGGCTAGGGAACCCACCCTTATAGACTTGTCTGTGGCCCTACCTTGGCCTCCTGGATGAACTTGGAGATGACCACAGGGTGCTCCTTGGAGACGGCAGCCGCGCTGCTCAGGAAACGTTCCAGGTCTCCGTCAGTGTAGGCCACGTTCATAGCAGCGCCGCTCAGCACATAGGAGGGGCGCACCACGCAGGGGTACCCCACTGTCTGGCAGAACTGGCGAGCAGACTAAGGGTACAGCTGGGTTGGTCACGCTCAACCCTGACCTCCTCCAGCTTCCAGCCCCCCCCACCAGGCCCCAGCCCACCTCTAGATCACTGAGCTCCCTCCACTGAGGCTGGCTGATACCGATGGTGTCGAGGAGGCGGGAGAACTTGAAGCGGTTCTCAGCTGAGTCGATGGCTTCAGGGGATGTGCCCAGGACTCGGCACTGCTGCCGATGCAACGCCATGGCCATGTTATTGGGCAGCTGCCCGCCCATGGAGAGGATCACGCCGTCAGGGTTCTCTAGCTCATAGATGTCCATCACCACCTTGGTGTAAGAGGAGGAGCGAGTGGAGGCAGCCGGTGGTCAGGGATCTGCGCCTTCCTGCTAACTGCTTCTCACCCTCTACCCATTTCTCCTCGAACCCCACAAGTTCCAAGGAATCTTGGGTCAGCCAGCCACCCCCCCACGTGACCCTGGCCCCGCAGGCTAATGAGCGGTCTTCATTCCTCTCACCTCAAAAGAAATCTCATCAAAGTACAGTCGGTCACACATGTCATAGTCTGTGCTGACAGTCTCTGGGTTGTAGTTCACCATGATGGTCTTATAGCCCATCTGTGACAGAGAGAGAAATGAGATTTAGCTAGGAAGTGGGAGGAAGAACAGGGAAAAACTAGGGCAAAACCCTCTCCTTCTTTCTTTTTTAAAAGATTTTATTTATTTGACAGAGAGAGAGAGAGATCTCAAGTAGGCAGAGAGGCAGGCAGAGAGAGGGGGAAGCAGGCTCCCCGCTGAGCAGAGAGCCCGATGCGGGGCTCGATCCCAGGACCCTGAGATCATGACCTGAGCCGAAGGCAGAGGCTTAACCCACTGAGCCACCCAGGTGCCCCAAAACCCCCTGCTTCTAACAAATAGCTCAGCTTTCTCTGAAATGGCTGTGAGGGACACCTGCCTTGGCAGAGAAGCAGGGCCAGCACTGGAGGTATCAGGGAAGTATGTATGAAGTGTTGGAGAAAAGACACATGCCCTGTGAGAGGCCCAAGATAGCCCAAGGGGAAGGCTCCCTCCCATACCTAACCCCACTCCTCCCAAAGCCCTAAGACAGATGGAAGTGTAGCACTTAAAAGAAAGTGCCAGGGTCAAGTGCGGGCTGAAGGCGACTGCTGGACCTGAATGGAGCAGTAAAGGGAACAGTACAAAAGACTAGCTCTTGGACCTTTCGGAGCTGCTGGATGCAGCCCACGGCACACCAGTCAAACTCAACGCTGGAGCCGATCCGGTAGACCCCAGAGCCAAGGACCAGGACATGAGGTGTTCGGAAGGTGAGGTCATGGGTGGTCCCCCAGTAGGTCAGGTACAAATAGTTGGTCTGGGCTGGCCACTCGGCCGCAACTGTGTCGATCTGTTTTACCGCCGGGCAGATCCTCTGTTCTTGCCGCAGCTTGCGAACGGCCAGCTCTGTGCTGAAGGAGAGGATGGGTCAAAAACAGAGCCCTGGGGGGTGTGGCGGGGTGGACTACGTAGACGAGTGAGGTCCCGGGGCAGGGAACGGAGAGGAAGACAGCCCAGGGACGAAGGTCAGAGGCCTCCAAAGCTCCGAGGGCCATGCACTAGTACAAAGGCCCCACATCCTCAGCCCCAGGCCCTCACCACCACCTCTGACCTCAGAACGGCAAGGGCAATCTGCTTATCCGAGAAGCCAAGGCGCTTGGCCTGCTGCAGCAGGTCCGGGGGCAGAGGCCGTCCACGATGCTGTTCCAGCAGCTGCGCATGCGCCACGATCCGCTTCATCCCGTGCAGGAACCAGCGGTCAATGCGTGTGAGCTCGTACAGCCGCTCCACCGAGTAGCCGGCCCACAGAGCTGCCGCCACCACGAAGATGCGCTTGTCGGTTGGCGTCTCCAGCTCCTAACGGGGAAGGCGGACAGATGGATACGGCAGGACTATGGAGAGGGACATGTCCAAATGTTACGCAAAACAGTCCCAATACATTTGCAGCGCCTCAAAAAGCCTGAAAGCAGCAGCACCATTGTTTTAGGAGAGGAAGCTGCAGAAAAGGAACAAGAGCCAAAGCTCTGTGACTGCAAAAACCTGTAGGCAAATCTTGGCTCTGCCTCTTTCTGGCTGAGCAGCCAGCGTATCAGCAAGCTCTGCGAGCTCTCTAGGCCTGTCTCACTGTCCCTGGAAACAAGCTTAAGAATACATCCTCATGTAACGATAAAAGGGATGAACCGCGAAATTCTCAGCCATGTGGAAACACAGCAAATGCCTGGTAATGACTGCTGCTCTTAGCGGTAACAAGCCTGTGAGCTGAGGGCACAGGGGGTCCACTTCAGGGGTGCTGCCAGGGGAAGGGAACCACTTACCATATCACTGACCGGCTTTACTGTGTGATCAAAGCCCACACAGTTCTCATCTACCATCCGAAGAGCCTTCTGGAAGGCCTCCTCAAAAGAACGCCCAATGCCCATGACTTCACCTGGAGGAACAGGATGTGAGGACTGAGGGCCCGGAGGCAGGAGGTGCTGCCCAGAATTTCTATGGTTTAGTCAGGTCTCTTGGGACAAGTCCCACGGTGGTAGTATGTACGGTGTCTCATTGTTGAGGAATTGTCCACAGAAGTTCCCTTCCTTAGCATTTTCATGACCCGTGTTTACTAGTGACCCCGGAATCAAAATGCCTAAAATGGACATGGGGATACTGGAAGATGTCACGGTTTATCACAGTGACCCAAGCCCCGACGGTTATCCACTTAATTCACTTTATTCCAATGGTGATGACACTGTCTGGGATCTGTCTCATCCTTTCAAACTTCTCGACAGTCTGGATAACGAAGATGACCCCAGAGATAATCACGTTTACAACGCTTATTTTAAAGTATTTCTTCCTGGACTTTTTTTTTCTTCCCAAATTGGCTTTACCCATGGTTATAGAACATGTACAATTTCTAACCTGCTTTTTCTCTCATCATAAGCTTGTTCCCACATTGCTATGTGATCTTATTAACAGCCGTTTAATTCCTGTATGATTTACTGTAACTGAACTGCTCACTTCTGGAAGGACACCTAGCTTTGAAGTGTTTATCCTTCTAAGTGAGGCTGTGATGTCTTTAGGGCTTTGGATTATGTCCTTAGGATACATTTTCAGAAGTGCAGGGGCAATAGATAAGGCCCTTAATAAATATTACTTGCTTCACAGAAGCTTGTGTTTCATAATACACAGAGTTAAGTCTAACCACCTTCTAAGAAATATGTACAAATATTTTAAACAATCTTTGCTCGTAAACGAAAACGCTACCTCATTTTAGATTTTTATTTACTAATAGAAGGGAACTCCCGTCTCTACAAACCTTCCAGGTTTGCTTATTAATCTCCTCTTCCATTAAGTTTTGTAACATCCTCTGACAATTTATCCTAGGGTCTTCAAGTATTTCTTAACAATGATATTTTTCTAATTACAATCCTAACTGTTTCTTTAAAAGAATTTTAAAACACTAAAATGCTAATAGTAGTGTTAGGGAAGTGGATGATAAAGTGATTTTATTCAACTCCTTTGTATTATGCTTATATTATAAAAGCGTTGATTTGGGGCAAAAGAGAAACCCTCCACATTCATACATGCATGCCTATGAAGACTCTGGAATCACTCACATATATGTATATCTATCTCCAAATTAATCTGTGTGTGACATGATTAAAGACGACTATTCTTTTGTGGTTTAACTACTTTGCTAATCTCTCAATGGTTCATATATCTTACTTATATAATAAGTGTTATAAAAAGTTACCAAGATCACATTCTAAGGACACGTCAACAAACATAAAACACTTAAGGGTCTCATCTGGGAATCAATCTTTTTCCTATTTTCAGTCCACTTCTCTTTACCAACTACTTAATTATGGCTTCAATCCCAGGTTTATTATAATTTTCGTGTAACATAAAATTCATCTCCAGAAGGAACAACTTGGCAGTCTTGTATGATTCCTAAAAATTCCAAAATAATATCTGAGCTTCCTTAGACTTGTCTGTTTAAAGGCTACTATTGCTCTTAATGGAAATTTGGAACACAATGAAATGCTCTTATCCTTAGCTGGCAGCACTGTGGTAGGTGAAATGCTTGCTTTGGTTGAAATGTTTCAGAACAGTCTAGAGTGACTTAAAGGGACACCACAGGGAAGCATGGTGACTCAATTCCAACACATTCGACCACCGCTTGGATGTTGACCATTACACCCGGTCATTGTTCGCTGCTACGCTTCTCGTTTTTATGAAAAAGTTCTCGGATGTCCTACTCTGATCTTAAACGTTGTGTTAAAACAAAAACAAAAACAACGTGGTGACCGTGGCAGAAAGCACCTGGAGGAGGAGATGGCGGACACCAGCTGCCGCTGCAGTTCTCAGAAGAGCAGGCCGCCTCCCCCGAAGCATCGGTACTCAAATTTGCACAGAGAACAAACGGTCACTAGTAGTAACAGCCTAGTGAAGAGGCCGTGGGCAGAGTTTCACGAAGCCGCTCTCGCCACCGACAGGAAACAGGGTGTGACAGAGGTGCGTGTAACTTGCAACTGGATCTAGCTTTCCATTCTTGGCTCTACCCTCTCCTCAGCCACGTCACTTTCCTTCTGCGGGCACCTCAGTTTACTCATTTGTCAAGCGGGAGAGATGAGCTAGTCTGATGGCTAACACACCCTCCCAGGGATTCTGACACGCCCGCCGTCCGGGGAGCGGAGGTGGCATGTGTTTTCTGGCACAGAATTCCAGATGCCTCTGAGTCCCACTCTTGACGAGGACTACCAAGTTTGAAACGTCCCTGTGAGCTCTCAGAAACCATGTTCTCAAGCTGCTGCTAACACAGGATGTGAAAGGCTATGCCAGGGAACTAACTCTATGACATTCTAGATCTTAGGGCTGGGACCCCAAAGGGTGACCTGAGGAAGGGTCTCCTGGGGTGTGTCTCTCTCACCAACGCTCTTCATGCAGCTCCCGATCTTTGTGCTGACTCGAAGGAACTTGCTGAGGTCCCACCGAGGGATCTTGACCACACAGTAATCCAGGCTGGGTTCAAAGGCTGCTGTTCCCCCTGTCACGGAGTTCCTGGGAGCCACCAGGTGAAGGTGCCAGGACAGAGTGGGAGATGTAAACAGTGAGCTTCCAGACAGATTGCTCTGTCCCCACACATTCAGACCAATGTCCTTTCCATAATCCCTGTCCCGTGAATGTTTTCTTCAGTTCCCCTCCCCGTCTGATCTTTCCCCACCCTCGTACCTGAGCTCAGGCAGAGGGATGCCCAAAGCTAGTTTGGCTGCCACATAGGCCAGTGGATAGCCTGTGGCCTTACTGGCCAGGGCAGAGCTGCGAGAGAGCCTGGCATTCACTTCAATGATGTAATACTGCAAAAAGAGAGAGAGTGAGTGTCACCAGAAAACTGGCCCAGAAGGCCTACCTAAGAGAGCTATCAGGAGGGTCAGAAAACAAAGCCTTCTCCGAAGGGATAGATAGCAAAAACACCACCCCCTTCCCAGTCCAACCCTACCAGGCAATCCTGACTTCTACTCCAAGGTCTGCAGGGTCAAAAGTTCTCAAAATTATGGACAGGGGTCTACCAACTAGAGTCTCACCTGCTCAGACTCGGGGTTCAAGGCGTACTGCACATTGCACTCCCCAACAATTCCAAGGTGCTGGGTCACCTTGATGGCTGTCTGCCGTAGTAGCTGGTATTCCCGGTCATTCAGCGTCTGGCTTGGAGCCACCACTATGGACTCACCAGTATGGATGCCCAGTGGGTCTAAATTCTCCATGTTACACACCTGTGAAAGAAGGTCCCATGGAGGGCACTGCCAAAGGGAGTCAAGAGAGACAGGAGGCTGCATCCCAGGGCCCTGTTGCTTCTGGTGAGGGCGCACTGTGGGTCTCAGGGACACTGAATCCTCACAGATCTGAGCGCCAGGCACTGCTCTTACCGGAGCTCCTACTGCCTGACAGTGCCCCCCACCCCCACCTTACTCACCGTGACACAGTTGCCATAGGCGTCTCTCACCACCTCGTACTCAATCTCCTTCCATCCCTTCAGGGACTTATCGACCAGCACTTGGCTCGTATGGGCAAAAGCTGGGGCCACAAGGGCAAACAGCTCCTCCCTGTTGGAGGCAAAGCCAGAGCCCAGGCCACCGAGGGCAAAGGCAGCACGCACCAGCACGGGATATCCCAGCCGCTCGGCAGCTACCTGGGCCTGTAAGGAGCAGAAGAGATGAACACACAGATCAGGCCTTGACTGCTGGCTGCACAGAGGGTGCCTTGCCCCAGAGAAAATAAGACACAAGGACAATGACATCCTTCCACCGTCCTGCAGCCAGCCTCGAACCTGTTCAAGAGAATTTGCCGCCTCACTGGGGGCCACATGCTCGCCGATCTCTGCCATCCTGGAAGCAAAGGCACGCCGGTCTTCCGTCAGTTCGATGGTTTCCACGGGTGTGCCCAGGACCCGGACCCCATATCGAGCTAACACTCCGGCCTTTGTCAGCTCCACACCACAGTTCAGAGCTGTCTGGCCCCCAAAAGTCAGTAAGATGCCATCTGGGCGCTCATTACGGATCACCTGAGGGAGGAGAGGAATAATAAGCATTAGGACCTTGGGGGTCCATAGGAGAGGATCAAAGGAGTTTAGGACCCAAAAAAACCACAGGATCCCCCTACCCACGTGGGTCCCCTCCTCAGACCAGCCTTACCCCAGTCATACCTGGGTTACGTAGTGAGGTGTTATGGGAAGGAAATAGACCTTGTCAGCCAGCCCCTGGGAAGTCTGCACTGTGGCGATGTTGGGGTTGATCAGCAAAGTCTGGATGTTTTCCTCCTTCAGGGCCTTAATCGCCTAGAGGGACAAAAATGGCCTATCAGCCTTGCCCGCAAAAACAAGACTATCAACGGTCTTAGACCCCCAGCGTGTCTCTTCTTCTCTCTCTCCCTGTGCTCTCAGTCCCTAATAACCTTTTCCTCAGCACCTCACCTTTCCACACGTTCCCCAGAACGTGTGGGGTTCATTCCCTCCCTACAACCAACGTTCACGCCTCAGCCCTCTCAAGACTACCCATTCCTGAGGGTCACACACCCCGAGGAACAGGGATAGACACACTTTACCTGCGAGCCTGAGTAGTCAAACTCTCCAGCTTGGCCAATGGAGAGGCCCCCAGAACCCAGGATCAGAACCTTCCGTGGTGGTGGAAGCCCAGAGCCTGGGCTGGGAATTCCAGGTGGACAAAGGCGCTCAACCAGCCGCTCTCGAACTGTGGAGGCCAAGAAAGTCATAGAACATACGAGCTGAATAAGAGCTGAGAGATCATCTACATTAACCTGCTTTACACCAGAATCCAGAACAAGTCATCCCTCTAATGAGTAGCAGAGGCAGGACAAGAACCCAGGACTCAAGACCCTGGAGCTTATTTTCACAGAAAAGGCATAAATAATCATCATGGCTTGGTTGCTTTCCCATCCCATCCCCTTCACCTACCAAGCATACCTCCCTTTCCTGGGGGCATGTCCATCTTATGCCCGTCTCAGAGCCAACCCTATTCTTAGTTCTCCACAACCTGGATCTACTCAGGTGCTTACCTGTCTGGCCCCCAGGGTTCCCAGCTGTGACTTCTTTCACAGTTTCCAGAAAGATATCAAAAAGTAACTCCATGTCTGAAGGACCAGCTTGGTGCTCTGGGTGAAACTGAACACTGTCGAAGAGAGGACACGTGTCGAAGAGATGGGGTCACGGAACCCACCATCATCCCTGGCTTGGAATTGGCAGTCTTGGGGGCAGGTAACAGGACAGATGATGGGACCCACTGCTGTGCTTTACTTTTTGCTCTTCAAGACTCTGGGGCTTCCACGCTGTAGAGAGTCAGGCACCCTGCTGGAATCACTCAGACTCACCTGAAGAACGGCAGGCTGTCGTGTACGATGCCTTCATTGGAACGATCGTTGGCGTTGGTAAAGAGAGGAAGCCAGCCTGCTGGCAGTGAGTCTGTTTCCACAGCAAACCCGTGGTTCTGGGATGTCAGAAAGCAGCGCCCAGAACCCACCAGCAGGCATGGCTGATTATGGCCTCGGTTTCCATATCTGGAGATGGAAGCACACTGAGTCACTGGCCCCTTTCAACCCCCCCACCCTTCACCACTCTACCAAGCCCAGCTTCTGTTGCACTCAGCACCCTCAACCGACCCCTGCTCCTGTTTCAACACTAACCAACACCAAGTCTATTCCCATCCCCAGACTCCCCACCGCTCACGTCAGTAGTGCGGGCCTTCCTCTCCCCACAAGTCCCACCTCATCTTGTATGTCTTGGCCCCAATGGCTAAGGCCAACAGCTGGTGTCCCAGACAGATCCCGAAGACAGGTCGGGGATTAGGCTCAGATAAGACACGGCTCAGTGTGGATACCACACTGGGATAGGAGGCGGGGTCACCAGGGCCATTACTCAGGAAGACACCCTCATACTCTGGAGGGGGCAGAAAAGATGATGTCAAAACCAGTCGTCGAACCAGAGAGACACACTCGCAGCCCTTACCATCAGAGCAAAAGCCCTGATCTCTGTCTCCTTCCCTACAACTTACAGCAACTAGACCAAGGGACAGATCTTCCACCCATGCTGCCTGCCTGTAGACCTGTGTACACACCCCAGCTACTCACCCCGGTTGTCTAAGGCATGGTCCCACGGTACCACCGTGACCTCCGCACCACGCTGACAGAGACATCGGATCTGATTATACTTGAGGCCACAATCCAAAGCAAGGATCCGAGGGGTGCCCCCTGCATTGAACACCCGTGGAGCCTGAGGAATAAAGGGCAAGTTGGCAGCTGCGATCAGTAAGGACAGATAAACACACACGAACCCCTGCCTGAGGCCTCAGCTAATCTGCCCTCATTTATGGTGATAATAAAACTACCCGAGGGGCGCCTGGGTGGCTCAGTGAGTTAAAGCCTCTGCCTTCGGCTCAGGTCATGATCCCAGGGTCCTGGGATGGAGCCCCGCATTGGGCTCTCTGCTCCACGGAGAGCCTGCTTCCTCCTAGCTCTCTCTGCCTGCCTCTCTGCCTACTCGTGATCTCTGTCAAATAAATAAATAAAATCTCTTAAAAAAAGACAAACAAACTACCCCAGCTTGCACCACTCTCCCACTCTACCTCGGTACCTTAATTGAGACCTCTGGCACCAAGGGGCGGGCATTCGGGTCCAAGAATGGCAGTGCTGAAGGCTCTGTCCCATCCTGGACCAGCTTCCCCAGCAGAGACCCTTGCTCTCGCAACTTCTTAGTCAGCTCCCGAGTATCCACTCCTGTCAAAATAGCGCACTCTCAGAGATAACACTCCCCCAACTCAGTCATGCGTACGTGCGGTTAGACTTTCAGAAGCACTGCATTCCAGAACCCTGAGTCACACACAGCTGTTCTAGGGGCATAAAGATCCTGGGCCATCCTGATGGAAGTATTCTTGCTTCCATGAAGTGTTCTTGCTAAAAATATCACATCTGAATTGAACCACGACTTCTAGATTTGTTTACAGAAAATAATACTGGGAGACAAAGAATATGCTAAACAACACTACACGAGCATAATCAACAAAATGCAGATTGTGGGATGCTCTAAAGGAAAACGCACTTATTTTTGTCAAATGGGTCATAAGGTTCGTTGATCAAAGGGACGTATCAACCGAACGTAATACACAGATCATACTGAGATTTAGAGTCAAATAAGCAGTAAAAATCATTTCGATTATAGAGAAAATTATAAACGTTGCCTGGATTTTTGATATTAAGCAATTACTGTTACTTTTTTTAAAGATACAGTGTTATTGCGATTTTATTTTAAAAAGGATTCCTGATTGCTTTTTTCACAGACACTGAACTATCTGTGGATGAAATGATACAATGTTTGAGATCCGCTTCGAAAAAATGAGGGAGTTCTAGTCGTAGTGGTGAAATAAATTTAATCCTGAGTTAATGATTACAGAAGCTGGGGGTTCATTATATTATTTCCTTTTGTATGTTTGAAATTTTCCACTGGAGCAAGAGCTCAGTTCCTTCTCCAACCCCCAAACCCCAATGTAAACCTTCCAAATCTGATACACTCTATCACAACCTTGGACTCAAGGCCCAAAAGTGCACAAGACATCTCTTCTTTCTATGCAGGCACCTGGGCTCTGCCCAGAAATGATCACACTCGCGCCATACCTTGCAGGCCAGGTATCCCATGCTGCTGCAGCCACTGATGTAGGGTGCGGGTGGCACTCCAGTGGCTGGGCGTGGGGCAGCACTCTCCCACCACCAGTCCTGCCACATGGATCCCCGAGGATTCAAACCACTGTTGACCGAAGTAAGAGATTGTGAGGAGCCCAGGACCATATATCTTCCTATCTTCTTTTCCCATCATACAACAGGGGCCCTACACTTCAGCCACACTGAAAGACCTGGTCAGTCCTTTAATACACCAAGCAACTCATGCTTTTGTCTTTCCCCATATGAAACACTGAACACCAGGCCCCCATTAATAACAGAGAATGAGCTTTTCCTTTCCTTCCTTTTCTTTTATCCAAGACAGAGATTACAAATCCCACTTCTGTGCAGATACCCAGGGCAGTCTGTGCCTCCTTAGGGTTCACCTAGACTCACTTTACTTCTTGCTATTTACATTGTATATAAACATGTTTCTAGATTTCCCTACCACAGGAACTATGAAGGCCTCAGGAACAAGGAGCCTGACACATAGTAGCAGTCAACAAACATTTACTGAGTGCCCACTTAGTGCCAGGCATTGTAACAGATGTTGGGGGAGGAGCAGTGAGTGTGCAAAAAGACAAGGTCCCGGTCTTCACCATGTTAATTTGCTACTTAAGGAGCCTGAAAATTGACAAAGCAACAAGCAAGTAAATAAGATTATAATTACAGAGTATGAGAAAAGCAGAATGTAAGATAGATGCAAATGCTTTATTAAATAAAAGTTCAAGGTAGGACAGTAAGCATGATTATGCCCCTCCCCCCTTAGTAGGGGATTATCATTAAAAAAAAGTTAATGCAAATTCGCTACCCAGTATATAAGCATTTAATAGAGAACTGGGTCAACTACGTGGGAGGGGATGGCGTACTGAAGTCACATATGTTTAATGGTAGAAGGTTTAAAAGACGATGGTTGTTGAGTGTTCCTCAGGCATCTGCAGGATAGTGTAGCAGAACCCTCCATGGCGAGATAGACTCATCTGGATACGGACGGTGCCTTCATAGCACATGTGCCACAGAAGCATCCACGGGGGACTTTCACCCTGGTCCTGTTAATTGTCTCGGTTTTGCAGGTTTGTAAATGCTTATTTTGTCAGTGTGTCTACAGCTGACAAAGCTGGACGGGCCATATGTTAACCACCACACTGCATTATAAACAAGAATGTAGTCTATTTACAGACTGGTGATGAGGAATGGCCCCTTCCAGGATCTAGCGTTCCTCTCCTAAGAGTTAGGGTGAATTAAAGAATTAAAGGCTCACTAACCCTGGAAAACCAGGACAAAATGCACTTCAAGGAATACTGCACCTAGGCTGGGGGGGGTTTCCACTAATAATCTGTCAATTTTTTTCAGTAGTTGAACTCTCGGGTGCAACTTAGTTTCCAAATTCCAGAGGAATAGGTAGAACCTCACTGTGGGTGAGACTAAATTTTCTTATCTAGAGATAAGAACTCTACTGAAAAGTGGCAAAAATGAGCCAAGGTCAGGAAAATAGGTTTAAAAAGAGTATCAGTCGGGTGCCTGGGTGGCTCAATCTGTTGGACATCTGCCTTCAGCTCAGGTCATGATCCTAGGGTCCTGGGATGGAACCCCATGTCTGGTACCCTGCTCTTGGGAAACATGCTTCTCCCTCACCCTCTGCCTGCTGCTCCACTGGCTTGTGCTGTCAAATAAATAAAATCTTTAAAAAAAAAGAAAAGAAAAGAAGAATCAGCCTGACTGTGTGGTAGAGGAACTGGGACCCACCCTCACTGGGAAGGATGTGACCCTAGCTTCCAGTCCCTTTCCCACTATGTAATCTTTTTTTCTTTTTTTTTTTAAGATTTTATTTATTTGAAAGAGAAAGACAGTGGAGAGGGAACACAAGCAGGGGGAGTGGGAAAGGGAGAAGCAGGCCTCTTGCTGAGCAGGGAGCCCAATGCAGGGCTAGATCCCAGGACCCCAGATCATGACCTAAGCTGAAGGCAGCTGCTTAATGCCTGGGCCACCTAGGTGCCCCTCTTTCCCACTATGTAATCTTAAAGATTGCCCCCATCACACCACTCTGCTGCTAAAAAATCTTCACTGGTTCTTTACCAAAGCCCAAACTCTTTGGCTTGGCATCCAGCGAGCGTTCTGTGCCTCTCGAGATACTTCAAGCCCTGGGTAGGATTTGTCTTATCACTTCAAGTGTGTGTGTGTATCTTTGTTCTCTCCAGGATGCCTAACTTAATGTCACCATCTTCACTTGACTAATAGTTAACGATTTGAAAAGGAAAGTAGAGAAAGCATTGGGTGTGGCTACCTTACTGAGCCCGAACTCATCCACTTCATCTGTGGGGATGCCATAGTTGCCGATCAGAGGATATGTCAGCACTAAGATTTGTGCTTTGTAGGAAGGGTCAGTGAGGGCCTCGGGGTAGCCGACCATGCCGGTTTGAAACACTGCAAGAAAAAGGCAGGGCTGGGGCTCGGGCAGGGCTGGGGCTGGGGCAGGACATCCTTCACAACACTGCCCTGCGCGATGACAATGCCCCAGCGGTGGCTGCCTTGACCTTGAGGGATGAAAGGGGCTGGGATGGGGACAGGGGCACCAAATGGGGGTGGGAGGAGGGTATGCAGGCGGGAAAATGGCGGGTTTGGGCAGGGCAAGCTGGGCAGAGAGGGGCAGCAGACAGTGAGATAAGGTCGGCAACCGGCTCGAGCTTGCTTACCCACTTCCCCGGCAGTCGACACAGTGGCCCCAAAGGGCTGGCCCCGCAGGACCGACCCATCCTCCAACATCAGGGCCGCCATGGGAACGGAGCTCAGAGGCGGGGGCGAGCACAGAGAAGCCGCAAGCGGAGCAAGCCCCAGCCGGTGCTGGAACCACGTGAGGTCGGCGCGCCAGGAGTCGGTCCACGTGGCTAGCCGCGCCGGTGGCTGGAGCGCGGGCCGCAGAAAGCGCAGGAGCTCCAGGCGCGCTGGGCGGAGGCGGACTGCGGCGGCGCGAGCTGCCGGCAGCGTGAGGGGCGGGGCCCAGCACGCAAGGGGCGGGGCCAAGCTAGCAAGAGCGTGTCGGGCGTCTCCTCTACCCTCCCTCCCCACCAACTCCGCCCCACTGCAAAGTCCTGGGAAAACTAGAAAAGAAAACCGACTACCCAAAAGCGCTCTCTCCCACTGTAACCAAAGAATACACAAAGCCAGGTCGCCTCTCTATAAAAATAAAAAATAAAGAACGACAAGAAAAGGTGTTTATTATAGTCAAGCACAAATGGGGCAGCGGTCCCCATCCACTCCTGGACTGCAGTGCCCACAACACCCCAAGGCAATGCCAACTTTCCATCTTCCTGCCAAAGATGGCTTCAGTCTTGAGGAGGATCTGCAAGCCAATCATCCTGTCTAGGAAGAAAATCTCCCTGGCTGGGCTCAGCTAGATCAAGAAGATTTTTAGGTCAGTAGGAAGACCTATTTGGTTCATGAAGTCTTAGCTTTCCGGCGTTGGGTCCCCCAAAGCAGAATGGAGATGGATAATGTGGTAGATCCCAGAATACCGAAGAACATAAGCAGTGAGAAGGAACCCTGTGAATGACCAAAAAAACCAAACAAACAAAACTCTCATATATGATGACACCAAGAACTACATCCTAACATCTAGTTCTTTCCTAGTATACCTATCCCCCTACCCAGGGCAATTCTCTTACAGTTTCCTTCTCTAGATAATTTGCATCAGCTCTGGTCTTAGGGCTCTTCTTTCAGAGAGGTTCTTCCTTATGGATTTCTCTTATCCCTAATTAGAAGGCCTAATTCCTCACCTGGCGCATACACTTGTAGCCATGGAAGCCATCAGCACAGACACATTCCAAAAGACCTGGACCATTAGGTACACAGGACCCATTCTCTGGACACATTTCTGTGAACCATAGAAAAAAAGAAGACATCACTGGATCTCATTATGTAGGTTTCTGAAATATCTGCTTCAACTTAGATTATCTCAGTTATTTCTAGGTCAAAAGCAGAAGAAAGAAGATTTCAGACAATCAGAACACAACAAAGTCAAAGCGAGAAAGACAGTTATCCTATGGTTTCACTCATATGTGGAATATAAGAAACAGGGCAGAGGATCATGGGGGAAGAGAGAAAAAACCAAAGTCATCTGGGAAGTCATCAGAGGGAAAAAAAAACCCATGAAAGAATTTTATTATGTTCAATTTTTATATTAGCCAACATATAGTACATCATTAGTTTTTTTGTTTTTTTTTTTTTAACCAACTTGTCAAAGCTGGGTTTTTTTTTTTAAGATTTTATTTATTTATTTGACAGAGAGAGATCACAAGTAGGCAGAGAGGCAGGCAGAGAGAGTGAGAGGGAAGCAGGGTCCCTGCCGAGCAGAGAGCCTGATGTGGGACTCGATCCCAGGACCCTGAGATCATGACCTGAGCCGAAGGCAGCGGCTTAAAACACTGAGCCACCCAGGTGCCCCAGTACATCATTAGTTTTTGATGTAGTATTCAACGATTCATTAATTGTGTAGAAAGATTCTTAACTATAGGAAACAAACTGAGGGTTGCTGGAGGGGAGGTGGGTGGGGGGGTGGGGTAACTGGGTGAGGGCATTAAGTAAGGCACATTGATGTGATAAGCACTGGGTGTTATATACAACTGATAAATTATTGAACACTACATTTGAAACTAATGATATACTACTATATGTTGGCTAACTGAATTAAAAAAATTTTTTTTAAAAGAACATAACAACAACAATACATCTTACAACCTTTTCTTTCAAGGGATTAGAAGTTCAGAAACTTGAACATGAGGGACTTAAGCAACTTTACTGTCAGATCTAAAAATGGAGAATACAAGGGAAGAAAGGCAGTTCCTCAAAGGGTGGAGATGAGACAGCATACCTTGGTCCCCCGTGCTGTTGCAAAGGTTCCTTTGCCCTTGGCAGGTTTGGTTTTTTGTGTAAAAGGTGACAGTATTCCAGGCATTAATACCTCCAGGACAGCTGACATCTTGGGGCAGTATCCTGAAAACAACACAGGCAGTCATAGTGCACAGCCCAAAGTTGCTGAGTTCACAGCACTGACCCTCTTTGGTCCTCTCCCCAACCCTATACCCTTACTCACAGAGTCTGGAGCTGGGTAAAGCCACGGAAGGTGTTGGCCAAGTCATCTTTGAGGGGGTTTGCTTGCAGGTCTCTGCAAAGCACACACGGTTAGTGCTGTGCTCTAGGAAAACATTGTACTTCTATTCCCACATCTTCCTGGGCTGATAATCCAGTTCTCATTCTGAGTTGTCCAAGTTTGGACACTCATATTTATTTATTTATTTATTTATTTATTTTTAAAGATTTTATTTATTTATTTGACAGAGATTACAAGTAGGCAAGAGAGGCAGGCAGGGAGAGAGAGGAGGAAGCAGGCTCTCTGCAGAGTAGAGAGCCCGATGTGGGGCTCGATCCCAGGACCCTGGGATTATGACCTGAGCCGAAAGCAGAGGCTTTAACCCACTGAGCCACCCAGACGCCCCTGGACATTCATATTTAAACATCTTTTTAGGAGTCCATCCTCAAAGACTTTCCCATCAACCCTTCACCACAGTTGCCGTCGGGGAGGGAGGATAACAAACCACTTACATGATGACAGCAGTATGTGCCTGAGCGAAGTTTGGACCAGGGTCCTTCAGAGAACAGTTCTGGAGATCCAGCCTGAGGAAACACAGTAATCGCTGTAATTATATGTCTCTCTCCACCTACGATAAGCTAATATAACCCTCTTTTCAGCTAATATTAATTAAACACAGCTGTGTTCAGGGCCACACACTAGATGCTATGGTGGATGTTTCAATTCTGTCCAGTTCAGTCACCACTAGTTACATGTAGCTAATTAGGTGTTAAAAAAAATCAGTTTTTCATTTGCACTAGCCACATTTCAAGTATTCAGTAACCACTCACCATGTGATTAGTAGCTACTACGTTGGAGAGTACAGATATGGAACATTTCCATCATAGCAGGAAGTGCTATCAGATAGTACTGTTCTAATTGGTAGTATCTATGCATCTGTGCATCTACTGGAAGAAATTTGTTCCTTGTCTATGTTAGTGAATCTCACATTGTATTGTTATGATTCTCAGATCCACAAAAGGCCTTCAAATGGGAAAAAAATTCAAGTCACATAAATGAAAATTTTTTCCAAATGCATTTTCTGTCACAGCCTGGAGATAAATTACTGGATATTAAGGACCATGCCACAGTACTTTTTCTTCACTACAAATTGCTGTCTGTTCCTTTATTCTTCAAATATTTACTGTGTCTACTTTTTTTTTTTTTGAAGATTTTATTTATTTATTTGACAGAGTGAGAGAGCACAAGCAGGGGGAGTGGCAGAAGGAGAGGGAGAAGCAGACTCTCCACTGAGCAGGGAACCCAATGCAGGGCTTGATCCCACAACCCTAAGATCATGACCTGAACCAAAGGCAGCCATTTAAAGGACTGAGCTGCCTAGGCACCCCTATTGAATGCCTATTAACTGCAAAAATTGGAAGAAAAAGAAAATCCTCAGTATCTTAGCTTTCAAGTGCCTTACAATGTAGTAGATGAAGACCATTGCCAAATATAAAAACAACGTAAACATTAAATTATAATCTAAAAGAAATCACAGGACAGTATATGAATAATTTTGAATTGTATAGACACTAAGGATTAGAAGAAGTAAAAAAAAAAGAGAGACATTATTCTAGCATTGAGTAGAGCATTCACAGAAGATGCTGGAATTAAAGGATGGCTATGTTTTAATTTGGTGGAGGAAGGAAATTTCAGGTAAGGAGAAAGGGCTGAATGAACAAAGAAACAAAAGTGGAATGCTTTTGGAAGTAGGCCAGTTTGGCTCAAGCCAGACCCTCATGAAAGCGTTTAGTGGACAAATAATTGGAAAAAATTATTGGAAGTGGATTGAGACCAATTTGTCATGGTTTATGTTTTGAACTTTATCCTGAAGGCAACAGACCATTCTAATTTTAAAACCAGATGATGGGGGAAAATTTTTTGATTTTCAGATAGTTTCCTATAGGGAAGTATTGAGGTAATCAGGGAGAGAGAATGGGAGCAAGACAGATGACATTTAGGATTCTGAAGTGAGTGTGCACTCAAGAGGAATTGTTTAATAGGAAGCAAAAAGTACTCACGTGTACCTGCAGGTTGGAGGGGGTCGAGGATACTAAAAGAGATCTAGTTTGGGGAACACCTGCATGGTGGTTATAGCTGAAGCCATTAGAGTGAAATCTCGGAGTGTAAAGGGAGAAAATGCAGGGACTAACCTTCATTAAGGGCACAGAATTGACAGAAGAGGAATTTGCCTCGAGACAACCATGAATTCATAGGAAGGGAAGAATACCCTATAAGCAAAGCACTTTGAAAGCTAAGGGAGCTGTTTCCCAGAAACACATACTAACCAGAGTTGAAAATAAACAAAAGAACAAAACTTCTTTTAAGAGGAAGACTTTTTAAGGGGAAGAGGGCACCTGGGTGGCTCAGTTGGTTAAGCATTTTCCTTAGGCTCAGGTCATGACCCTGGCATCCTGAAACAGAGCCCAGCATCCCGCTCCCTGCTCAGTGGGGGAGTCCGCGGCTCCCTCTCCCTCTGTCCCTGCTCCCGTACTCTCTTGCTCACTCTGCATCTCAAATAAATAAATAATATCTTAAAAAAGAAAAAAGAGGAAGCCATAAAGGTCTTTTTTTTTTTTTTTAAAGATTTTATTTATTTGACAGGCAGAGATCACAAGTAGGCAGAGAGGGAAGCAGAGAGAGAGAGAGGAGGAAGCAGGCTCCCCAATGAGCAGAGAGCCCGATGCGGGGCTCAATCCCAGGATCCTGAGATCATGACCTGAGCCGAAGGCAGAAGCTTAACCCCCTGAGCCACCCAGGCGCCCCAGGGTTTTTTTTTTTTTTAAAGATTTTTTTATTTATTTGACAGACGGAGATCACAAGTAGGCAGAGAAGCAGGCAGAGAGAGAGGAGGAAGCAGGCTCCCTGCCCAGCAGAGAGCCCGATGCGGGGCTCGATCCCAGAACCCTGGGATCATGACCAGAGCCGAAGGGAGAGGCTTTAACCCACTGAGCCACCCAGGCGCCCCAAGGGTCTTTTTTTTAATGGGCAAAAATTATGACTTCTAGGCAGTTCCAACCAGGAAGATCACAGGGTTGTTTACCTAGCTAAAAATGCTGTAACACATTTAAATGTATAAGAATCATGATTTAGATGCCCCCCAAAACAGGCACCAGTATTTATTCCAAAAGCCAATCAGGCAAGCCTTCAAGAATCTGGGGCAGGGGCATATGGGTGCCTGGGTGGCTCAGGGGGTTAAATGTTGGACTCCTGATCTCAGCCCAAGTCTTGAACTCAGTTCAAGCCCCTCATTGGGCATAATGCCTACTTAAAAAAAAAAAAAAAGGCAATCCGGCTTGGGAACTCTTCCAGTATCCACAATTGTCTTTTTCTCCCTCACCCCACGATGGTGCCCTCCTGATTCAGGCAGCAGCGGGAGTACAGCATTAGCTCTGGTGTCTGCTTACAATAAAGAGTCACTTCCGACAAATCTTGCACACTCCCTGGACACAGCATGCATATCTGCAGAAAAGAGGAAAGTATTAGGATTCCAGAAAGAAAAGCCAAGAACAAATAGGTATCAAAAGTTAACTGCCAGTACACTCTTCAGCTTCAGAATTCCTTTAATATAGGGTTGGTAAAGTGTCCTATCTTTGTATCAAGTTTGACTGGGGGACTCATTTCTTCGCCTAGAGTCAGAAGCCAAATCAGCACACTAGAGACTTTCTGCACCAGACCTTGTCCAGGAAAGGACATCTTCGAAGATCACTGTTCAAACATATTATGCTCTCTCCAGTGACTCCTCAATCTAACTGACCCGGTTTGGCCAGGTATAAAAGCACTGCAGGTACACAATGAACTCATCAAGCTTTAGACAAGGTACAGTACTGCCCAAGCACAATATACAGCATTTGCGCGTGATGAGCTTGAAGAGCCAGAGAACTCGGCCGTAGCCGAAAATTTTAAAGTTACTCAGATTAAGGAACAAGGAGATCAAATTTTAAAGGTCTACGTCAGCAGGGCGAGGGCACCGGGAGACCTGAGCAGCGTGAGTACTCGGGAGCCGGGGCCGGCTGGGCTACAGCTAGGGAAGCCTCGGGGACCAAATCCCAGCCAGGGGCGGGCTGAGAGGGGAGATTCGAGGGCGGGAGAGCGCGAAACAAGGTTGCCCAGCAGCTCTGCTTCAGCCCGACCTCTAACTTGCTTCTGTACCTCGGGTAGCGCCAGAGCCCTTTCCGCGCCCAGAGCGAGGAGCAGGGTCGCTGCCCAAGGGACCAGGAGTGAAGGACAACCCTGCCCGGGAGGAGCCATTTTTCGCTCCCTCCGTCTTTTTCAGCGCCTCGCGAGACCTGCGCTTGTGGCTCCGCCCTCCATGGGCGTGGCCTAGTCGCCCCGCACAGATTGGGGCTTGCCGCTGCTTGAAGAGGTCAGAGCTCTTCTCTGCGCTCTGATCCCCCTTACAGTGGACGGCCCAACTTCCTCTCGTTTTCCCCTGCTAGAGGAGGCCACCCCGCCGCCGCCCTTTCAGCTGCGCACTCCTCGCTTCCGGACGCCGAGGTTGCGTCACCGCCGTGGCCCGGGGCCCTCTCCGTTCGCCCTCAGTAAACATGGCGGCGTCACGTGAGGCGGCCAGGGGGCGGGCCTCAGCTGTCACTCAGCCGGCACGTGGCAGGCCCGGCCCGGCGCGGCAGCTCCGCAGCACCCAAAGGTGGAGACCCGGCAAATGGCCGCACCCGGGCGGGCCAGCGTATGGGGGCCCGTGCCGGAAGGCTTCCGAGAGTGGTGCGGAGGCAGGGAGGGGCGGGGCGAGCTGGTTCCCCGCGTGGCGGCGCGGGAAGATCTGAGCTGAGACCGCGTGGTGTAGTGGTTAAGCTACCTTACGTGTGGAGGGAAGGCGGGAAGCCAGCAAATAAAGAGGGTAAGGGTGATAGAAAAGTGAAGGGCAAAGCCCGGCGGGAGGAGACGAGCCTGGGCAGGCTCCGGGCACCCTGGCACCTTCATCTCAGTCCGGAGACCACGTGGCGGCCGGATCCTTGGGGAGGAGGGAGGAGCGGGATAGGCGCTTGCCGCCCGCCTTATCTCCTTTTCCTTCCCAGAGAAGCGGAGCGATGCTGATCTCAGGGAAAACGCCTGGACCTCCTTAGCCCTGGCTGAGCCGCGGAGGTAAGGGAGGGGCGAGCGCTGCCCCCGGCTGGCTCTGGGGAGCCTCGCGCGCGCAGGGCACTGCGTGTTGCCTTTGATTAGGGCCAGGCAAAAGCTCATTAAAGCTGACTCATTTTGAGTGCGCGGCGGGCCCGGCTTCTCTGCCCCATACCCGCAGGTTGTGTAGATTCTCCTCGGAAGGATTTACCTTCCGCTGGCTGGCGCGTCCCCTGGGGCATAGGTATAGTTCTTAGCATTTTAATGAGGGTACCTGAGCTTTCAGACCTCGAGGAATTCTAGGCACAAGGGCAGATTTTGAAGGAATCTTTCTCGGGACAGTGGGTCCTGCAGTGGTTCCCTTTGCCTTTTGTAGGAGTCAAGGTAATTCAGAGCAGGCGGGCAAAGCGGGGGGGGGGGGGGGGGGCGGGGAATGGTGGTGTAGAAGATCCTCTTCCGTTTCTGTGTGTGTTGTACTTTTAGAAAGGGGTCTCACAGCTCACTACTTGTGCCCTGAGCGTTACAGTTTCAGTGAAACCACTCTGCTCTTTTGGCTCCCCCTCTCAGAGAGGTGCAAGTCCATGGGGTTTAGAGCCATAGAGTTTTTAGAAAGCCAGTAACTATCCTGTTCTTGGAATCAGGATCTTGTCTGAGGAACACTTTGTTACCGGGTCAGGTTTTTCCTGTCTTGCCTGGCTCTCTGTTCAGCCATCCAGGAAGGTTCTCTGCACCTCATGCAAATAGGATTCTATCTAGAAGCTCCACCAATTTACCCCAGCAGGAGAGTCTCCAGTTCTGTATGCCTGTGTTCTAGTCTACACTGAGACCATTTTCGCTTTCTAACCACCGTAGTGTTACTGCTAACTCTTTACAGCTGCACATTCTTACGGGCTCACAGCAGACACCTTTGCATATTCTCCAGTATTTCCCATCACCTCTGTCATAGTACAATTTGCCAAAGAGTTGTGAGAACTAAAGATGTTGCAATGTACCAAAGCCCAGGGCATCTTTAGGCTAAACCAGAGTGGTCTGTTGGGAACACTATTCTGGGTACTAACATTTTGTCTCCCATCCAAGTACTAACCAGGCCCGACCCTGCTTAGCTTCCGAGATCAGACGAGATCGGGTGCGTTCAGGGTGGTATGGCCGTAGACTGGGTACTAACATTTTGTGACTCATAGAGCATGTGATCCAAGAATTGCCGCCTCTGATTTCCTCTCTTTGTTGGCCTCACGAGGTTCAGAGTTCAGGTTTGGTCCGTGTAAGACCCTATCTTGACAGCCAGGTGACATCTGCCCGAGAACACAGCGTGAGTGAACCAGAAGAGAGCCAGGCTGATCTTTCTCCTAGTGGGCAAGAATAGAAGACACGGGTTATATTAATGTGTGTCTGGACTAGTTGGAATCTAAACTTTGTTCGGTGAATGACTGATTACAGTTAACATTCTGCTCCCGCCCTGGTTCTAGGAGTAGTAAGGATGGGCCCCTTGGTAATCACCTGTCCTAGCTGCAGATAACATTCTTTCTTTCTCCCTTGTTTTGTGTCATGCCCTGTAACCTTAAGGAAGTTCTTTAATTTTTCCGACTCTATTTCCTTGAGAACTAGACAGTGTTAACTTAAAGATTTTATTTATTTATTTGAGAGAGAGGCAGTGAGAGAGCATGAGCGAGGAGAAGGTCAGAGGGAGAAGCAGACTCCCCGTGGAGCTGGGAGCCCGATGCGGGACTTGATCCCGGGTCTCCGGGATCATGACCTGAGCCGAAGGCAGTCGTCCAACCAACTGAGCCACCCAGGCGTCCCTCGACAGTGTTAACTTAAAGTTCATAAACCAGAGAGGTGGTGTGTTAAAAGTGATAGCAAAGGGTGCTTTTTCATTATCATTATTAAAGTTTGTAAAGTTCATGGCACACTTCTGGGTTACAAGAAGTTAAGAGCTGAGTTGCTTCACTAAAAAAAGAAAGCAAGTGGGGGTATTCAGAAAGTGTTAATGATCATTTAGGCTATGTGAAAACCTGACATGCCTTGGTATTTTTTCCTCCATGTCAATGAGTATATCGTGGATATCCTCTAAAGACATCATGGTATAAATGAATTGTGGATGGATGGAGAATCAGGAGACCTGAGCTCTAATCTAGACTGACAATAATCGGCTCTATGGTTCTGGAAAGATCACTTGAGTCATCTGGACCTCAGTATCTTTGTTGGTAACTGAGGGGATCATGATAGTGATCTCTTAATGTTCCCTTAAGTTTTCAAGTAGTATAATCCTGCCCTTGTTCTGAGGATAATGCTGTATTCTTTGAGGATTAGTATTTTTGGTGCAGGAGTCAGAAAAGCAACTTTCCCATTTCCCGGGGCTCCTACTTTTTAATTCCCTCTAGCACACAGTGCCAAGTGTGACTTAGAGTGAAAAGCCTAATCCAGTTAGGAATGCTGTTGAATGTGAGCTCCCTGTTCCCCACTCTGGAGCCTCTAGGACTGAGCTGGAGTTTGGGGGCCATAGGGTGATAGGGCCATTTGGATCACATTGATTGGTTCCCTGAAGGGGCCAGAGCAAATAGCTGCTGAGCTTTACTCCGCCCCTAATTCCCTGTTTCACCTCAGCTACTTATAGAGCCAGACCCTCAGCTTCTGCCCAGCTCCAGACACCGCTTCTCCAGGCAGCGCTGCCTCCCAACAGAGATTACTTCTCTAGGTAGGTTCCTGCTCAGGAGGAGAGGAGCACTTTCCTTGGCTGTTCCTTTGTCCCAGCTCCCTGGCTGGTTTGCTTCTCTGTAATCATAACTCGGAACTCCTGGCTCCAGCACATTGCCCTCTCCCTTTCGAATCCCAGCACTGTGCCCAGGTCTGCTGTTGACTGCTCTGACAGGCAAAGGACCTGAGAAGTGGGTGGCAGGGCTTCTCTAGTAGTGTTGGGGAGAATGAAGTGGTTGGCCTGGGGTTTTGTGGAATGGAGTTTGGGGCTGCCATGTGGGTCATCTTACTGGGGATCAGTGTTGAGAAGGGGTCCTGTTAAGAAGGTGACACTGGGAATATGGGAGGTGGGGGCTGAGGCTAGGGGAAAGAGAGGAAGCCCAGCTGTGATTAGTCTCACTTTCTTCTCCCCTGCAAGGCTGTGGCACCAGGCTGGGGTCTGCTGGCTTAGTGCACTGCAGTGACTCAGTCTGTGCCTGCAGGTGGGGGCAGGGAAGTCTTTGAAAAGAAATGTGGGCCAGAGTTGATTTTTCTTTTGTGATTGGGGTGGAGACCTAAGAAGATTTGTTTTTTTGTTTTGTTTTGTTTTTTTAAGATTTAATTTATTTTAGTGAGGAGGGTGAGGGGCGGAGGGAGGGAGTATCTCAAGAAGACTCCACAGCGAGTGGTGTAGGGGTGTACTTGAGTGCACATTGAGTGCAGACTCTGACACAGGGTTCGATCTCATGATCTGATGCACCGCCCACCCCCGCCCCCCGGCGCCCCAAGAAGGTTCTTATATTTCACAGCTATGTACGCCCAAAATGATCTTGGACCAAGCAGTTGTCTCCTGCTTGTCTTACTCTGCTGCTTTCTTTCTCCCCTATCAAACCCATACTAGGACCTCCAGACCTACAAGGGCTGTGCAGAGCTGGCTGGTCCAGGTTTGATGGGTGCCCATGAAGGCAGGGTAAGCCTGACGAGGAGCTGATTTCCTTTGCAGCTCACCTTGAACAATGTCACTTGGTGGAGAAGGATTGTGAGATCGTGGCTGGAAGCCAGGCTGTAGCCACCTGCCGTGCCACTGCCCGGCTGAGTGGCAGCCCAGAGAGCCCAGGAGCAGCAAGTGGCTGTAAGCCACAGACTCAATCAAGATATGAGTGTGGGGGTGAGCACCTCGGCTCCCCTGCTCCCCGCCTCAGACACGGACACGGTCACATCTACTTTCTCCGCCGCAGACTATATAGTGTTTGTGCTGCTGCTGGTTCTCTCCCTTGCTATTGGCCTCTACCATGCCTTTCATGACTGGGGCCGGCATACTGTCGGCCAGCTGCTCATGGCAGACCGAGAAATGAGCTGTCTTCCTGTGGCTCTGTCTCTGCTGGCCACCTTCCAATCAGCTGTGGCCATCTTGGGTGTTCCGTCCGAGATCTACCGATTTGGGACCCAGTATTGGTTCCTGGGCTGCTGCTATTTTCTGGGCCTGCTGATCCCAGCACACGTCTTCATCCCTGTCTTCTACCGCCTACATCTCACCAGTGCCTATGAGGTGAGCAGGGAGGAAGAAGAACACACAGGACCATCAGGGTTGGGGATAGAGAGAAGGAAGAGAGCATGTATGAAGGATATGGGTCCCTGGACCTCCTCTGCCTAATGAGAGTGATGGGACACATTGTGTATTTCCAAGTTCTTTCTGGGTGAGGTCAAGTGGGGAGAGAAGGAAGGTGCTGTGCTGAGAGGCCCAGAGCAGATAGGAGTTTAATATTCCTTCATGTTCCTGGGTTTCTTGAGGGAGGTTGAATTGTGGGATTAGAGTAGGGGGGAATATCTTTTTTCTTTTTTTCTTCATATGTATATGTGTGTATATATATATCCCTATCTAGTACCTGGAGCTCCGATTCAATAAAGCTGTGCGGGTTTGTGGGACCGTGACCTTCATCTTTCAGATGGTAAGTAGAAATGAGGGTAGAATTTGGGCCTGAGATATGATAGAGGGACCCAAACTCCGTTAAACTGAAGCATTGTGAGCTTCTCCTGCTTTCAAACTGGCAAGATTGAAGGTCCCACTAGAGGTCAATGTCCCTGAAGCCACCAGAGGCATCCTGCTTCCTATTCCTTTGGTTGTAGCATCGTCATTATGGTGGCAGCAAGCCAAGATTTGGAGGAAGGGAAAGGGAAGTGAGCCTATATGAAGGGAGGCCATTAGGATATTGGAGCTGAGGTCCATCTTTTCTCTCTGCCCACCCTCATTTCCCCTCCCGTTCACATTCTCTTTTCCATATCCAACAGGTGATCTACATGGGAGTTGTGCTCTATGCACCATCACTGGCCCTCAATGCAGGTGAGGAGTCAACAGCCCTTGGCTCTCAGCCATAGAAAACTGGGAAAATACCTCAGGGAAGGGCGGGAAGAGGAGATTGTGCAGAAAAGAATCTGACCTTGGCCAAGGAGTTACTTCACTGCATGGGCCTTTGGCTGGTCTCTGCTGGAGGTGGATGTACCTTGGTTCAACTCACCCAAAGCTAATCACACATTACTCTGTCTCGGCTCAGCTGGTTAATCAACACCTTTTGGTGGGATTCACACATTTTTTTCCCCATTGTGGTGAATGATTTATTTCATCCTTGAAATAATGTCTTACTGGGGTTTTTCTGGTTTCTCTGTTGGGAAATCCTCTTCCAGAAACAGGAATGTGGTTTTTATCTGTTTGCAGTGACTGGCTTTGATCTGTGGCTATCAGTGCTGACCCTAGGCATTGTTTGTACTGTCTATACTGCTCTGGTAAGTGTAATAAGTCTTAGGAGAGGGAAGGGAGATGGGAGGAAAAAGAAAGGGATGAGGTAAAAATGGAGGTGAGATGGGATGGAGTTCTGGAGTGGGGTGAGACAGGATGTAGGAGATGGGATGGGAAGGATGTCAACAGAGTCTCCACAGTTAGGCCCCTGGGGGCAGTATAGTCCTTTGCTGCTGGGAGGCAGGGTGTCTTCACCTGTGGGTGGTTTTGAAGACATCTGTGGCAGGCATGCTTTCTTTGCTCTGCAGGGTGGGCTGAAGGCAGTCATCTGGACAGACGTGTTCCAGGCGCTGGTCATGTTCATAGGGCAGCTGGTGGTTATCATTGTGGGGTCTGCCAAGGTGGGCGGCTTGGGGCATGTATGGAAAGTGGCTTCCCAGCATGGCCTCATCTCTGGGATCGTGTAAGTACACCCCTTCCCCTGGCTGGGGTCTGTAGGGCCTGGGGGCTGAGCCCATCCTAGAGCCTGAACTCAGGGCTACAGTAAACGGAGGGCAAGCTGTGGAAAGCCTTAGGGGCAGCACTGAGACGGGTGGGAAGCTGGCCCTGCAGAGATGGAGGGTGATCACGGGGGTCTGGTGGGTAAGGAGGGTCAAGATAATTTTAGTACCTGGCACGCGGCTTGGGTTGAAGGGGTGGAACCCTTCCTCCGTCGTGTCGCACTGCTTCTTGAGTCCCCCTGGTTCTTGCCTTCAGTAGCTCCTTCGCCCTGCAGCAGTGTCTCTGCTCAGCCCCCCCGTTGTAGGAGTGCGAGGAAGGCTGCGTCCGTCTGGGGCTATGCCGCGGTGACCAGTTGGTGTCTATTCTTGTAGGCTGGATCCAGATCCTTTTGTACGGCACACTTTCTGGACGTTGGCTTTTGGGGGTGTCTTCATGATGCTGTCCTTGTATGGGGTGAACCAGGCTCAGGTGCAGCGCTACCTCAGTTCCCGCACGGAGAAGGCTGCTGTGCTGTGAGTACAGGGACAAAAAGACCAGGGAGGAGCAGAGGAGAGTGGGCCCCATTTTGGGGTTGGGGCAGGATGCCAGAGCACACACGCACACCCATCGGGGCCAGGATATGGGTCTGCTTTCTGGAGCTCGGGGACGTGCCTGAGGGTGTGTGGTAACAGCCTTGGCGCTGGTCTCTCTGCAGCTCCTGCTATGCCGTCTTCCCTTGCCAGCAACTGGTCCTCTGCATGAGCTGCCTCATTGGCCTGGTCATGTTTGTCTACTACCAGGAGTATGCTATGAGTGCCCAGCAGGCTCAGGCAGCCCCTGACCAGGTGAGAAGTCCTCCCTGGCACCCTTCTCTGCCCATGAGGGCCAGCCTTGCCCGCCAACAGGAGTGTCTGGTTGGCTGCAGAAGGACTCTCACCTTGGGTAGGAAATGGATGTAAGTCGTTTTTCACTGTGGGATTCTACAGGCTAGCACAGGAGGGGCCCAGCCCCTGGCTGGCATCACCGCATCCTGGTGCTCACCCTGCTGGTGGGGGGAGGGACCTGCCTTTATTATCAGCTCACCACTGTGCACCGTGCCACGCGCTCTGCTGGGAGCTGTCCCCTACCTGGTGCCTTCGTTCGTTACAACAGCCTCATTGGACAGGAAAGAAAAATGCCTCATGGAGATGGTCAGAATCCTCGCCACACTGCTAGTCAGGGGCAGGGTTGGAGCGTGAACTGCGTTATTCTCTGGAGCCCGTTTTCTCTCTATTAATTGGGTCACCCTCAGTGCTGAGCCCTCTTCGCAATCACTCACTCTCCCCAGACTGGTAGGGTTGCGTGCAGGGGGCTTCTCGCACGCTGCACCCCGGGGCAGGGCTCCTCTCTCAACGGGGCTGTGCACTTCTGCTCTGCCTGCAGTTCGTTCTCTACTTTGTGATGGACCTCCTGAAAGACCTGCCGGGCTTACCTGGCCTCTTTGTCGCCTGCCTCTTCAGTGGCTCCCTCAGGTACCCTCCTTGACCGTTTCCCTTGGGCTTGTGCAGCTGATCCCCACGTGGCCCCAGGTGACAGCTGGAGGAGGGGTCTCTCTGAGTTTCTCAACTCGAGCATCCATCTGTGGATGACGAGGGACAGCTCATCTGTGTAGAAGGGAGCATATACACTCATCTGTGTAGAAGGGGGCAGGAGATGCCCCCTTGCTGGGGAAGGAGTCTTTTACAACACCAAGAATTGATTCTACTTGATCAAAACCTGTATCCCATTCAGCAAAGGGCAAGTGTCCTTGCCTTCTGGGCCTCTTTCTTGGCTGCCAGCCATGAAGAGGGCTTCTGGCTGCACATGTCCTCTCCTGCCTTTAGGGTGCTCTTCCCTCAGCAGGCCCCTTGTTGGTTTTGCCTTTCAGTCCCCAGACTCAGCATGGCTCATGCTTTGTCTTCCTCCTTTCAGCACCATATCTTCTGCTTTTAATTCATTGGCAACTGTTACGATGGAAGATCTGATCCGACCCTGGTTCCCTCAGTTCTCTGAAGTCCAGGCCATCATGCTTTCCAGAATCCTCGGTGCGATTATGCTTCATCATCTTTTCAGTTGTGTTCTTTCTAAGACATACCCTAAGCACTATATCAGTCTGCTTCACAGCACCAGCTTTAGCCTGGGCTCAGCGCTTGCCAAACGAAGCACACAACCTTGTTGACATCTCAGGGCATTTTCTGGGAAGGCCTCTGAGTCACATAGGTGGGAAGACCAGGTGGGAGGGAGCTGGGGCAGGAGGGAATATGCCATTTCCAGGGACACAGAGGTAATGGTTTGGCTGAGGAAGGAGATTTGCTCTACTTTTCCCCCTTTTAAATGTGTTAACTTATCTTGGTCTGTTTCCTCCCTTCTTTTTTCCCCAGCCTTTGGCTATGGGCTACTTTGTCTGGGAATGGCGTATGTTTCTTCCCAGATAGGACCTGTGCTACAGGTAAGGATTATGCAGAGATGAAAGCAGTTTTTAGGGGAGAAAGGAGCTGATTGAAACAGGAAGTTGAGGGAGACAGCTGATGTGAAAGGAATGGTATAGGGATGGGTATCAAAACTTCGCCTTTGATGGACCACCTCTAGCTGTGAGTAGCCTTCCCTAGAGTCATTCCTAGGATATTGTCGGCTCAGAGCCATCTAGGGAACAGCTTCAGAGGACAACCCAAAGTACATTCCTGTAATATTCCCAGGATTCGCCCCCTGGAATTTTGCATTATGATATTTCCAGGTAGAAGGTACCGACAGATCTGACAAGTGGGGTGCTGAGGCATTGGCAGGTGGCTGTGCTCTGCTCTGCACTGGTGAGGCTGGGGGTCTCTGAGCCTGAATGTTCTCCCCCCGCCCCCCAACCCTGTCCTCCACAGGCAGCACTCAGCATCTTTGGCATGGTTGGGGGACCGCTGCTCGGACTCTTCTGTCTTGGGATGTTCTTTCCTTGTGCCAACCCTCCTGTGAGTGATCCATCTGGTTCCACAGTCATGTACAGGGGTGGACCTAAGAAATGGCTTAGCAAGTCTCTCCCCATGAGTTCTGGGAACTGGTGTGAAGATTTATTGGGTCTGGTATCATGACAGGAGAATGTGTTGTGTCTCTTGGCAGGGTGCCATTGTGGGCCTGTTGGCTGGACTCATCATGGCCTTCTGGATCGGAATTGGAAGCATAGTGACCAACATGGCCTCCGGCATGGCACCTTCTCCCCCTAACATATCCAGCTTTTCCCTGCCTAGTAACCTGACCACTGTCACCATGACCACACTGATCCCCTCAACCACCCTCTCCGAGTGAGTTGGGGCTCACTCTCTCCTTGAGGAAAATAACTCATTTTTGAGGGGTTTCCCAGGGGTCTTGGTAAGGGATGAGCCACTAGATTCTTCAGGGAGATATTGGATCCCAAGATCCTAGGTCTCTGAGGAATGCCCTGTCAGTGAATTGCTAACTGTCCTTATTCTGGTTCTCCCCAGGCCTACAGGGCTGCGGCATTTCTACTACTTGTCGTACTTATGGTACAGCGCTCACAACTCAACCACAGTCATTGTGGTGGGCCTGATTGTCAGTCTGCTTACTGGTGAGGGCGTGCAGAATGGGGTCCCAGAGAAGCGAGACTGAGGGAGGCCACGAAGGGAATCTGGACTCCGGGAGAATGGACTCTGCCCGCCAGGGTCCTTGGGCTTCTTGGCTGAGCTCTGGGAGGTGGGCAGGGGCTGGGGACTCAGAGCCCTGAGAACAGATGGCTTTCTGGGTGTGCACCGGTTACACAGTAGGAGACTCAGAAGTGCCTTTGCCTTCAGGAGGAATGCGGGGCCGGACCCTGAATCTTCGGACCATTTACCCAGTGTTGCCAAAGCTCCTTGCCCTCCTGCCCCTGTCCTGTCAGACGCGATTTCACTGCACCAGCTACAGCCAGGTAGTAGCTGTCTTGTCCAGGTCATACCCTCCCTTCCCTCTCTTAATACCAGAGCTTCCAAATTTCCTTCTGCCCCTTTCCTTACTCCTCCCCAGCAACTCAGATTATTTGTCTGAACCTGGACCGTCCCACAGTAACTGCCCCAGCTTCTACCCTCAGAGGAGTGCTGGCTTGGTATCTCAACCCAGAGAGGTGCCCGGTGTGCTGGCCTTTCCTCTCCCTCCTGTGCCCCCTGCCTACCACCTTGTGCTTAACCTTAATCTTAACCTTGTGCTTTGCTCCTCCTTTTCTTCCCCACTGCCCTTTGCTGATCTCCCTTCCAGCAGGGATCAAAGCAGTGTCTTCCAGCTTTTCTGCCCGAGTTCCTTCACTCCTTTGTCTCGTCCTGTCTACTCTCTTTGCTGTGTTCTCCAGGACCTCTCCGTGGACACTACTGCATTTCCAGAAAAGATGAGTAATGGGATGTTGAAGAACGGCAGAGACAAGGAGGCCATGGCAGTGCCTGAGGAAGGCTCAGCCCACCAAGGGAACAGCCCCACCTTCATCCTCCAAGAGACCTCACTGTGATCTGGGCTTAGGTCCCAGTGCCAGAGGCCATCTTCTAGTATAGCAGTCAGTTAGGTGATACCCAACAGGGACAGTCGAGGACTGGATTATCCACCCCACCAAAGGACCTTGTCTTTAGGTGTTTGGGCTGCCGTAGAAATTTTGTGTCATGAGAATTGTGAGGGTAGGACAGGGTTTTTACCTGTCCCTTGACATTCTGTTCCCTAGAGGACCAGGCTTGCAGGGGAAAGGATTTTGCTAGAAAAGGGGATCAAAGCAAATCCTCTGGGAAACGGAAAAATGGCTCCTGATTAACCACCGTCAGGCTCCTTTGAAATGAACAGAAACAGTAGTGCTAGTTAGCACTGCTCTGAGGCCTGACTTGACAAGGTTGGCCATATTTACCGTGAAACACAAAGCTGTCTTAGCCAGCTGTTGATTCTCTTGTGGTACTATTTTAAACATAGATTTCTGTCAGCCACAAAGGGTCCGTGACTACTTTCTAATTATCTGTGACGCCCAGGCCCCTCTCATTCTTACCTGTCTACCTCCGTTCTTGAGGGGGAGGGTTCGGTGTCCCTGAAAGACCTCAGAAGAGACCGGTACATTCGTCTCCCTTGCATAGAGTAGCGAAGCTTTCCTCCTCACTGTCCCCACTCTCCACCTATGTCATGGGCACTTGGGGACGGGGCACATGTTGATCCGAGAAACCAGGGCAAGACCAGGTCCACTGTGGAGTGTGCCATCCACCTGGCACGGCACCCTAATGTCATTTTGATGTTCATGTTCATGTTTCCTCTTTGGAGTTTCTTTCCCACAGACCTTTGTTCCAAGGGAATAAAAACTGTTATTGGACCTAGCATCTGGGCTCCTGTACTGTTCACAACTGTCTGGTCCACCCCACCCCCACCCCCATCCCCTCCGAGGCAGGGGTAAAGCGCTCCCTCCTCCCCTGCACAGGTCTTCCTCTGCTGAGGAGAGGGGGAGGGGAACCAGCACTGGCTGGTGGAGGTTTGGGGACTGGCTGGCATGTCTTCAGGGGGCAGCATATGCTCATCTCCCTCTGCTGCTTTTCATCTCCGGTGGCTCATTCTATCTCCTGTCCCACCTCCACCTTGTCCTTGACCAGAGCAATCATCGCACCAGTTTTCACTTTGGGGGCTGAAGGAAGAATGCTGTTACTTGGCTTTAAAAATAGAACATTTGAGCGGGACTCTGGTGAAGAGCACTGCGCTCAAACCCACCCAGCCCTGGGCCCCGCCCTGCCCTGGCCTCCTCCAGCTGCTCAGAAGGAGCTCCACAGCAGGCTCTCCGGACCCCTCAGCAGAGGCCTGATCCCAGGCAGATCTGTGGAGTTTCAGAAAATGCCAAGTGGATTCTGCCTTGAGGTCTGCCCTCTTGACAGTCCTTCAGCCTGGGGACTGAGGGGCATTGCTCTTGGCTAACTATCCCACCCTACCATGCTGCAAGAGTTCCAGACCTAACCAGGCTCCCATTTGTTCATTCTTCGACATATTGACCCACCTACATGTAAGGGCCTTAAACTTGGCCACCATTTTGCATCTAAAGAAATGACTGCCTCCCCAGGACCCTGTACAAGTACCACCATCATTCATCAATGAGAATGACCTCATTTAGTCTCACATCCCTGCCTGTTACCTATATTTGCATAGAAAAGGTGAAAGGGGGGCGCCTGGGTGGTTCTGTGGGTTAAAGCCTCTGCCTTCGGCTCAGGTCATGATCTTGGGGTTCTGAGATCGAGCCCCACATCGGGCTCTCTGCTCAGAAGGGAACCTGCTTCCCCCTCTCTCAGCCTACTTGTGATCTCTCTGTCAAATAAAATCTTAGAAAAGGTGAAAGTCCACAGGATTCAAAGCTTTCAAGAATTCTGGTGTTTAAGGAAAAATGGTAAATATATTGTTTTCCATTTCTATATAAAAACTAAACAGAACAAAGACACTCTGGTTGTAACAAAGTAAACTTATTACGCATGATGAAAGAACCACTTCATGGGCACCTGGCTGGCTCAGTTGGAAGAGCAGGCGACTTGATCTTGGGATAGTGAGTTTGAGCCCACGTTGGGTATAGACTACTTAAAAATAACATCTTTAAAAGTAACAATCACTGGCTCAGGTCACCTGGGATCAAGCCCCACATAGTGCGGATCCTGCTGCTTTTGCTTGCTGCTCCCCCCTCCCCCGCTGCTTGTGTGCTCACTCGTGCTCTCTCTCTCTCTCAAAAAAAACAAAAACAAAAAAACAAAAAACAAAACTCCAATGATTAGGAGGGTGAAGTTGAATGCACAGACCCGGATTCAAATACTGTTTCATCCATTCTATCTCCTTAAGCTTTAGTTTCTTCATCTGTTAAATGTGAATTTCACAGAGTTCTTCAAAGATTTAGTTACATTGCATGTAAAGGACTTAAACATTCATTAAATGTCAGTTATTGTGATCATATGTAGTTTTCAAAACACTTTTCATGTACTACCTGATTTTATGCCTTGGGAGGGAGGTATGTCACATATCTGCGTTTTTAATGTATAAGATAACTAGGTTGCTTGGCTAGCGAGAAGTTGAGGGGCAGAACTAGAGTCCAGGTCTGTGACTTCCAGTAGCCTACCAAGCCTCCCCTTGCCAGGGGAGAGAGTCAGTTTGGATGGGGTGTCACACTGGTGGCAGGGAATCTTGAGACAGTAGTCCAGAAAACTAGGACACACCAAATGGGGTACTACTATACCTATACCATCACTCCAAAACCTTTCTAGGTCAGTGGCTTTCAAACCTCTGGCAGACCCACAGTTAAGAATATGATCATGTTGGGGCGCCTGGGTGGCTCAGATGGTTGGCCGTCTGCTTCCTGCTCAGGTCATGATCTCCAGGTCCTGGGATGGGGCCCTTTGTAGGGTTCCCAGCTCAGCAGGGAGCCTGCTTCTCCCTCTCCCTCAGCCTCTCCCCTGCTCATGCTCACTTGCTCTCTCTGTCTCAAATGAATAAATAAAATCTTAAAAAAAAAGGTGGGAGGTTGGGTGAGTCTGGTGGTGGGCATTATGGAGGGCACGTATTGCGTGGAACACCGGGTATGGTACATAAGCAAGGAATCCTGGAACACTGAAAAGAAATTTAAAAAAATATGTTCATGTTATGATCCAGTACACTCATATATTGTATCATGTTACTAAAACATTTCATGAAAAAATACCTCTGGGATAGTAATATTTTCCGAGCTCTTCTCTTCCCTTCTCTTCCTGCATAATTCAGTCCTAAAGCCACTAGTCGGAGCAGGGCAAGGTAGCATTGGTGCTGGGGGCTGTCTGGGGCACAAATGAATGTGCTCAATGAATGGGATTGTTATCCCATTCTGTTTATGGGGTCAAATGATATGAGGGAGACCACACCTGGGAGTAGCCCAGCTCGGACGTCATAGCCTGAGCACGGGGAGGGGGGCAACCACATGGAAGGTGGCCTGATGGGGGTTGTCAGAGCCAGTGTGTGTGTGTGTGTCTGTACATGTCCCACCAGGGGGATCAGAACTCAAACAATGAACAGGGCATTCGCACATGGGAGCAGCCCAGCCTGGGCTGTTGGAACCTGAGCAGAGTGAGGGCACCTGTATGGAAGAAAGATCTGTGATCAGATGAGAGCCCACGTAGGGTGAGGCAGTCTGGGGTATGGTGTCAGCCTAAGCAGGGTGATGGACACCCGCATAGGGGCCAGCCCAGTGCAAGGAGAGTTGGATTAGAGCCAAGCAGAGCAGTGAATAAATCTCTGGAAAATCACAAATCAGCTCCCCTGTGGAATTGCAGTCCAATTTCACATTGCTCAACAAGTCACAATTGGGGACTTTGAAAGAATAATAAAACCAACTGGCAAAAATTATCAAGAGAAAAGAGAAGACACAAATAATTCCAGAAATAACAAGGGTATCTAATTACAGATATCTAGATATTAACAGATAATCAGATTATGAACTACTTTAGGCCAACAGATTTGAAACTTTAGATAAAACTGGACAAATTACTAGAAAAATATCACTAAAACAGACTCCAGAAACAATAGGATATCTGAATAGCCCTATTCCCGTTAAAGATGTAGAAACAGTATTAAATAAAACCATCTAATCATGATGAAGAAAACCCCAGGCCCACATGGCTTCACTGTTGAGTTCTAATTTTTGAAGGAATAAATAATTCTAAATTTACGTAAATGATTCTAGAGAATAAGTGAAGAGGGAAACTTCCTTTAAAAAAAAAAAGATTTATTTATTTGAGAGAGAGAGAGAGAGAGAACAAGTGGGGGAGGGGCGAAAGGAGAGGGAGAGAAGCAGACTCCCTGCCAAGCAGGCAACCCAATGTGGGGCTTGAGGACCCAAACCAAAGGCAGATGCTTACCCAACTGAGACATGCAGGCACCCCAAGAGGGAACCTTCCTGAATGTTTTTTCTATTTTCCAGCAACACTTAAAGCATGACATTTTAAACGTCTTTTTTTTAAAGATTTTATTTATTTATTTGACAAAGAGAGAGAGAGATCACAAGTAGAGAGGCAGGCAGAGAGAGGGGAAAGCAGGCTCCCTGCTGAGCAGAAAGAGCCCAATGCGGCTCGATCCCAGAACCCCGAGACCATGACCTGAGCTGAAGGCAGAGGCTTACCCCACCGAGTCACCCAGGTGTCCCTAAATGTCGTATCATAGCATCAATCCAGTACCAAAACCAGACAGAGACAGCATTAGAAGAGAGGAAAAGTACAGGTCAATATTATGAACATAGCTGCAAAATCACAAAATAGTGAACTGGATTCAGCAATATATATAAAAAAGATATCATCGAGTTTATTTCAGAAATGAGAAGTGGTTCTAACAATAGAAACTCAAATACTATGATTCTTAACATTAACAGATTAGAGCAAAAATCTCACCATCATCTCAATAAGATGCAGAAACAGAGTTTCATGAAGTTCAACATTCATTTAGGAGAAAAGCTACCACTAGAAGGACTTCCCTAACCCGATTAAGGGTATCTGAAAACAATCTACAACAAAGCTTTTAAAACTATAGCCAAAATTAAAGGTAAAAAAAATTTAATTCTTTTAATTCTAATCAAAGTTTTTTTAGGGGCACCTGGGTGGCTCAGTGGGTTAAAGCCTCTGCCTTCAGCTCAGGTCATGATCCCAGAGTCCTGGGATCGAGCCCCACATCGGGCTCTCTGCTCAGGAGGGAGCCTGCTTCCTCCTCTCTCTCTGCCTACTTCTCTGCATACTTGTGATCTCTGTCTGTAAAATGAATAAATAAAATCTTTTTTAAAAAGTTGTTTTTAAAAAGGGAAATGCTTGTGGGAGTGGGGAGGAAAAATGGTGGGGTGTTGAGAGTTTTCTCTTAAAAATCAGGAACAATGGAGCACCTGGGTGGCTCAGTGGGTTAAGCCTCTGCCTCAGGCTCAGGCCATGATCCCAGGATCCCGCGATCAAGCTCCACATCAGGCTCTCCAATCAGTAGGGAGCCTGCTTCCCCCTCTCTCCCTGCCTGCCTCTCTGCCTACTTGTGATCTCGCCCTCTCAAATAAATAAATAAAAATCTTTGGGACACCTGGGTGGCTCAGTCGGTTAAGCCGCTGCCTTTGGCTCAGGTCATGATCCCAGGGTCCTGGGATTGAGTCCCGCATCGGGCTCCTTGCTCAGCAGGGAGCCTGCTTCTCTCTCTGCCTCCGCCTGCTACTCTGCCTGCTTGTGCGTGCTCTCTCTCTCTCTGACAAATAAATAAACAAATAAAATCTTTTAAAAAAAAAGGAACAAGATAAAGATGCTTGCTGTTATGATTTCATTTCACCTTTGTACTTGATATTCTAGTGAGCAGTCACACAAAACCTCAAAACAAAGGAAAAGTGATGAATTTGACATGTGAAAAGCTTCTTTTCAGTGAAAGGCATCATTAAAAGTGAAAAACTCAACATAGAAAAAGGGAAAATAAAGTTGCAACATATATATGTCTGACTTAAAGAACATGTGACATAAAGAACTAAGAATCAACATGAAAAAGACAACTGAGAAATGGGGAAAATATTTGAATGGACATTTACCAGTGCGGAATCCAAATGATCTATAAATATGATGAAAAGAATTCTTAGTAACCAGGAATATGACAATTAAAACCAAAATAACGTGCAATTACATACTTAACCAAACTGGCAAAAAATGACTCCAAATCAACTTGATTTTTGCTAATTAACTGACTGCAATTAGTGCAAACGTTTACAGAGTGAAAAGGGCAAATTACATCTTAGTATTAGCATGAGAGAAAATAGTTTTGGGGCACCTGGATGGCTCAGTGGGTTCAAGCCTCTGCCTTCGGCTCAGGTCATGATCCCGGGGTCCTGAGATCGAGCCCCGCATCGGGCTCTCTGCTCAGCGGGGAGCCTGCTTCCCTTCCTCTCTCTCTGCCTGCCTCTCTGCCTACTTGTGATCTCTGTCAAATGAATTAATAAAATCTTAAAAAAAAAAAAAGAAAATGGTTTTAATGCCAGTGACTCCTTGGAAAGGTCCCAGAGATCCCTAGGGGTTCATGGACCACACTAGGAATTGTTACCCCAAGCAAGGAGATGTACAAGAACTTTCTTAGCAACATAACAGCCGCCAAACTGGAGACAACCCCAAGGTCCATAAAAATAAGTGTTACATTCTTACAGGAATGCTATGTAGCAGTGACCAAAAAAACCTCAACCACACACATCAACAAGGAAAGTTGATCAAAAGAAACCAAGTCATGAAAGAAAACACTGTGATTCCATTTGTTCAAGTTCAAAACACAAAAAAACTATGCTTTATTGTTTATGGACCCATACAAAGGTGGTAAAACCTTTTTTTTTTTTTTTTTTAAAGCAAGGGATTGATGAACCTAAAGCCAGGAGAGCGGTGACCTCAAGTGAAGAGGGTGGGTAATGTGACCAGGAAGGGGTTTCACAGGCGCCCGCAATATTCTAGTTCTTCACTGAATGGGAATATCATAAAGGTTCACTTTAAATACTGCAAGTACGTCTTACAGGCTACATGTACATTTTTCAGTAGACAATTTTAATCTACTAATATCATTCACTTACATAGCTGTCTCTCCTAACATTATTAAGAATAACATATGTCACTGCAGTAAAAATGAAAAGGCTACATGAATACTTGTTCGTACCTGTGCAAAGCATCCCTAGAAGGGTACAGAAGAAACCTACAATGATGAAGAGGGGAGTCTCCCAGCCTGTGAAACAGGATGGGATGACGGGATGACAGGAAGACAGAGGTGGCAGAGGAGCACCTTGGCTCTCATCTCTCTACACTTACACAATTTTTTAAAAGACTTTATTTATTTATTTGACAGAGAGAGAGCTAGCGAGAGAGGAAACACAAGCAGGGAGAACCAGAGAGAGGGAAGCAGGCTCCCCACTGAGCAGGGGGCCTGAGGCGGATGGATCCCAGAACCCTGGGATCATGACCTGAGCCGAAGGCAGAGGGCTGAGCCACCGAGGTGCCACACACTCAAACATTTTTGATGTTGAACAATTCATGTATTGCCGGTACTAAAATACTTTCGAAGCTCTATACACCTGGAAGTTTACAAAATACTTCTACGTAAACCTGTATCAAAGATAAAACTGGAAATTTTAAACCATTAAAACTGGAAATTATAGGGGCGTCTGGGTGGCTCAGTGGGTTAAAGCCTCTGCCTTCGGCTCGGGTCATGAT
>PISX010000785.1:54393-239601 GCA_004024625.1 Mellivora capensis | reverse complement strand
GCGCGCACCCAAGACAGCATGAAAGGAGGAGGAGGAGAAGCAGGATCCCCACTGAGTAGGGACCCCGATACAGGGTTCGGTCCCAGAACCCTGGGATCATGACCAGAGCCAAAGGCAGATGCTTAACTAACTGAGCCATGCAGGTGCCCTGTGAAAGGACTATTGATAAGGCAGCAATTTAGCTGGATCTCAAGGACATCATGCTGAGTGAGAAAAGCCAATCCCAAGAAGTCACACACATCCTATATGGTTCCATTTATAAAAAATTGTATCAATGTTAACTTAATGATTTTGATATTAAATATTATAATTATGTAAGATGTAACCATTGGGGGAAACTGGGTGAAGAGTATACAGGGTCCTCTCTGCTCAATTTTTGCAATTCTCTGTGGCTTCAAAATAAAATGGTTTTCTTTTTTTAAGCCATACTTTGTATTACACTATTACTTATTGGAAAACGGTTACTTTGAAGTGAATGGGTGTAGGGGCACCTGGGTGGCTCAGTCGGTTAAGTGTCTGGCTTCAGGTCAGGTCGTGATCTCAGGGTCCTGGGATTGAGCCCCGCATCAGGCTCCCTGCTCCTTGGCGATCCTCCCCTCCTGCTCATGCTCTTTCTCTCTCTCTCAAATCAGTAGGTAAAATCTTTAAAAAGAATAAAGAATGAAGTAAGATGTGGGCATTTCATTTATTCTGGCCTAAATCACTTGTCTTTGTGTATGGTTTTGAGATTTACTTTTCTCATCTAGGAATATGCAGAACCTCAGTGATCTAGTACCTTAGGTTTTTCTTGTTTTTTTTTTTTAAGATTTTATTTATTTATTTGAGAGAGAGGCAGTGAGAGAGCATGAGCGAGGAGAAGGTCAGAGGGAGAAGCAGACTCCCCGTGGAGTTGGGAGCCCGATGCGGGACTCGATCCCGGGTCTCCGGGATCATGACCTGAGCCGAAGGCAGTCGTCCAACCAACTGAGCCACCCAGGCGTCCCTACCTTAGGTTTTATAAAAGCAATATTTTTACTACAAATCAGTTTTATTCTGATTATAATTTGGATATTTGGCATCTTTGAAAAGTCTAGATCATCTCATAGTTATCTCATCACTCTTTTGGTGTTCAGCTGGGTTATTTTGTTTGTTTTTATTATGTTTTGTTTTACAGATTGGAAACAAAGGCAGGGTCAGTGATATTAAGTAGAGTAGATAGCAAAGCAGGAGAGCCAATTGCTGTTCCAGCCTATTCTGTTCTTTTCTATCCAATCCCATTCCATTCCGTTCCATTCCACACCATTCTATTCTATGACTTCCCAATTCTATCCCATTCATTCCATTCTATAAATATTTAATGTGTATCTGGTATGTTCCAGGTACTACTATTGTGGGGGCTTGGCATGTACCAGTGGACAAAGCAGACGAAAGTTGCTGCACTCCTGAAGCTTACATCCTAAGAAGGGTTGTCAGAGATAAAATACAATTAATACCTTCATAACTTTTACAATATCAGTTAGTAGGTATTGCAGAGAAAAAGGCCAAGAGATGGGAGTTACGGGGTGGGGAATGGAGGGAAAGTTGTAAGAAGCTGTGTGAGAAGGTAAAGGATTAAAGCACAAATTGATCTGAAGGAAGAGTTTTCTGGAAACTAAGATGGGAGATGCCTGGAATGTTTTAAGGAATAGGAGGAAGGTCAGTGTGGCTAGAGCACAGTCAGTGAGAGATTAATTGGAGGTGGGGTTAGAGAGGAAAAGAAAGGTCTGATCACACAGGACTTATGAGAATAATTGCTTTTACTTTCAACAAAACAGCCAGCCACTGTAGGGCTTTCAGCAGAGGATCATGTGACCTGAGTTAGTTTAGGACCCTGGTAATCCTGTTGAGAGAGATGTTGACGTACACTATTTTGTTAGCAGTGGAGTTACAGAAATGGTCATACTTTTGGTCAAATATTTATATCTGAAGATAGAGCCAATTGGATTTTCTGATGAAATTGATGTAGAATGAGAGAGAATGGAAGAAGGAAAAGATGACTCCAAAATTTAGGCCTCAGCAACTGTAAGGAGAGAGTTGCCAACAACCAATATGGAGAAGATTACAGGTGGAGTGGGTTTGAGAGGAAAATCAGGAATTCATTTTTAAACATGGTAACTTTGAGATATCTTTTAGACATACAAATTGAGATTGCTTGTTGGCAGCTGGGTATATGAGTCTAGAGTTCAGGAGGGAGGTCCAGATTGGAGACACATATTTTCAAGTTGCCAACACATAATGATATTTATGATGAGATTAAGTGAGCTCACCAAAGGAGTTACTCCCCATAGAGGAGAGGACCAAGGACTAAGCCTTGGGGAACTCCAGAATTAAGAGGTCAGCAGGGAGAAGAGGAACCAGTAAAGAGGACCAAGAAAAAGCAGCAAGTCCAGTAGGAGGAAACATGAGAGTGTAACATCTTCCAAGCCAAGTAAAGAATGTGTATCAAAAGAGATCCAATTCTAAAATATATCTGTTATCATCAGTGTAACTCAGTGTGATAGGATTCAATCTTGCTGAACCTCTAGTTTTTTAATTCTATTGTTATAGTGTGAAACATGATCATATTTTTGTTGAAAATTTAGTATGCTAATTCTTAATTTGTTCAAGTTTGAAACAGAATCAACATTGCTTTAATTGCTTTAAGAGCTATGTTTGGGGGGCGCTTGGGTGGCTCAGTGGGTTAAAGTCTCTACCTTCGTCTCATGTCATGATCTCAGGGTCCTGGGATCGAGTCCCGCATCGGGCTCTGTACTCGGCAGGGAGCCTGCTTCCCCCTCTCTCTCTGCCTACCTCTCTGCCTACTTGTGATCTCTGTCTGTCAAATAAATAAATAAAATCTTTTTTTAAAAAAAGATCTATGTTTGGGGTTAATAGTTTTTCTATGGTGATTCTGTATTCACTTGACCCATTATTTACAGTAAATGATGGTGTGATATCTTAATAAGATGTCCATAACACTTGTTACGGGAGGCTAAAGTGAAATGTATTTTATGTGTATTTATTTGAGGAAAAAGAAATTAAGCTTATCTTTATTATATTTGTTATTATTGGCATCTTTTATAAATAATACTACTTTTGTGCTTCATTTTCTCTTGCCCCTGTGCATGTTCAAAAATTAAGCATTTGACTTGGAAATTTCAAATACTTCTTTGTAATAATAATTGTGATTAAAATTATATAGGAATTTATTTCAAGTGGTGACTAATACATGGAAGTTTCACCCTTCTTATGGAATTTGTCCATATGTTTTATTTAAGGATATCAAGTATGCACATACCAAGCACTGGAAGGATTATAGGTGAAAAAGACTAGTAATGCAATTTTGCTGTCTAGGAAAAGGGCTAGATTTCCCAGTTTTTAAAAATTTTTGTTTTTGAGTCTACACAGTATTTTGAAAATAATTTGCATGTATTTGTGTTGCCTTTTGCTTATATTCCAACAGCACTAGTTGCCACCCCCTCAGTAAGCTTTACAGTACCCACAAATTATTGTAACAATGTTAAAAAAATTAAAAGAAACATGAAAAACAAAAAACAACCTAATGAACTGGACTGCTGAGAACAGAGCTGAATAAACACAAGCCTCCCTTTTTACAGTGACTGTTCCAAACTAAGCAGAAGCTGCTTCTTTATTTCAGGGAAGGAAAAATAATGACCCGGTTTTCTTTATTTTTATGGTGAGCAGTTTAACTGCTACCTCCACTTGGCGTATTCTCCCACTCCTTTTATTGGAATGTGGCTCTAACTGTAGGTATAGCACTCTTTACCACAATGTATATTTTCTTGGCCACAACATATATTTTGAGCCACGTTTACCAACGTAGATATTTAGTTTTTCTCCGAGGTGTGGTCTCAAAGCAATTGTTCGACCCTAAAACTGGAGAAATTCGACCCTAAAACTGGAGGCAAAACCTTTTCCAGGCATTTCAGCGTATGTATGTGTGTCTGTAGAATTATCAAGGAGAGATTATTCTCCCAGATGGCATTACCTTAATAGAAACTGCTAATATGCACATACTTGAAAACCATTTGTAATCCAAATGTACTGGCATTTTATTTTCAGAACTAGTGGAGTTAACTCTTTGAACCTTTTATTTTATTATCTTCTGCTTTTTAAGGGGACTTTATGAAAGATAAGAGTTACCCCAGATACTCCTTCGAGTATAGTGCGCGTGCAACTTCCTGTGTGTTTGTGTTGTGTGTAAACCACTGTGTATCTTGGCATGGAAGGCTCTGGGGCTGAGGCTCCGGGGCTGAGGCAGCTTTCATCCTATGTTACACCCTCACAACCTTCCTGTTTTACGATAATTCTGAAACCTGATGCTCCTGCCACTTTTAACTCAGAACTGTGTTTATTTGCCTGTGGCCTGTTTTATTGTAAAATAAAAATCTTAAGAACCTTGGGTTTTTAGGGTGTTTTCTCCCCAAGAGCAGTATGGTTGTCTTAAAGGCTAACTGACTGTGTTTTAATGGTGTGTAAAGATTCAGTAAAAAATAAATCACAGCAATTTTGTTTTAAGAAGAAACTTTTAAGGGTCAGACATGCTACAGACTTCAAAAAGTCCAATGAAACAATTAAGAACAAACTGTACCTGTATCTCATTTTGTCCACCCCTCGTGTTAAATCTCAAGCTTCAGAAGATTATGATTCCAGTCCAGGTGACCATTGGTAGGGGATTAGAGACACAATGATTGAAAAATAAGTTTTCACATATCTTGACTGTCTCTGGGAAATTTTTCCCCCGTGGCAAGTGATCGAGGGAATTAAGGCTGGTTTGCTTTCTCTGCTAATGCAAACAGATGGGTGGCTGCCATTGATTTTTATTTCACAGAGCAGGAGCTGACATCTTCCTCTTTCTCTGGCAATGGCCTTCGTGGTGATGCACATATGCCGTAAATAATAAGACACTTGGTGGATCGCTCTGAACATTTTACTTATGTTTGAAATTATGCTGATTTTCATTTTAATCTATCAAGAGGTATTCACTGTATGTTTATGACGTATGTAGGTATTCTAGGTGTGATGAGGGTAAGGGGTAGAATACCATCTTTGTCTCCAGGGAACTTACAGTCTGGCTCAGTATTTAAGGGCACTGTTGGCCTTTTTGGTAGAACCATTCTTTGTTGTGTGGGAATGTTAAACTTCCCTGGCCCTTCATCAGTGAATAGTGAATGTCCATAGTGTCATTAGTTATTGTGACCGTGAAAAATATATTCATGTACTTATCATATGTCCCCTAGAGAGGCTGTTAACTGTACTCCTTCCTCCTAAGGACAGTTGGAAGGGCTAAAGTATGCTCTCTGTGGATAAGAAGTGATTATAGAACTCTAGTGCTGAAAGTCTGTTGAAGGGATGATACTTACATAAAAGCTGAGGGAAGACAGGAAAAACATTTGGGCAGTTGCCCCTATTTATACCATGTTAGAGTTTCTTCGGAAAACTCGTGCTGATCCTTCTGCTATGACTATCATCTTTTTCCCCTACTTCTTATTATTTTATTACTTATTTATTTTTTGAGTAGGCTCCACACCCAGCATGGAGCCCAATGCAGGGCTTGAACTCACCACTCTGAGATTGAGACCTGAGCTGAGATCAAGAGTTGGACACTTAAAACTGACTGAGCCATGCAGATGCCCCCTCCCTACTGTTTAATTGTCCTGGCTACTTCCTACTTAATCATCAAGATAAACTATGTTGTTATAGCTTTCAAGAAGCCTTTATTAACTTTCTCTTTTCTCAGGCTGGGTTGGGGGATTCCCGTGTTTGCTCTTATAAGGTTTGGAGTATATCTTTGTCATTGTCTTCCAACGTTATATTGGCATCTTGGCATGGATCATAGCTGCTCAATAGATCGTATGCTTATTGTGAACAGGAACTATGCTGTGCACCTTTCCTCCCTAGTTAAATTCTATGTGTGTAGTACATGTTTAATAAACTGACTTGAACTTGACAGGTAAATGATGTAAGTATCGGCTTTGTAATTTTGTTTCTTGACATCAAATTAAATTTCTGTTTAAAAGACTCCTTTACTGTTTAACTATGCTCATTTTAAGAAAATTCTCATACCCTGCTATTACAAATGTAATTTAGTACAGTGCTTTTGGAAAGTCATTTGGCAGTATGTATCAAGAGATTTACAAGTTCATGGCATTTGATTCATTAATTCCATTTCTGGGAACCTCTCCTAAGGAAACAATTCTAATTATAGAAAAAGCCTTATGCACAAAAGTCTCCATTTCAGCACTGTTACTAATAGCAAAAAATAGGGAAGTCTTCATCAAATCTGGGTAATGAAAATGGGGCCTTAGCTAATTTCAACAAACCAAGTCTAATGGACGATTTGGGGAAATAATGTATGAAGATGATCTGGCTTCTATATGAGATGAAATTATTTTAAAATAAAAGGTAAAGATAACCTAGAAAAACAATATACCTACAAAATAATATGAGTATATTATCCTCTTTTAATATACATAGACACACAAAAATACATATATGTGGATATATGTATACATAAAAGATCCAACAAGATATATTTACATCTTAACACTTAACAGTTAACAGGTTAACAATGGTAACTTCTGGGTGTTAAAAATTCATGTTTGTATTTTCTGATTTTTATTTTTATTTCATAATTTTCCACAATACCCATTTCATAAGTATATAATAGTAAAAGGATTTTTTTTAAAAAACAAGGAATTGAAAATAATTAAAAAGTGCATAGGTAATATAATGGTTATATTAATTACTATAAGTCTACATTCTTTATTTCATTTATGAGAACTTTTAATAACATAAGATGTATAATAATATTGAGCACAAAAGCAAAGTTCAAAAAAATTTTTTTCCATAGTTTGGTCTCATTATGTATATATTCTGCAAGTAGACTTCACCATTATTGTTTCTAAATGGTAAAATCCTGGAATATTTTTTGTTTTCTTGTTTTTTTTTTTAAATAAATATGTAATGGTTTTCATTTGGAGAAAGTATACATCACCAATAATTCTATTAAAAGATCACTTAAGTATGTGTTTTAAAAGTTTTGGGGTATTGTCTCAAGCAGTTCAAAAAAGTTATAGGTGTGAGACACCTGGGGGGTTGCAGTTGGTGAAACGACGGACTCTTGATTGCAGCTCTGATTGTAGTATTGAGCCCCATGTGGGGCTCTGTGCTCTGTGTGGAGTCTGCTTGGGATTCTCTCTCCCTCTCCTTCTATCCCTCCCCACAATAAATATATAAAACCTTAAAATGTTTTTTAAAAAAGTTATAGTTGCAAATGATGCCTGTATTCTTTTTAAGTAACACTTAATGCTAGAAATACATGTTAGGAGGGGGTTATATTTTGTCTGATGTAAAGATAGGATAAGAATACAAATTTCATATATGCAAAAATGGTCACAAGAGTTTGTGTAAATTCAGCATAAAGTTGGATTCCTTAATATTACTTTTCATTGAGTCGTTCATTCACTTGTTCCTTCAATAATTATTCGTAGACCATGGACTTGAGGGCTGGAGATTCAGAAATAAGAGATGGAAGAGAAGGCATACCTTGCACAGGGAGATATAAATGTCAGTTATCCTACTTTTTGGCTGAAAACTGGAAGAAGGTTAAATTCTTTTATGACAGTATTGTCATATGTAATCGAAAGTCCAAAGAATCTTTACTATCTAAATAATATTTACTGAGTTTCCAGATGTTCTCTCAGCTCTTTAATTAGGTTCCCTGATTTCTGTCTCATTCCAGTGTTGAAGTCAGCAGCCAAATGCCACATATGGAAAAATGTTCCTCTGGAAGTAAATTGAATATTTTAAAATTTACTGTCACTTATCCTAATATTTAACTCAATAAAACTTCTGTTTCTCAGTGTTTCCCCCACACATTTTCACGTGTCTGTTAAATTGTTGGTAATACTACATAATTCAGCAGAAAACGAATGGATTCCACCTCGTTTAGAATAGTGTTAGGGGTAATGTGTTAAATCATTCCTTGGAGTAATTAAATAAGTCTAATAAGTACTGTCTGATTTCTTAAAAGCTTAGCCATCTTTATTTACTTGCTATATGGTAAATTCAGAAAGCTCTTAACTGTTTATTCAGAGGGGTTCTGAATATCTTGTAACAAGAAAAACTACCTGGGAATCCAAACAGATTCAAGAGCAATTTTAATGGATCCCATTAGCATTTAGTTATAAGTGAAGAGAGAATATTCTGTGCTCCCATTCCCAGCTACTTTGGGAATAGTAAGATTATAGTTATTTTTAAATCCAGAAGAAGCTATTTTGGAGTCCTGTTAGTTCAACATTCTAGATGTATTCTCCATGTGATACTGACTTAAAATTTAAAAAGCAGATGTAGGTCAAAGGAGATTCTGCAGATAATTTTGGTGTTTTATTCTGGGACTTTGACAACTTTAAAGCAATGGCAAGATGGTGAGTTTTTCTTTATATGTAACCTGAATACTTCTGGTATATTTTAAAGTCATCTCTTCCTAAATTTTCTCTATTATAAATGAAAATAAAAATATAATTCTTAGGCTTGTTCTTCATGTCAGCAATGGTATGTTTTATCTATGACACCAGGGATATCATGAAAGATAGACTTCATGAAGAACACAGGGAAAAAAATAGGGATTTGTTTGTAAGGATTTCTTCTAGGAGAAGTAGTAAGCGGTAAGGAGTGAGGAAGAGGGATTTGTCTTTCTACTGTGTCTCTTCTACTGTTGCACTATTTTGCCATGAACATACTGTTAACTTTTATAATTTAAAACAAGAAGATAACATTTTACTTATTTATACATAATTAGTAGTTCATATTAGGCTTTTGGCATATTATGAGCTTAATAAATATTTAATTAAATTTCAGCATTCACTTGTGTTTATTTCTGTTTTTAAAATTATGCTTACCACCTGCTGAACTTGAAAGACTCTAACATTAAAAACATTTTAACAATATATGAGACCTGGAATTAGTAAGCACAAACACTTTAAACATTTCAAAAAGCTCTTTAAAGAATGTCTTTTTATTTGTTAAACTTCAGTCTGTAGATATAGAAAGCATTTCTTTTCATAATCAACCAAAATTACTGGATACAGTCTTTGTCATGCAGAACTTCATGTAACCAGTTATCTTTCTGACCCAATCATTAATGATGGTTATTCTTCTCATGTTTAACATACTATAATATTATATTATATTAATCCTCAGAAAACACACTCATGTTCCTAATACTAAAAATAAAGCATACGGCCTATTCCTAAATGTAGTCTATTTCCAGTTACTGGTCTTGGTTTCACAGGCCATGATCCATCCGTAAAGGAACTAGACATAACAGGTAAAAGGTGATAAGATGGTGTCTGAGAGCATTGTTCTGTCAGTCATCTAAAAGCTGTATATCAGGGCTCACTTCAGGACTGTATTTCAGGACCCATCCTCTAAATCTATACACCATCTGGACACAACTACAGGTGTGAAAATTGAGGTTGTCCCTTTCTTAACACACTAATACTTGGTTCTGATAATGTCAGTGTCGGGGGTAGATTTAGTCCCTCTTTGGCCCAATTGTTTTTTTATCACAACTATTTTTACTTTGATAGGAAGCATGTGGAATTTGTAGGGTGCCAACAGAAAACAAACTTGAATCTCTTTCCCTTCTTCCCATTCAAACTAGCACTGGAGAAGTATGACCCAACACTGAGATTAAACTGGAGGCCCATGACTTTTCTGGTCCCTCTCCAATAATCAGAGGTCTTCAAGGCACTTTAACCCTATATTGTTTCCATTCAGTAATTATTAGTGTAACAGTGAAACTTCATTCAAAGTAAAAATCTCTGAACTTAGATCAGTTGCATGGATGACCCTGCACTACTATGAAAAAGAGGTGTGTGGTCATCGTCCCTGTTTTCCCCAGCTTTGGGCTTTTGTCCCTGCTCCACCAGCTTGATCCAGGTGTAAAGGGGGGGGGGGCAGTGAAGAGAGATAAGAAAGCAGGAAAGGTCTTGCGTGTTGAATTCCCCTGTGAGCAGACAGCTTGCTTTGGACAGGTGATTAAAGCTGGCTCTTTCCCTTGGGGTGCATTCACCCCCAGTTCCTGAACTAAGTGAAGCACCCCACAACTGGCTAATTACAAGTGCTCCTTCACACTTTGGGCACAAGCCTGTACATCTTTGGGATATTCTTGCTGAAGTTTTTTCCTTGACTGATTAGTTATCCCTCCTGGGAAGTTTCCATCACAGTCCAAGGCCAGTCTTGTCACTGTCTTTCTCTCCTGGCCCACATCTGGTCTCCATGATACACCCACACTTTAGACCTATTGATCAGGTGTTCCATCTTTTCCCACGAGGTTTCAACTACCTTCTCAATTCTAGTTTTCATCCATTAGATTTCTTAGGTGTGGGTCAGGAACCCGTGCACCCGGTCTCTAAAACTTCAGGAAGCCTAGCAAGCTCTCTAAGTGTGTTCTTTGAAGCCCTTTGGACTACTCTTAAAGTGAGGGACAAGTAAGCCTTACGTCACTAAGAAGGAAGGGGCAAAGATGAGGAATGCATTGACACTGTCTCTCGAGAATCCTACATCTCTTTTCTCCAACTCCTTGGCCAGTTTTACTGCAACTCTTTATAGCCTTGAGTGTTGAGAAGCCAACAGTGTTGAGATGCCCATGTTGGTTTTCAGTTTGTTCCTTTGCCATCCTGCATGGGTGGTCTAAAATGCAGGAGTAGTTGACGCCTATTTTCCTGGGCCCTTAGCCAAAATAGAGACAACCATTTAGTCACAGCTTTGGGAATATAACTTCTTTTTAATTTTCATTTGGTCTGTGAGATACTTTTTCATTCAGATATCACATTCTAGGATCTATTTGTTTTGTACTTGCTTGTTAGAGTTAGTAATTCTGGCCTCAGTACCCAAAAATGAGCTTAAATACCAAAGATGGGTCAAGTGACCCAAATCTTATATTTTTCTGTATTTATTCTGATTGATTATTTATTCACTTGAATCAATACTATATAATGTGATCTGAAATCTAAAATAAGCCAGGGAACATATAATGACAAGTACATTTTCCTTGTGCACCATTTGTCTTAGTCACTTTGCCTTTCTTTCCTAAAGGCAAATATTTTATTTGTTAGTTACGTTAAAAATTAATTTGTCAAACATTTCTGGAAATCTCAAGGTTCATCCAGATAATTTTATAAAAAAATCATTTCCTGACTGCCTCAAACTGATTTGACTTAGCTTTCCATATGTATTACCTCTCAGCTGAGAGACTCTGAGGTTGGAATATAACCCAAACCTTGGGATCCCATCTGTAAAATGGATATTGTGATACTAAAGACTTTACAAAGTTGTGAGAATTAACTGAACAAAATAGACTTAAAAATATTAATACAGTTTCTGTAACTGAATATTCACTCAGTAAATGTTAACTTTTTAAAGTCTCAAGCTCTTTGTCATGTAATATTGACTTCTGCTTCCTCCTCGCCCTTGACACTTGTCACTCTGCCACCAACATCCTCTCTGTACCTCTCATGACAATAATAGACTTGATGTTTCCTGCATACGCCCAACTGAAAACGTGGCTGTGTAAAGTGCACAGGACACCCTGTGCATATCTCTGATATTATGCTTCCTCACCATAGTGTAATTGAATGTGCCTTGTTCAATGTTTTGTCCCTCTGTGTAGTGATTGACACATAATCAACATTATGTGTTTTTGAAGGAATCACTGCACAGATGAAGCAACCTCGCTGAGGGCCAGTTGTGTTTTGATAGTGGGGAAATGGACAAAGGTGAAATATTTTGATAACACGAGAATTGTAATGACCATAGGATTCAGCTTGCCTAGAATCAGATATGGAGCATGAGGTGGGTGAGGAGAGAGGGGTTGTTAAAGGGAAGGCAAGGGGCAGAAAAGAAGGCCTTGAAAGTGTAAGTACATGTTGAGAAATTTCACCGGGACCTCACCTAGTCTCATCCTCTCCTCCAAACATTAGAAAATAAATACTTCTTCAGTTAAGAGGCTGGAACTCATGAAGCCAACCACATGTGTCCCTATATACTTTATCAGTTAGCCCTGAAAAGCGCAAAGTGTCATGGGGGAAAGGAGTAAGAAAAGGAATAGTTTTTTTCTCTTACTTGAAAAATCTGATGTTTTGGTTAAAAAGTCAGTGTTGTGGCATTTTAAGTCGATGTTTTCATACATGTTGCGCCAAAAGAAGCTAGTAGTAAAGCATATTGAATTAAAAATGTTACCTTCACCTCTAGATTGCTAAACAGTAATAAGGCATTGACAACATCCAGCTTTAAAATTTCTAGAGGAAACAATAGTTTTTAAGTTACCTTTTGTATTTCTGAAATGAAGAAATTTTTCTGTATATTAACTTTCTGTTATTCCTGGATCTCAGTATATTTAGATAATTGTTTTAGATTATTTTAACAACTTAATTGAAATACCATAAAATTCACTCATTTAATATGTAGAATATAATTTTTTAAAAATATTTTATTTATTTGACAGAGAGAGATCACAAGTAGGCAGAGAGGCAGGCAGAGAGCGAGGAGGAAGCAGGCTCCCTGCTGAGCAGAGAGCCCAATTCGGGGCCCGATCCCAGGACCCTGAGATCATGCCCCGAGCCAAAGGCAGAGGCTTAACCCACTGAGCCACCCAGGTGGCCCATAGAATTCAATTTTTTCTGATAGATTTACAGGGTCTTGCAACTATTGCCACAATCTAATTTTTAATACTTCTGTGTACCCTAAAAGAACTCATACCCATTGGCAGTCATTTCTCATTTGATTTTACTCCCCCCCCACCATAAACAATCACTAATCTGCCTTATGTCTCTATAAATTTATCTATTCTGGACATTTGATGTGAATGGAATCATACCACATTTGGTCTTCTGTGATGCTTCCTTTGCTCAGAAGAATGTTTCATCCGTGTTGGCACATATCAATACTACATTTATTTTTACTGGTACTGAATAATAATTCCTTTGTATGGATATGCCACATTTTAATTAACAGTTCATCAGCTGACGAACATTTGGGTTGTTCTCTTTCTTGATTCTTATGACTAATACTGCTGTGAACATCCATATACATGTTTTTGTGTGGATGTGTTATATATATATAGAAATGGAATGCTGGGATCATACGGGCTTGTCAACACTTGTTCTGATCTTTTTGATTATAGTCATTATAGTAGGTATGAAGTGGTATCTCACAGTGGTTTTAATTTGCATTGCCCTAAAGATTAATGATGCTGAGTATCTTTTCAAGTGTTTGTTGGTCATTTTTATATCTTCTCTGAAGAACTGTCTTTTCAAGTCCTTAGTCTATTTTTTTTTTAATTGGGTCATTTGTATTGTATGGTTGAATTTAAACTCTTAGAAGCTTCTTTGATGTATTCTGGATACCAACCCTTATCAGATATATGATTTGTAAGTATGCTCTTCCATTCTGAGGATAGATGTTACTGTTTTCAGCACAAGTTTTAATTTTGAGGTAGAGCAGTTTATCTCTTTTTTTCATTTGTGCTTTTGATTTTGCTATTTAAGAAACCATTGCCTAATCCAAGTCACAAAGATTTACTTTTATGTTGTCTTCTTTGAACTTTATAGTTAAAGCTCTACATTTAAGTCTATTATCCATTTTGAGTTCATTTTTTGTGTAGGGTAGGAGATAAGATTCCAACTTCATTTTTTGTATGTCTAAATATTGTACTGTCCCAGTATTGTTTGTCGAAAAGACTAGGTATTTATTATAAATTGTCTTAATAGTCTTGTCAAAAAACAATTGACCATAAATACAAGGCATTATTTCTGGACTCTTAGTGCCCTTTCATTGATTGACACATCTTTTTTTTTTTTAATTTATTTGACAGAGATCACAAGTAGGCAGAGAAGCAGGCAGAGAGAGGGGGGAAAGCAGGCTCCCTGCTGAGCAGAGAGCCCGATGTGGGGCTCGATCCCAGGACCCTGAGATCATGACCTGAGCCGAAGGCAGAGGCTTAACCCACTGAGCCATCCAGGCGCCCCAACACATCTTTTTTTTTTTTTTAAGATTTTATTTATTATTTTGACAGAGATCACAAGTAGGCAGAGAGGCAGGCAGAGAGAGACAGGGAAGCAGGCTCCCCGCTGAGCAGAGAGCCTGATGCGGGCTCGATCCCAGGACCCTGGGATTATGACCTGAGCCGAAGGCAGAGGCTTTAACCCACCGAGCCACCCAGGCACCCCCAACACATCTATCTTTATGCCAGAGCTTCACTGTCTTGATTACTGTAGTTTTGTAGTGAGTTTTGAGATCAGTGTGAGATCTCTGTGTTATATTTTCTTTTCAAGATTATTTCTGCAATGCTGTTCATTTCCATTTCCATATGAATTTTAAGTTCAGATTCTCAGTTCCTTCAAACAAACCACATAAGACTGGGAATGTGATAGAGATTACATTGAATCTGTGAATCAATTTGGAGTGTATTATTTCTTAGTAATATTAAGCCTTCTAATCGATAAACATGGGATATATTCCCATTTATTTAGATCCTCTTGAATTTCTTTCCAAAATGATCTATAATGTCATGTACAAGTGTCACAGTTCTTTTGTTTAAGAATTTTATACTTAAAAAAATAATTTTATTATTTTTTGATGTAGTTCATGTTTTACTGAACTTTTATTTAGACTGATTGTATTTACTGATCAAAAGCTTGCAAGAGTTTCTAAACCTATGATAATGTGGCTTTGTACAGTTAGGGAATTTTCATGACTAAAAAAATAGTATATTGTCATTTATGTGCTCCCATTTTTATTGTCAGAAGATTTTGCTCCTTTAAGAAAAAAATCCTGTGTTTCTTTGCTCCCTGACTTAGAAATAAATAAAAAATTCAATATTGCCGTAATTCTGCTACCATAGTTTAAACATATCAGTGATACTATAAAAAGAATTCTTACTTGTTTTATCCAATTGGATTTCAAATCTTGCTGACTCTACTGGAAGATGTCTCTGAAATGCATCATCCCTTTCTTTCTATTTCGTGTTGGGCAGTCCTAATTATTAAATGCTTTTCTTGTGGTATTCTTTTGTTGTTGCTGTTAGCCTTCTCATTGTTTCCCCATCCACTGGCCTCTAAAATCTTGTACTCACAAACCTTTTTTACAACCCCTACAGACAGATTATTTTTTCCTCTTTCTGTGATTTCATAATATAAAGTGCTTGTTAGCACAATACCTTTCTCAGAGAAAACTCTCAAAAATTGGCACCTGTCAACATCACTGACTCTCTGTTCAGATGGTATTGCCTTTATCATAGATTCCCACCCTACTTAGACTGCAAATCTTTTGATAGCAATGAGTCCTCGCCTTTTCTATGTTCAGGGCCCACATAGTTTGGAAATAAGAAAACTGAGTTAAGTGGGGCCCCTGGGAGGCTCAGTCAGTTAAGCATCTGCCTTCAGCTCAGGTCATGGGCCCAGGGTCTTGGGTTAGAGATCTGTCTAGGGCTTTCTGCTCAGTGGGGAGTCTGCTTCCCCTCCTCCCTCAGTCCCTCTTCCTCCTGCTCGTGCTCTCTCTCTCTCAAATAAATAAACTCTTTTTTTAAAAAAAGAAAACTGAGTTAAGTTTTAAGAGTATAACTGAAAAAAAGTTGTGATTATAAATGAATTAATCTGGGGCACCTGGGTGGTTCAGTGGGTTAAAGCCTCTGCCTTCGGCTAAGGTCATGATCCCAGAGTCCTGGGATCAAGCCCCACATCAGGCTCTCTGCTCGGCAGGGAGCCTGCTTCCTCCTCTCTCTCTGCCTGCCTCTCTGCCTATTTGTGATCTCTGTCTGTCAAATAAATGAATAAAATCTTTAAAAAAATGAATAATCTGCCTTGCTTTCATGGCTATCAAATTGTAGATAGTAGTAACTTGGTGAGAGCTTTATGGATCAACAAATGAGGTACTAAGTTTGGAGTGGTCCTATTTTTGACTTGCCAGCTCTGCTTAAGCTTCCGAAGACCTATGCATTTCTATTTTTATTCTTTTTATTGGGAGGTAAGGAGCACAGGGAGAGGGAGAGAGAGAAACCTAAGGAGGCCACATGCCCAGAGTGAAGCCTGATGTAGGGCTAGATCTCACAACCCTGAGATCTTGACCTGAGCCAAAATCAAGAGTTGACGCTTAACTGGCTGAGCCATCCAGGCACCCCAACATATGTATTTTTATTTTTTTTTATTTTTTTATTTTATTTTATTTTTTTAAAGATTTTATTTATTTATTTGACAGAGAGAGATCACAAGTAGACAGAGAGGCAGTCAGAGAGAGAGAGGGAAGCAGGCTCCCTGCTGAGCAGAGAGCCCGATGCAGGACTCGATCCCAGGACCCTGAGATCAGGAACTGAGCCGAAGGCAGCGGCTTAACCCACTGAGCCACCCAGGCGCCCCCGACATATGTATTTTTAAAGAAGACCTATTCCTGACTTTATTTTACAATTTGGTTTTATCTATTCCATTTGCATAATGAGGGGAAGTCATCATACAGGAATTAAGCTAAGTGAAAAACAAGTGCTTACTTCTAATGTATAAACACTGAATCTAAGATGCTAATTTTAAAAAAATAATTACTTTCATTCTAAGTAACAATTACATGCACTACAATATTTATATTCCTTCCAGTCATTTGGACCACATGCTTGTGGTGTTTGTTGGGTCTTTGTTCCTATTTCTTTTGATTAAGACACTACTTTTGTACTAATATTTTACTAATAGGATATTAAAATACAATTCAAAGTACTCCTCATTTCAAATTCATACCTTCTTTTCCTGTAACACATAGGAAATGCCATTCTCTCATTTTTAAGCCCACCTTTGGGTTCCACTCTTCCCTATGCTACCCCTTATCCTGAATTTTCAATGGTAGAATCTGTGACTATAAGGAGCATGTCTTAGTTTTCTTTGTCTCTCAAATACTTAAGCCGACATTGGAAGAATGTATTTTCCAAAGTATCCCATGGTTTGTTTATCATATAATTTAAAATTGAGAATCTAAATATTTTTCAAAGGGAGGAGAATTTCTGAAAGTCATTTCTTTCTTAGCATCTTAACATCCAAACTCTGCTTGCTCACAAGATGACTTAATCAGCACCATATCAGAGACAGCTTGCTGTGTTTACCATTGTTAGTTGGGCCAGCATATGTCCAAAACAGTTGGAATGAGAAAAACAGCATTGACTTGGAGCCAAACTAGAGAGAGGTGGGAAAAAAGAGTTTTTAGCTATTAAACAGGACCAAATGCTTTGGACAGTATAGGGTACTTTTCTGGGGAGAGGGAGGGGTGGGATATTTTAGCTAAAAAAGAAAGGTTTGGTTCATCTCTAAATGCCCTAAAATAATAAAAATGAACTGGTGATGAGGCTTTAATGTTACCTCTATGAGACTTTGTAAGTAATGTTATCTTTTTATGTTAACCAAAAAAGGAAATTCTAAGATATTTAAATTGTGGGTAATTTTTTTCAGTTTTATTTTTCAACTTTAGTTGTCTTTTTAAAAAATTTTAATTCTTAATTACTGGCAATATTCTGTAACTTTATTAAGCAATGAGCGTGCCTTCGATATCCATCACATTTCATAGAAATCAGAATAATATACCTGGTTTTTCTCAAATTGGATATTGTCTTGCTCTGTAGTATCACTTGTGAGGAAAGTGTTTATTCTTATTTTTATAAGCAATGAATTACAAAATATAGGTATTTTTGTTCCTTACACCCCCCTAAGAAACAACTCTTGTGGAAAAAGACGTTTTCATTGAAACAGAAAATGGAAAGTTAATGTTTTGCTATTTACAATGGAGGGTTTCAGGAGAGGTTTCCAAACAGCATAATCAAGGAATAAAACAGTTTTGACCATAATTGGGTTTTATATCTCAAGCCTGCCCTAGGATAATTTTTAATTAGATAAATCTTTTCTGAAGGACTTTCTGTTTTCCATTCTCTATCATTTTCTCCTGTTTTGATAGGAGTTCTCTTTCCTCCTAAGACCTCTTCTTTTCTCTGGTCAGAATCTGCTCTGCTGGTTATTGATTTACCCAAGGAGGTCAGTGAGGGCCAACAGTAATTGCTTCCCTCATGAGGTAGACTTTCTGATAGAAACTAATATATATTCTATATAATTTTGGGGTGGGGAGAGAATAGCCCTGGCCCTAGAAAGAGGCTTGAGAATCATCACTTTAGCCTCTTTGCTTTGTTTTCTATGTGAGGAACCAAAGTCCCACAGAAATAGGGTGAGCAAGATTAGAACTGCAGACTCAGTTCTCTTTCTGTCATGTTCTGCTTCAATCCTTTGGCAAGATACTGGGCATGAGCCAGTGACAGAAAAAAGACTGATAGATTAATTTATACATTTATTTGTTCTCCAAAACAACGGGGCCCCATGACTGAGTCAGGTAAAACACAGACATGGTTTTTGTTTTTGTTTTTTTTAAGATTTTATTTATTTATTTGACAGAGAGAGAGATCACTTGTAGGCGGAGAGGCAGGCAGAGAGAGAGAGGAGGAAGCAGGCTCCTTGTGGAGCAAAGAGCCTGATGTGGGGCTCAATCCCAGGACCCTGAGTTCATGACCTGAGCTGAAGGCAGAGGCTTAACCCACTGAGCCACCCAGGCACCCCCACAGACAAGTTTTTAACAGTATGATCTTAACAATGAGTTTGGGGAAAGCATTTTCAAAATAGCATAAAAGGTGGAAATGAGGTTTATACCCTGGGACGTGGAGGTGAGGGTGCACAGAGATGGGAGGGAACTGTGTATGCACACTCAGAATCCCCCAGACCCTGAGGCTTGGTTATCAGGTCAAGTGTGTCAGGCCTGGCTTCCTCTTTTCTGAAGATGAATTCTTCTTAGGAGGTGCCTGAGTCTTTTATGCAAATGGACATCTGCTGTGCTGGTCCCACCTGCTCTCCAGACATGCCCAGAAATTTCTGAACCTTGGCTTTGACTAAATCCTGCCTCCTGCCAACTTTACCTTGAAACGAAGAAACCCAATTGAACAGCCTACATAAATTGAACAGACGTGTGACTAACGCAGCAGGTTGAACTCACTTCCTTACTGACCTCAGGAATCACACGGGGTTCTAGCTCCTTCCTTCTCCCCCTACCCGGGCAGGGAAAGAAAACCTGAGTAACCCCTATACAAGTGCATTTCTTTTAGGTTAAATACAAATTGCATCTAGTTTTTGTTCTCTCTTTATCTTTGGTTTCACCAAGGCAATATTTACTTTTTAAAATTTCTTTTGATGATTACAGATTCCAAACCATTGATTTAAAGCATTTTTTAAAAAAAACTAGGACTTAAATTTTTGTTTAACAAATGAGTTCTCAAGCTGCTGAGTCTCCTCTCCCAGTCTGATCTGCATTATGTTATGAATTCTGTGGAAAATAAAATTGAAACCATCAGATTCAGAATGGCTTTGCTAAGCTCTATGATTAGCAATGTATTTCCTATGATCTTGGGTTACATTAATTTAAAATTATATTAATATCTGGAAGAACATTTGGGTAACTTTTTTTCCCTAAGTTTTTTTTTTTCCCCCCTTACAATGCTAACTACTAGGGCTATTTTGTTTGAGGCACCGAATTTCTTTAGTGGTTTGGCTACAGATCTGTCACTAGGGCAAAATAGCCAACCTTGTAGTAGTATTATTGTAGCTTTGAGGTACATGTGATGTTTCTTTAAAACCTCAAGGTTTTTAAATATTCAGTATAAACTAAATCAACCCACACGTTATTAAGAAAAATTTTAAAGTCAAATAAGCACAATATCCTGTAATTTCTAAACATTCCTTTCCTGAACTCATTCAAATGTTGATTTCTATAAAATATCCTGGTCTTTTGAAAATATATATATGTATATATATACATATATATATATAGTTATATAGCAACTGCTATGCAGATGGGAGCAGTCTATGTTCTTTATCTTATTAAAAGGAATTTCAGTTGAGCAAATACTTGTTCTAGGTCTAGCTTTATGCAGGGTATGTTATCTCTGCTTCATGGAAAGGAGATAAATTAGAAGGAAAACATACCTGAATTGTTTAGTATGGCATACGATAAAGTGGCTTTCATTCAACATCACTCTAAATTAATATTACCATGAGTTTAAGTAAGCAAGATAAAATAGCACCTTGAAAAAAAGATGTTGTCTACATGACCTTAAAAAATTAACTGAAACCCGTCTGTGTTCCCTATCATCACCTGTAAACTGGGGATAGTATAAAAGCTGCTGTGTGACATGAAAAGAATTCATGCAGAAATTGTAACTAGTGCTCAGTACCTAGTGCTTACTTAAAAATGCCATCATGCTTATTTATATTTTTGTTTTCCAGTTAACTGCTTAATGTGAAGAACAGGCAACAATGCCTAAAACTAATATGTCAATCCAATGAAAATATGTTGGAACTTCTTTTACACGGTGTTTTCCTTGTCAGCCTTTTCTGCTTCCTATTTACGTAGGGTAGAGGATAGAGAGACGGCTTCGAAATTTGGTTATCACAGGGAAATATCACTGTGTGACAATAAAAAATTGTCTATAGATTCTCTGCAGCTGATGGGGTTGTGTTTTTCTGTCAGGGGCAGGTAGTAAATATTTTGGGTTTTGCAGGCCATACTGCCTCTGTGGCACTCACCCCTGACTTTGTAGTGCGAAAGCAGCCATAGCCAGTGTGCAAATGAGTAAGAGTGCCTGTGTTCCAATAAAACTTTATTTATGAACACTGGAGTTTGAATTGCAAATGATCTTCACATGTCTTGTCCGTCTGTCTGTCTTTCTTTCTTAACCATTCAAGAATGTGAAAGTCATTCTTGGGTCATAGGTGGTAAAAACAAAACCAAACCCGGGGACTAGCTGGGGTTGGCCCATGAGCCATAGTTTGCTGACCTCTGCTCTATGGAATCCTCTTTATTTTTAATACCTTAAATACTTATTTCTTATACTTTATTTGTACAAAGTGTACCGCTTCAAGTTGTAGACTGATCATCTCAAAGCTGTGCTTAAAATATTGAGAAGCGTTTGTAATGCTGACAGTTCTCTGAATACAGGCCATTCCTATAAACACACACTATGAATTCTACCAGAAATAGAAATTTTAATGACATCTAATTAAATAGAAACCAACAGAGAAAAATTATTACACTTTCTTATGCCAGATTATGAAGGTTTTTAATTAATGCACAGAAACAAATATACTGATTTCTACTTACTTTTACATATACACACACACACACACACACACACACACACATATATATATATACATATGTATGTTTTAATCAGATTTTTTGACAACTTCATGCCTTTCTTTGAAGTGGACCCTTCACTTATCTTCTAAGTTGTGCCTTAATGGTCGCAGATCATCCCTCATAAGGCATGGGGAATCATACACCAAAAAAGCTCTGAAATCTGAAAAAAACCACCACAGTCTATCCTGTCAAATCTTTTCTCACACTGTCAAAAAACAGCTGCCTCTTCCTTTTCTGTTACTATGTACTTTCTTCAATTAAAAAAGTAATCTAAAAATTTATGGACACATTTAAATCTCATTAACACTATTTACAGTTAATTATGAGTCCGTATCTCCACTTCTGATACAATCCAAGGGGATTTAGTTAATCAAGTACTAAGGATAACTTCATTATTAGGCACTCTTTACCTGTGAGTGAGTGGATTCAGATTGGAAAGTTAGATGAATTTTTTAAAAAAATTGTCTAGACTCAACAGAATTTTCTATGGCTAAAAGAAAAGGATGAAATACCAAATTTGTACTTCCTAAATACAGAATTGTTTCTTAAAAAAGCATCGAAACACAGGTGTTAAGAAAGATGCTTTGAACTCACCTGAAAATACACAAATGTGTCAAAATACTCAGAAATGTGTTCTACAAATCTCTCTGTTATATGTATTGGCAATTACAAGTAGGTTGTTCTCTTTACCTCTAAAAATAAAATTAAAAAATTTGATTGATTTAACAAAAAACTTTTCAGTCTCGTTTATACCAAGGTATATGCCAACCTGAATTGCACAGAGATTAAATTGGATACCTGTTTTGTAGAACTCATGAGTAAGAGTGCAGTGGCTAAGATTGTGGACTCTGGAACAAATGGTGTCTGTTCTCATTCTTGTTGTGCCACTTAGTAGCTGTATGACTCTGGCCAAGTACCTGTGTGGCCTCCATTTCCCTCATCTGTGAGTAAGGAGCATAATCGTGTCTATCCCGTGTACCCAGAGAGTCCAAACTCCTATAGTGTTGTACAAAAGAATAAATGAATTAACATTTATTTTATAAAACATTCAGAACAGTGTTTGGCACATCATAAGCCCTGGTATTGGTGTTGGCTTCATCATTTAAATTAAAAGAAAGCAACTCTCCAGACTGACTAACATTATGGTATCTTTGTTCTTAACCAAGTTTAGAAGGCCAAATTTGGAATCCGGCATAGGGAAGTCACATTTTATTAGAATGCTCAAGCCCTGAAAACTTTGCATAATTCCAGGCTTGCATAATTATTTTAAAACTCACATATTCAAACTGCTTCCTGACAAAGGATAGTGGGTATTTCTACTTATAAGCAAAAGTGGTGTCACCATGTGGCAAAAACATAAACACAGGTGCCAATGCATTTGTCTGGCTAGATTTGAAATTATGCAATGTTAGATGAATTTTTTATTTTTTAACATTTACTTTTTCCCCCAAATTGTGTGTACAAAGTGAAACTTTATTATTTCCAATTCAAAAATTCCAAATTCCCATAATTCCATAAAACAGTAATGCATGTTCTTTGAAAGAGCAGTAATATAATTTGCCTCTGATTTGAATTCAGCAAATAAAGAAATAATACCGTTAGAACAGTGATTTTCAAACTGAATTCCTTGGAGCCTGGATTCCCAGGGGAAGGAGCCAGGGTGGAAGCTAGTGGGTGAGAGACATTGGTTCTTCCTGAAGAGTTTTGCTTGTGCTGGTTTTATATGTGGGGGCTATTCATAAAATTTTATTTGAAGAAAGTGTCCAGCTGTTTAAAGAAATGTTTTAAAAGCCAGTGCAATCCTATATTAGAAGGGTTTAGTGGGACTTTAAGAATTTTCGTTTTGTAATAAAGATTTCCTCAGAACTTAGCAAACAACCCAGACCTAGAGAAGGGGGGAAAAAAAAGAAAAGAAAGAAAGAAAAGAGTGAATTGGTTGAAATCCTGTTCTCATTTTGCAGGATTGAAGATTAGAGGGTAGAAAGGAAAAAAAGATGGTTTGGAGCAAAGAGGAAAAGAAGGGAAGCACCATGCCTGGCATTTCTGCTCTTTTTCCCCTCCCGCTTTCCTGCACTTTTAATACACGTTGTTGTCGTCTTGAATATATTAAGCATTGAAACTCTCAGAAAAGGCTGAATTTTTCTTTTTTCCCCCCACTGGTTAAAGGTAATTTTCCTGGCAGGATACAGGAACCAATCAAAGCTCTTTTTCTCTATCACGAAAGAACACAGTTGCATACTTCCACAAACGAGGGTTCCTTATAGAAGAGTGGGGATATGTTCTCTGAAAAAATTGTATTTGCTGAATACACAAATGTAATTGGGACCTGAAGAGTGTTGTTAGAGAGGGGTATCTGCTGAGAGGTATTTAGTCAATTGGTATTCATTAAACTGAAACTTAGGTATTGAATTTATCTTACATGTCAGATGACATGGAGTTACAAGGAATCTGCTGCTTCAACTATTAGATTTTCATAATAAGGAAGTATTGTTAGCCCTTTGCAAAGTAACAAGTGAATTATTATCTGTGACCTAGAAGAACATGTAAGTTGTAGGAAAAATACATGGTGAAGGAAACAGTCTCTCCCCCCTTCATTGTAACTCTTGTTGAAGTTGGTTTGCTCGTCCCAGGTGATGAGTGTTCTATTTGGCTAAATAAATAACTTTTTGCATTAATATTTATATTTTCTATTTTTAAAACACTAAGATTTCCCATCTACTGAAGGGTTCATTTACAGGTACTGTTATGTCGGGTTAAATTTTTATCTCAAATTAAAAAGTAATATGGATTAGGTGCTTAGCTCATATTACCTGGAAATCACAGAAATGGGCTTGATTTTGTTTCCATACTGCAAGAAGCTCAATGAAGCTTTTACTTGGTTCTCAAATAGTGAGGAGCTAGCAAACACTGCAATAGTTTAGAACTAAGTGGGTATTACAAATGAGTTGGCAATTCATGTTTGTGTTATGGTTTGTTATGACTGCTTAATTCAAAAGCATATTTGCAGAGAGGGAATTTGAATTAAGTAAATCAAAATAGTAAGGCTTTGATTAAAAAGTTAGCTTTCTTTAACTTAAATGTTGATATTTCAAGGCCTACTGAAATTTTAGTCATTTGTGGTTATTTTTGTTTCCTGTTCAGACCCCTGGGAAATAAGAGAATAGTAAATCAAAGCCCAGATTGCTTCTTGCATTTATTTTCTTTTCATTTATGCCATGTATCCATGCACTTGAAGAAACTAAAGACATGTTTAACTTGAACAGAATCATTTGGAGGGAGAATTATATTTCCGGACTAATCAGTTTAAATAATTCTTGTTATAAAAAATTATTCTTTTCATGTTCAATAATTTTCTGATTCTTTTTTTTTTATGATGATGCTATCATAAGTAGCGACATAAGTAGAGACAGTAGAATCATAAGTAGAGACAGTGGAAGCTAAGAATATTTGTATTACTAAGGGGACATTTGGGCAGCTCTGTCACCAGGCTGAGAATGTATTACTTGTTTTCTCCTTTCCCGTGTTTGATGTTAGGCACACTCAAATTTACTAATTTACTTATTCAGAGAAAATGTGCTTTCCAAGACAGAAAGGACACTACACATTTCAATGAAAAGTCTTCAATAAACAGTGTTCTGTATTTTTTTTTTTTAAATCAGTTGTTGGTTGGACACCTGGGTAGCTCAGTGGGTTAAGTGTCTACCTTCTGTTCAGGTCACGATCCCAGAGTTCTGGGATCAAGTCCTGCATTGGGAGCCTACTTCTCCCTCTGCCTCTGCCTCCCTCTCTGTCTCTCAAAAATAAATAAATAAGATCTTTTAAAAAAAATCTAAATCAATTATTGGCTATTTTAGATGAAATATTAAAGAATTTTGATTAAGGAACTTCAGGAGGATTTGTTCTTTTCCATTTACATTTAGTAATTTAATTCTTCATTTTTCAAATTTGAGATGAAAAATTTCTGAGCTTACCAAATGCTGGCCAGAATTTCTGATAATATAACACGGGGTGATCATTTATAAATTAAGCCTTATTGTTTAGATAATTCTGCACTCTGTCTTGTTCTTGGTGATACCTGCTAAGACAAACAGCATGGGTGGGTTAATATTATTTTACTCGGGTTCCCACCCCATTTTGGTGGTTGTCATCTGTCAGTACTCTTGAGTTTTAAGGGTACATTGGGATCTGGGAGATGTGAAAGGCACATTAAATAGAAAAATATTTGAGGTCTTTTTTTTTTTTTTCAAATACTTACTACTGTTGGAAACTCATTCAGTTATCAATAATTTAAACATTCAAATACTATTTATCTGAAATTCAAGCAATCATAAAGACCTAATAAGTAATTGCTTTAGGATTTTAACTGGGAATGTGTATATGGGTACATATGTACATATGCATTTCTAATTTCATTCTCATTTGATTCTTCTGACCATGGACAGTCCTGGTGGGAAAATAGAAGAGGACCCAGGTGGGATTCTGGAACACAACATCATTGCCTTTCATGTATCATGTTTTCTACATAAGTTTTATGAGTTGATCTTCTGCAGCAAAATATGAGTTCTCTGAAGGCTTTCCTTACTTCTGTTGCTGACTAAAAAACTTTTTTTGTTATTTTATAGGGCTTTACCAATACTTGCTGAATAAAGGGTTTAATGAAAAACGATGTCAACCTGATGATACATAAAAGCAATGACTACAATGTTGTTTTAGATATGTACAGCCCTAAGCAGTCTCTGATACTTTCTTAAGATAGTATAGTACTTAAGAATTTGTGCTGTAATATGGTTATTAAGACAAAGTACTAGATAAACAAGATACAAACAAAGCATCAGATAGTTTTGTGCTCTGATATAACCAATAGGATATAAGGAAGAAAAATGTAAATAAAATTATGAAGTTGTGTATGTGTAGTTCCAAAACATTCTTAGAAGGGGGTGGGAGGTGCTAGCAGGATTTCAGAAAAAGGGAATATTGAGGGGATTTGAATGGGGTTAAATCAAGTTTATGGAGTTGAGGGAAGAAAAAAGACTTGAGTTCTTCATTTATTTCCCAAAATCTGTGGCTTCTACCTGAAAAAAACTCTTCAATGATCAAAATAACCATGACAAGTGGCAGTGAAGCTAGAATTTATCCCCCATTGCAGAGCCAACTCTTTAGGATTTAGGGTGGGATTGACAGCGTGATAGTTAGGACAAAGACTGTAATGTGCTACTTTTGGATTGTCATCTACCCTTCTCCCAGACATCATCTTCAGTTCTGTTCAAGAAGGTTCGCAATGAGAACGGCTTATGTCTTGAGAACGGCTGATCAGAACAACATTTGTTTCTCCCCAATTCTAGCACTTGTAGTTGATATGTCCATTTGCCAATGGTTGTGGAGAATAATTTCCTTGGTATAAAGAACTTAATTTCCATGTAAATTGGCTCTGGACAGCAATGGTGATGCTCTACCCCAAGTTGTAGCTCCTGTAGCTATGAATATGAACTGAGATAAACGTGGTGCTAGTTTTTATTGCATTTTTTCAAGTTAAAACTTTTAGCTGAGTTGGCACCTACAAATGGTGGTGAGATTGGGCCTGTGCCAATGGTTTGTGAAAACCTGTAGTTTGCACTCTACTACTTTGAGATCTCATTTCAGTGGGGCACGGTGAAGTCTTCAGCCATAGTTGTGATAGTTGTAAATGATCAAAAATGTGCATTCTTTGAATTTTTCCATCCATCAGGTTTGCAAATTGTTCACCTAAAACAGTCTTAAAAATAATGGATTCTTGTTTGTAAGTCAGCTGACAAAGAGCAACCAAAGATTTCTGGTCTTGAACATATGAAAATTCTCCCTACTTACCTGTGCTATAAATAACAGTATCTAAAGTGAAAACTTAAACACTCTATGGTGACTAGGTTATCCTTCAAACTCTGAATTAACACTTTTAAAAATATTTTTAAAAATTTGTTGAAGAAATTAAGTTACAACCTATAAAGTGGGTATTGCTTAAATAGATGTGATTATATGGTTTGAGGTTTTTTTTTTTAAGATTGTATTTATTTATTTGTCAGAGAGAGAGCGCGCGAGAGCAAGCACAGGCAGACAGAGTGGCAGGCAGAGGCAGAGGGAGAAGCAGGCTCCCTGCTGAGCAAGGAGCCCGATGTGGGACTCGATCCCAGGACGCTGGATCATGACCTGAGCCGAAGGCAGCGCTTAACCAACTGAGCCACCCAGGCGTCCCTGAGATTTTTATTTTGACGTGGGAGATTTTTGTTTCCATGTTCATTAAAAACTATTTCTAAAACAAAATTGCATAACTTGATTAAGGCTAAACAGAAGAATAAATAACTATCAAAGAAACAATTACGAAAGATATTGGAGAAAGAATGAACAGGGCTTTGTAAAGTGATAATTAAGACTAGTTAATATATATTTTGAAATGTTGTAACTGGGCATTTGGTATTAGAATAATAATATAAATATATATATGTGTTGGCATGTATTTGAAATCTCAGACAAACATAGTGAGTCCAAATAAAGTTATGAGGTCTCGAGCTAAAGTAACTGAGATCTGTTAAAAAAACATGATTTGTTTTTAACTAGTGCTGCTAATATCTACAGTTTGTTACATCAACTTCTTTCTAACTTATGTATCACTGGCACCTGTTCTAAGTAATTTATAAGAAATTTGGATGTTCCTAGACAAGAAATGTTATGAATAGAGATGATTCCATTTCCTCACTATTAAAATTGATTGTTAGTTTTTTTAAGTTGATTATTTCTAATTATGATAATACAGCAGCTGTAGACAATGCTCTTTCTTTCACAATTTGTGATATGAAAGTGACTGTAACTTGTTGAAACTCAGCTCTGGTCTTGTGTTACTATTATTAGTCCTGGGGAGGCTTATTAGCCTGTCACAGACGCTGTAAGAAAAATCCGTCATTTCTTTTGGAATACGATGAGTCTTTGTCACCCACAATGCAATTAATGTTAAAAATAGAAAGAATGGTTATGATATGATTATGATTAGCCAGAGATGAGCTATTGTCCAAATAAAAGAACTAATCCAGCAGGCCAAAGATGACCTATACGGTTTGCTGATTGCCATTTCTCTCTGAGTTTGATGAAATATTCATGCCTTTGCTCTCCTCTTTGCAAGCACTATTGATTTCTTGTATAAACGCTGCTATATTTAGTCTAGACAAATGGAATGTGGATTGCTGCTGAATAAATTGGATGAAAGACTGGGATCTTGCTTGCCGCTTTCTCTCAGTCTTGGGCAATTATTTATAATCAAGAGCAGTTTTTGTAAGTCGAGGGTGATTTTTCACAATTTAGTGATTAGTCTCTGAACAAAGGCAAGCAGTTAGACACAATCATTTCTGTTGCGATAGCAGGTTAAGAAGTCAAATTACCCTTTGAGGTTTACAGTAGCTGTTTTGGAGAGTTCTGGGACTTTTCTTCCCCCTTATCTTGTTTTATGGGAGAGGTTTCTTAGGGATTTGATGTTCGCAGTTTATGCATAAGAATGACAAGAAAAGACCCCAGCGTCTCCTGAAATTCTACATTTTTGTCTTTATAGGGTTAAATTCTGACCTTTGTTTATTGGGATTTCCATATGTAAACACTGGGGCCTTTAGTTTGGCCTTTTTAATGCAAAAATGAAATACATCATTAACAGTCATTGCTTTTGGTTGGAATTATGCCAACTCTATAAATTAAGGCTCAAAATCTCATGTTACTCCAGAGTCTTGATTGAAAGTTCTACAACAGACTAAGAAATCGTACAGGCCATCATCCTCATTTAATCCCAAACCTGTCACAATTACTATCTCTCCTTTCATAAATATCAGTGTCTTAGAAGACATTGTCCACCAAACTATGGTTTATTAATTAATTGTTTTACCATTTCTGTTAAAGTGACATTGTGTAGTACCATCAATGCAAGCTTCTGATCAATACGTTGAAAAGTTGACCAGGGTTCACAACCCAAGATTGATACCAGCGTCCTCCCACCCCACCCACAGGTGCATACCACATGCCCTGTACACATAAGCAATTCAAGTGATAAGTAAGGACATTAATGTTTCATTCAGTATTTGCAGCCTTAACTTCTACAGACAAGAATTCTGTTAGCCTTTCTCAAAGACTCACTGAAAATAGCTCTTAAATCCACATGGAAAATTAACTTTGTAGTTCCCCACCTGGAATCTACAAATCTAAGTTACTTACAGTAGTAGTCAGAGCATTAAATGCAATTTGGAAAAATACAGAAAAGTAAGCAGGGGAAATTATTTCTACTTCCACTCCAAATATAACTATTTTCTGTTCTGTATGTCACTAGTCTTTGCTACAAGGATTCAGAGACTAATACAATTAAAATGCACTAGGAGATTTGCTCTAAGAGGGCTGGAATTTTTGTCTTTTTTGCTTTCCTACCAAACCTTACATCCCTTAGAATTTAAGACTCTCCATAAATGTGAATATGTATTGGCTTAGGTTGTATTTATTTAAAGAGTTATAAGAGCGTATATGTCACTTTTATTACTGTTGTTTTTTTTTTCATTTAATGTTGTAATAGCATTCTTCATGTTCCCATAAACATTACTTTTAATGAGTATGTGTTTTTCCACCATATGGATGTGACATATTTTACTTAGATGCTTCCTTGTAGTTGGTGGATTTCAACTAAAATGATAATACTTCAGTGGACAGTATGACATTGAACTGTATTTTCCCGTTATTATTGCCTCCTTAAGATATATTCCTACAGTTGGCAAACCTGAATCCAATGGTAGAATATTTAATGATTCTTCCTACATATCACCAAGTTGTTTTTCAGAAGCTTTAACCATTTGGTAATACCACTTATGATATGTAATTATCTACTTGTTCAAATGCTTACACCGCACAATGGGGTATTATACACACATATGCATATACATGGATCATACAGATGATACTTAATGTTTGGAAAATGATGCCTTACTTTGACTTAGAATTTGCATTTGTTTACTAGTAAAAGTAAATTTTAAAAAATTGTTTATTTAGGGACACCTGGGTGGCTCTAGTTATTAAGCGCCTGCCTTCAGCTCAGGTCATGGTCCCAGGGTCCTGGGATCAAGTCCTGCATCAGGCTCCTTGCTCATTGGGGAGTCTACTTCTCCTTTTGCGTGCCACTCCCCCTTTTTGTGCACACGCTCTCTCTCTCTCTCTCTCTCTCTATCTCTCTGTTTCTGACAAATAAATAAATAATAAAATCTTCTAAAAAAATAAAGATTATTTATATTCCTTTATATTCTTTTTCCACTTTTCTAGAAGTTTTAGTATTTTTATATTCTAGTATTAAATGAAAATCTCATGCAATTTTATTTGCATACTTGTTCTTAATATTTTTGTTTTGTTAGCTACACTGTGTTTATTTATTTTCATACACAGGAAAATTCCATTTTTATTAATTTAAAAAACCCAGAGCATTTATTGAGAAATGTTCTGTAATAAATCCTTGGAGTGGATTATCCCAGTTAATCCTTTTAACAACTCCATGTTGTTACTTCCTATCTACCTTGTCTATGAATTTTTGTGCTTCTACTGTCCTACAAATGATCTGATAGAAGTAGTGGTAATTTTTTATATGTTATCTAATTTTTTAAAATTTAAATATCCTATAATTATTCTTGTCAAATTAATTAATCTCATCAGTCTTTGTTCCTCTAGTGGTTTGATTTGTTTTAAGCTTCCTCACCATTTTTATGCCTTACTCATTTTAGAAATAAGGTAACTGAAATATAGTTTATCATCATTGAAAGACCTGACATTTGTGGTCGATTAACTAATCTCACTCACCATTTTCAACATCTTAGCATGCAGATTTGTACTTGTTCTTTGCCAGGTCCAACAGCCCCACAGATACATTGTTGAAAGCTCTAATTCTTAAGGAAATCCTTAATTCTTGAAGAATAGATCTTAGAATATATCTTCTGACTCTGATTACAAACTAACATGCCTGCAAGTGTGGAAATCGAGTTGTGATAGAAATTTCTCTCTTATAACTTGGCATTTCTTCTTCAGTAGAGTAGCATTTTTTGTCCCAAGTTTGCCTAACTTACTACTAAGTGGTCTAGTAGAGTAAGTTTTGTGAATGACTTTGATACCAGGAAATAACTGGATTCATCTCTTTGTGGTTCTTGGTTTTTGGTTTTTTTGTGGGATGGGAGGGTACAGGATTCATCTCTTTGAAAAAAGAAATTCAGAAGATTCATGAAAGTGGGTCGCTGGGTGAAAGTTAGCGTATGGTCCATTTTGCCAAAACTGATACACTAAAGACCTTTTATTATCGTTGTAAAAATGACTACACTTGTTGACATATAATCTGTTCATATAGGGTATAGTGTTTTTTATTTTTTGTTTGTTTCCAAATCAACATACTCATTTCCTATCCTCTTTCATGCCCTCCCACCCTTTCTTTTTCCTCCTGCTTCTCTAGTGGATGTGAAGTCAGAAGTTCCCGTGGGCCTGGAGCCCATCTCACCTTTAGACCTGAGGACAGACCTCAGGATGATGATGCCTGTGGTGGATCCTGTTGTCCGTGAGAAGCAACTGCAGCAAGAGTTACTCCTTATCCAGCAACAGCAGCAAATCCAGAAGCAGCTCCTGATTGCAGAGTTTCAGAAACAACATGAGAACTTGACACGGCAGCACCAAGCTCAGCTCCAGGAACACATCAAGGTAGCAAATGTTTCCTTGCCTCTGACCTTTTCACCCAGGAAGCCTGCAATAGGACGTGGGCATAAGAAGGAGCACTGGGACGGGGTGGAGGGGTGAGTTTCACCATGATTAAGATGCGGAAATATGGCCTGAAAGAAATTGTGATTTTACTGGTGAGCACCTTGGGTAAGTAGTAGGAATGCTGACTAAAAACAAGCTTTGCTCTTGGGGGTGCCTCTCTCACCCTCATCCGTTAGTGTACAGCATCATTAGTAGGGAATAGCAACTTTCCAACCTCTGTTGAGTTTGTCTTCAATATGATTTTGTTCATTGGCCCTTTCTGTTCTCCACCAAGAAGAACCATGAGCCTGGGAAGAGCCATTTTATATTTATACAGGATCTGCATAAACTATTTATCAGAAATGACAAATAGAGAATCTTTTTTGTTTTGTTTTTGGTTTATAAGTGGGTTTCTTAAGCTTTTATTTAAATTCCAGTTATTGAACAGTCAGGGTAATATGAGTTTCAGGTACGGTGTAGTGACCCAGCACTTCCTACATCCCACGGTGCTCATCCTAAATCCCCATCACCTGTTGCACCCATTGCCCCAGCTGCCTCCCCAAAAGGGTATTCTGAATATATCCTAATTTTCCCCTTGAAGAAGACCTTATAATGTGTACATTTAAAGTGACAACATAAAAGTTCAAGAGAATTACATATGAAGAAACTGAAGCAAATATTTTTAATATTTTTTATATAAGTTTAATAGACTGCAGATAAGAATTTTTTGAAAGAATTTTGGGAGTAGTTGATAGTTTGAGATCCAAATTGTTTAAAATATTCTAGGAGAAATATATCATGTCCCAGAATTTTTTATGATAGACTATCCTGTTGTCAAGTCACTTTAGATGTATCTGGGTATCAATTTCTTCTTGTATCTTTCAGATAAATATTGCTTTAGCTTTATTTGGGTAATGTCTTCCAAATTCTTGACAAAGACATTTAAAACATAAAGCTCTTTCTGTCTGATTAAGTAGATGTTTAGTTTGAATTTATTATGATAGTAATAAAAGTTAGCAAATACTTATAATAAAATTCCCAGTTTTAGGTCTATGTCCTTCACAATGATGTAAATACATGTTAACTTAGTAATGCAATAAATTACAGGTTCTAGATACTTGATCTATTACTCACTTGTTTGTTAAATACAAACATATTTATGTCAGATTAATATAGATAACCAATCTATGTTAATATTATAAAAAATTACCACATTAATATTAGTGTCTGAGAAGGTAAAAATGCTATCTTCCTCCCTATATCCTTTCTTTTTTAAGATACACTTTCTTAGCCTGAAAGGCCTCTTTTATCTTCTTTTCCAAAAAAAAAACTTTGACATCTGATATAAAACATCAAAAACTTCTTTAGTGAAGTTTACTAAAAGAACCCTTGCAATTTATTATTCTATAAGATACCTTAAAACTAAGAATAGGGATTTTGTTTTGGGTCTCATATGGAACCAGTAGCTCATGGCTGTATTTTGTAGACTAGGAAACCTTCATTTAGTTTTTAGACATTTTTTTTATTATGTTATGTTAGTAACCATACAGTACATCATTAGTTTTTGATAAAGTGTTCCATGACTTATTTTTAAAGCATTATTATTTGACCCTTGAAAAAACATCAGGAGCATTGATGTTTAGATTTCCTTCTCCATTCATTCTTGGCATGTTAGGATGACAATGATGAATGAATAAAATTTATATTCTTCACCATACTTTTCAAAGTACTTATATAGTTCATTTTGCTGTGGTACCCGATTCATATTACACTGAATGCAGGACAATAGTAATGCTTCTTTTCATTTATATTTGGTATCTTTTGTAGTTGTAAAGATTAACATGAAAATTTTTGAAGTAATATATTATTTTATTTTACTCACAGGTTAATAGTAACAAGTAGGTAATTAAGTATTATTTTAGCTCAAACAAAGTAATACAGTAGGTATTACTGACATCTGGAAAATAGCAGAAAAGAGGAGACTCTTGACAGAAAAAGGATTCTGAGATAGCTAAAAGGAAAATTTAGTTTTTGAAAGGATTTTCCAAAGTCATAGGCTGTTTTCTCAGAAACAAAAGATCTATTTTAAATTTCCTTTTAAGTTTAGGAAGCTTTTTACTTTTTAAATTTTTTTGTTTTATTTTACTTTATTTTTTTTATGGGAAAGGCTGAGTTGATTTTTTTTTTTTTTTAACATTCACTTGGATTTTATGTTTATAAGGAACACAGTACATGAAGCTTTACTTATATTAGCATTTTGAATCTTTGGTTTCTGTAATCAATATCTGTTGAGTTAGATGTTGTTATACTATTCTTCCACTTAGTAAGCTGAGGCAGAGAGAAATACTGAAACTTACCCAAGACCACACAGCCAGTAAATGGTTGTTCCAAGATTTATAGTCTTGCCTTGTCTGCCATCAGAACTACCACATCATCCTCCCTGTGTCGTGTATCAGAACATCTGAAAATGGGCAGTTGATGTTTTGTTCTTTCTCTTTTTTTTTTTTCAGTGTCAGTCCTGCAATCTTCAATAATGAATAGTAGCTATGGAAATTAAATTGTGTGCTTTTCTAGATTCCTAAGATAGATTAAATTTCAGTTTGATTGGGGCTTCTGTTGAAATCAGTTTCACCAATCCCAGTAGCTGTATAAAATTAATATTTAAGGCAGAGTTTAAGGGAAGTTAAAAAGTTTTCTTTTAAAGTCATCCAATAAGGGACTGATATATCAGAGCCAAAATGCTAAAGATTTTAATGAAGAGTAACCAGAAATGCTTCTAACCATATCCTTCAGGGAGAGGTGAGGCCATCATGGTTAGCACGCCAAGTTGGCTTCCTTTCACTCCAGAGTAACTGATGCCATTCCAAAAGATTTTTGGTTTTGTTCTCTTACTTATTGGCATAAATTTCAGATTTTTAGGTATCTAATATAAACAACACATTACACCAACTTCATTATGACTGAGATCTAAAAACAGTAATAATAATTAAAATTAGTATGGTTCAGACTTACAGACTAAATCTCATGTGCATTCTGAACATGTTGTGTGATGGAGATAACTTCTCTTACGTACAAGGAACCAGGGCTTTGAGTAGTTTAGTAAGGTGCCTAGGTTTCATATCTAGTAATATCAGAGCTTAAGTAGAACTCAAAATCTTTAGTTACTCCACAGTGAGCACATTTATTATTATTCACCAATATCTCTTTCTCCATCTGAGAGAAAACGGACATGTCAAGACAGTTTTTAAGAATCCATGGGTCGTTCAGTTGTTAAGCATCTGCCTTTGGACTGGGTCATGATCCCGGGGTCCTGGGATCGATCCCCTCATCAAGCCCCTCATCGAGCCCTGCATTGGGCTCCCTTCTTGGTGGGAAGCCTGCTTCTCCGTCTCCCACTCTCCCTGCTTGTGTTCCCTCTCTCGTTGTATTTCTATCAAATAAATAAAAAAAATCTTAAAAAAAACTTTAAAATCCTCCATTTTCATGTTACCTATTGTTTGGAACTGAAGTCAAGGGATTAAGACAACCTGACAGTACTTTAATGGAAATTATTTTGTTTTGACCCATCTCTAATGTGAATGTTTTTGCCAGCTGGATGAATGAACTAGGCTTCTGCTGTTTTGAGACACATGCCTACCATGAATGTATAGATACATTAATCCAAGAACATTCTCTATAAGGTTTTGAAGGTTTAAAAAAATTTTTTTTAAGATTTTATGTATTTATTTGACAGAAAGAGAGATCACAAGTAGGCAGAGAGGCAGGCAGAGAGCGAGAGAGGGGGAAACAGTCTCCCTGCTGAGCAGAGAGCCCAATGTGGGGCTCGATCCCAGGACCCTGAGATCATGACCTGAGCTGAAGGCAGAGGCTTAACCCACTGAGCCACCCAGGCGCCCTGAAGGTTTTTTGTTTATTTGTTTGTTTGTTCTTTGAAGATTTTACTTGTTTATTCGAGAGAGAGAAATGATCAGGGAGAGAGCAGAGGGAGAAGCAGACTCCCCGTTGAGCAGGGAGCCTGATTTGGGACTTGATCCCAGTACCCCGGGATCATGACCTGGGCCGAAGGCAGACACTTAACTGAGCTACCCAGATGCCCCGGGTTTTGAAATTTTTAACATTCATTCTGTTTCAGGTAGACTTCCCTTAAATTAACTCATTTCTCACCATTCCTTTGGTTTGATATTTTCATACCATTTCTTAGGATAAGACATAAAGATTTCAGTTGTTTATTTATAATGGGAGGGACTTGATAGAACAGACTTCTGGGCTATTCTTGCCTTTGCCTGTTTCTTATATTTCAGAATTACAAAGAGAAGCTACTCAGGGAAGTAAAGATTAGAGCAAATTTGGGAATGACTTTTGGTGGGGCGGCACAGCTAATGAAGCTACCTAAAAACTTGCTGATTGATGACATGAAGACCGTCTGTGGAATTAGTTGTTTGTCTTTAGATTTCAATAATTTACCAAAAAAGTGAGTAAAAATGTAAATTAAACAGAAACAAGTTCCAGAAGCTCCTAACAGTTTGATTTGGGTCAGTGATGACAATGAAGCCTAAAGAAATTGCACACTCTCATGTCTTTCTCTTCTCGCAAGTTGCAACAGGAACTTCTAGCCATAAAACAGCAACAAGAACTCCTAGAAAAGGAGCAGAAACTGGAGCAGCAGAGGCAAGAACAGGAAGTAGAGAGGCACCGCAGAGAACAGCAGCTTCCTCCTCTCAGAGGCAAAGATAGAGGACGAGAAAGTAAGAGGCACCAGGGGTAAAAGATGCATCTCTCCCCTCCTGTTTAGCTGGTCATCATTCAGAGTGAAGCCTGATAAGGAGTGGAATTAAACTTGTCAAAAAGAAAATAAAATAAACTTGTCAAAACTGTCTGCATTTAGTTAAAGAATAAATTGTGGACCCCCATGTAAAACTTTTTTGACATTCACATCTCATCTCTGCATTCGGTCTGCAGTGTCTCCCGGAAGTCAACCGAGCATTGTTTGGCAGAGATACTGATTTCTGTTGTTTTGAACCTTAAAAATGAGTTTCTACTAAAGCAATCTAGCCATGCCATATTGTTTTATTAATAAACTTACTTCCACATTTCCTCACTGTACCTTCCTTCTGCTCAAGTAATAATTGCTCTGTAAGTCAAACCTTTGCCTCCATCTAGTTTTTGAGTCCCCGGACTTAGGGAAGATTTAAGGCAGAACATTTGCTAAAAAAAACTATCCACAAGAGGGAGACAGATCCAAATAATTCCCTTGTCTGAGGTCAGTTCAAAATCAGGATATAGCACTAAAGATCAGATGATTAGAACTGAAATTGTCAGTGATATTTATTTGTTTAATGCTCAAAAGAGTTTTTTAAAACATGAGTTTTTCAAACTAGCAATTCAGGAATATCATTGTATTGTGTTCAATCATTTATGTGGTCCCCTAAGTTGATTTTTAAAAGGCAGTGTTTTATTCCTCATTTTTTAACCTTAGGAAAAAATTAGTGTTAATTCTGGGACTCCCCCTTCTGCAGAAGCAATTAAAGAAATCGTCCAAGTTCCTTTGAAAATTGGCGGTTTGAGCAGTAGTTACAAAACATTACCTATGCCATTTTCAAAAGCCTGTGTAGACTTTGGTTTCTTCTTTTAATAGGAAAGCTTCATATGCAGTGACCAGTGGTGTTACTTCTTAATTTTTGCTAAATACTTCAGAGATGCGGAAGGACAACCCCCCCCATCAACATCTCTTTCTGTATGTGTGTGTTTCAGGGGCAGTGGCAAGTACAGAAGTAAAGCAGAAGCTTCAAGAATTCCTGTTGAGTAAATCAGCAACAAAAGACACTCCAACAAATGGAAAAAATCATTCCGTGAGCCGCCATCCCAAGCTCTGGTACACGTATGTTCAGTATTTGGCCTTTTTCCTTCCCAGGGGTCAAGAACACAGGTTCTGTGCTCAGCCAGCCTGGGCCCAGGACCGGGGTCTGCCAGTTCTCAGCTCTGTGGCAGTGGACAAGCTCCTTGAATTCTCGTCCTTCTCAGTGAGAAGATCATGATAGTACCTGCCCTCTAGGGTTGCTAGAAAGGTCCTATGAAATAATGCAGTCAAATATGCAACAGAGAGTAATGCTTAATAAATGTTAGCAAGTATCATCTCGAGGGCAAGGAAGTAGATAATGTTTTTTGGTGAATGAGTAACAGAAATGTGGGGTGGGGCATAGAAATTAGTTCCTATTTTGCATATTTCTATTCTCAGATGGTGCATCTGATATCTTTACAATAATTTCTGAAGATTTGGCAGGTTGAGACTTTATTTTACTTGGCTCGATAGAAGGTGGAGATCTGAGCTATTTTTAAAAGACCAGAAGCTTTTTGACTTAAAAAAAAAAAAAAAAAAAGGCAAGAAGACAAGGGAGGGAAGAGAAAGAGAACGGAGGCAAGGAAGTAAAGCGGAGTCTTCGTGACAAGTTTACCCCTGACCATCTGACTTCATTTCTTGTCACACTGTGAGCCGAGCACACTGACTTCTCTCACACACCAGCTGACATCAGACACTGCTGTTACAGACATCCAGAACCATGTTTCCCCAGGTCCAGTGAAGAGAACTATGAGATACACAGTTCTCCTCTCAGGAAAATAGAAATGATGTGGTGTTTTTAAAAATCAGGACAAACACTGATAAGCAAGTGTTTGGATAATAGACTGTACTAGCCAGTAGTTTCATTTCTCTCATTTTATATGTTTACTGAATGACCATCAGGTTTTAGACTTACATTTTTTTGATTCTTCAGCTCATCAAAGATAAGGGAATATATATGGAAACTGTAAGCATCCCAAGAGTTCTAGTTAACCCACTGAGCCACCCAGGCCCCCCCCAAGAGTTCTAGTTAAAGAGTTATTATACTTCTGTTTTATAAGTATCTGCCCTTCTCAGCAGGCAAAAAAAAAAAAAAAAAAAAAAAGTGACCAAGGCAGATTCCAGAGTGCTGCATAAATACTTTTTAATGATTTATGTAATTTCTATCAGGCATGTCAGTTGACTTGAGAAGCCAGTCCCTAAGAAAATTTTCAGATGTTCAGTTAACATCACAAAGTATTTAGAAATAAACACCACTTTGTTACCTAAAATTACATACATAATTTGTAGCTAATTCGTATTCCTTCTAGGTTAAAGCTCACTTTAAGAAGAGGCAATACCTTTTTTAAGTGGGAAACAACTAACTAGAGGAAAACAGCATGTCAGCTGAAAGTTCTTCAGCTCTCCCCTTGGGTATATTAAATATTTACTTAGCAATCCTTTTTTGTGCTGACTTGAACTTCAGTAGGGTCCAACGCCAGACACCATAAATCATTAATTTATGGAATCTGAATTTAATACTTTTTTGCCAGTTAGGGCTAGATGAAGTGTCCTTAAACAAGTTAATTTTTGAGAATGTGTGATTCAGATAAACGATACTGGTAGAATCACCATCCTGGTGGTGATACTGTTCCCTGTTGGTTGTTTTCTTCACGTATCGTAGTTGTGGGTGTTCATGTCCACTGGATAATTGACGTTCAGTTCTGAAAACTCCTTCCCAGTAGTACAGCTCCACCTCTTTCACTATATTTATGTAGGGGAGAGGAAACATTTTTAAAAACTAGTCTCATATTGGGGAAATACGTGATTGCCAGCCTTTACCTTGGAAGTGCTGGTCAAGCCAGGGGATCTGAGACTCTGATAATGGTAGTTTCACTGTGGTAGAAAAGCACCTTCGTGTACTTTTGTGTATTACCTAACAATTTTTGCAAACGAAGTCCCTTCTATATGTTTACTTGTACTCTGGCTATTATACCCGGTTGACTAAAAAGGATTTGGGTGGTAACTTTTTCGTAAGTGTGGCACCTAAGAGAACGTCCACAGTGATCTCAGATGATCCAAACTCGGGCTCTCAGTGAATTCTCTGTTAGTGAGGCAAGGTCTGTACAAGTGAGTGACCAGACACACAGTGGTCATTCTTGGGGGGTCCTGCAACATTCTGTAGCATACTGCTAAAGTGAACGTGGTTCTGCAAGGCTGCGGCTTGCACACACTGGACAGAAAGAACATAAACGCAGCTGAGACACATGTACAGCATGTGCAACTGATTATTGCTGACCAACATGCAGGAAAAACTCCAGAGCAAACGGTGAAGCCTCTTTTTCTTTGGTAGGGCTGCCCACCACACGTCACTGGATCAAAGCTCTCCACCCCTGAGTGGAACATCTCCATCCTACAAATACACATTACCAGGAGCACAGGACACGAAGGATGATTTCCCCCTTCGAAAAACTGGTAAGTTGGTTTAGCAAGACTCCACTTGCTTTTCCATAATGTACCTGTAGTTTTGTCTGGCCATCCTCTAGAAGAAAGCCAAAGGATTTGCATCACAGCTCTTCTGCCCTCTCTACCCCTCCCCTTAGCACAAACAAACATGCATGAAGACACCTACCCCCCCCCCATTTCAACACCAGTTGATTCAGGATATAATCAACGTATCTTTTCTAATTTAAAAGTTCACTGTATTTGGATTTTAAACAAATCCAACAAAGAGTAGAATTACAAAACAAAGCCAACAAAGAGTAGAATTAAGGAAGATAAAAATTCGGTTTCTCCGAAAATTTAAATCTTCTCCACTAATGAGGACCTCTATAATTTCCCCCATTTATCTAAATTTTCCTTCGGCCTCAGCCATTTACTGCAAAAATAGGAATAATAAACTTTCTTTTCCTTATGCATTTTAGCACTTGTAAATTTTAATTGTTTAAGTGGTGAAACAGATAAGACCAAGGCTACCTTCTGAGTAAGTGACTTGCCTAATGTCTCACAGATTACAGGAGAACTCAGAGTGATGCTTTGTACCTAATGATCTCATGTAATTATATAAAAATTTGCTTAGGGGAACTGAGACAATGAAGCTTCTATTTGGAGTTTAGTAAACCGCCTTCTGGCTCTAAGGCTAGTATTTGTTTGCTCATCTTCTCCTTTTTCAGACCTTTGATACGTGAATAATTAATGTGTTGCATGCTCTTACCTCTGTAATAAATATATTTGAAGTTTAGCTAGATATAAGCATAAGTACCATTGGTGTGCCTTCTGTTCTAAATCTTACGTTTTCTAAGTACAGTTTTTTTTTTTAAGGAAAATAAGTAAATTTTAAAATCTTTGTATCCAGAACTATCTGAAAAGATATTCAGAGAAGATAGTTTGGTCCATTTTATTTTACTCAGGTTTACTTAAAAAGACTAGATCTATGTAGTTTGTATTTGAATCCTACAGAGCAAAAATGCTTTCCAATAATTATATTCATTTTCCCAAGCAATCGTGAATAACGAAAATGGATATAGATTATAAAACCACACGCTAAAGCTATTGTCTGTCATAATTTACCTTAGCATAATGAAGATTTAAAAATAAAATCCATCATAAGTAGGAACGTACTACCTACCATCTTTTTGTACCAGGCACTGGGGTAGAACGGTGAAGTATTGCAAACCAGTCTTTTCTTTCTTATTTTAATAGCCCAAGGAGTTTTGCATTTCTACTATAAGAGGATAGGTGTAGTAAAATACTTCCAAGAATTAAAATACCTCCAGAGGGCTATGCAAAGAGGAGAATGAGATTTATGTATTGCATCAGAATTTCACACTATTATGTACAAATCAGATTGCCCTTCATGTAAATAAACTTGTCTGGGTTAAAAGGAAGAAAGCAAAGAATGAGCTTCCATGTATTTCTAAAACACAGAGTATAGTTTATGAAAATTGATCCATAAAGGACATGAGTTTTAGAATGTGCCGACTTTGATCTGCTCTCTTGACATTTAGTTGCACCAGTGGCTTATGTAGGAACTATTGACAGAGATTATGTGAATATTGCCCCAGGTCTCAGGGCAGTGACTGGCATTCAAGGGCCTGAGGAGTCACTAAAAGGAAAGAAAACACAAGTCCCCTTATGGCAGGAGGTTACTGATGAGTGATATAGTTACATTCATGGAGAAAGACTTCTACCCTGCTGTGCACACAGCCTTTGAATATATTCTTACCACTGGGAGACTGAAAACTGACTGCAGAGCTGACAGTGACTTTGAAAAGAAGTGGCATTTGGAACCAGTAAAGCATCCAGAAAGAAAATCTGATCTTTTTCAATACTTAAGAACAAGTACTGAAAACCCATACTCTGTGTCCCAGTTTCCATGAGAACAGTTTAGAATTTTTTTTTTTTCCTCTGTAAGGAATGACTAGTGAGCTGTTAATTTATTCTTGTAAAAATTCTCAGTCCACAACAGAATTCAAAGAGAAACCCTGCTCACTATATATGTTACAAAATTTTATTCAGATCTGCACTAATATAAAAGGCATTTTCTGTGTCTGTGTGATACATAGTAATAGTGAAAAGATCCAGCCCTTGTCTTTGCTTGTGTTCTATTTTCTGTATCTGCCTAATATTTTAAGGTTACTCCCTTTATAAAATTGAAAATCTGATGTTAATGAAGCATCAGCCCATTGATTTATAAAACTGAACTCTTCAAGCATTGTACCAACAAAGTTCTTGAACAGCCATTAATACTTTTATATCTGCATAGAGGTTTCAAAATATTTCTTAATTGAATTCCCATCATCTAAGAGAAGGGCGATATAATTAAATGCAGATGTTTTGTACACATTATCTAAAGTATTTAAGAGATATCCTTCATTAATTACAAATAGGCAGAACAGAACTCTTCTAACTTTTACCAATATGGTCCATTTGATATATTTCCAGTCCACTGTGAGAAAGTTTAGACAAATATTTGCACTAAGTAGAAGATCACTGAAATGCAGTCAAGTGATTTTTATTTCAGCGTTTCTTGTGTGTTTATGACTTAATAACTATTACAAAAAAGTAAAACATTATAATAATTACAATTAAACATATGTAATGATTGGGGAAACAAAGATTTTTTTGCGTTAAGCTACATCGTATAAAATGAAATCTGGAGCAGTGGCATCGATGACATAGTATGAATACCAGGACAGCTGTAACAGAGTCAGCTTTTCCTACTGGGGCCTGATTATCACCCTCTGTGGTCTACTTGAATTTCACTGAACTCAATCTTAGATTTAAAAGAAGTTATTAAATGAGTGGATTCTCTTTGGACCCATCTGCACATACTACTGAATACTTCCAATTTCTTTTTAACCTACATCAGGACTGAATTGCCAATATGTATTAGCAAGATTTAAGGGAGTAGAGCTGGAACCAGAATAAGAAAAGTTGTAGTGATCTTAGAAAGATTAAAGTGGCCCCAGGGGTGTCCCTTAAGCAGTGAGCACAGTTTGGAACCTCTCTTGACCTCCTAGGACCCAGCCAGTCAGTGATAACCTAGGAACAGTCAATCAAAGAGGTCTCATTTGTCTGTAGAAATCTGACCTTTGTCATGCAAAGTGGACCTTTACTTCCTTCCCCTTAGGAGGATCCTGGTTGCTCCTAGCATTTAGGAAACATCAGAATAATACAAAATAGGTGGCTCTAATCAGGCCCATTCCTAATTCATTTTTCTTTTAAATGTAGGAATTGAGATTCCTTTGCTCCTTTCACAGTGCACATTGAAGGATTTCATAAATAGTTGTGAAGTTGAGAATGAAATCATTGTTCTCAATTTTTATATTTATCACCCACATTTAAAATTAGCACTTCCTTTTAGAATTACCTTCTGTGATTCTTTTTGTTCCACGACACAAAGATTTGTTGATACTGAAATCTGAACTACTTTATTGAACTTTTTGTTTTGGCGCCAAATTATATTATACTGTGGTAGGTGACCTTTATTCCCCCTAATATAGTATATTTCTAGACTGATAATAAACTATAAAATAGAGAAAGGAAGCATCTAGGTCCAGGCACTTTTGAAATAATGCGTATTTTTCCCAAAGATACTGCATATGTGCTGACTTTGAATTGACCTGCAGAACCATTTGAATTGGTTTCTGTGCCAGTGAGTGTGTACGTATGTTTCATAAAATGTTATGGTAAAAAGTTCTAGAGGTTTTATGCTCCATTATTTTATTGGGGTCTTACCTAGTGAGCTTTGCCTTTCTTTGAATGTTACAGTCTTTCCATTTAATACTTACGAACAAAGTGAACTGGCGGGCTAGATTAACCTCTTAAAGCATGCAAGCCATCGAAAGCTTGGCTCAGGCCAACAGGACTGTTCCAGCCCCGCTGAAATATTCATCTTAAATGGTCAGCAACACTAGCGTCAGACTCATATGGAAGGGGTCCAAACAAGAGTTAAGGTTTTGGAAGGCCAGTGTCATTTTCCACACTGGGTAAATTGGAAAGAAGGCAGAGGTGAGACAGATAGCTTTATAAATCTCCCTCAGAATAGCAGTTAGAAGTTATGTTCTGGTACCTTGGTGACCTGTTCACATTAGTATAATCCAGAATTAATACAAGGAGGGCTTTTTAAATCTTTTTTTCTTTTTTTAAGATTTTATTTATTTATTAGAAAGAGAGAGAGAGAGAGAGAGAGAGAGAGAGAGTGAGCACTGAGCTGGGAGGAGAGAGAGAAGCAGATTCACCTCAAGCAAGGAGCCTGGGATCATGACCTGAGCTGAAGGCAGTCCTTTAACACACTGAGCCTCCCAGCACCGCCCCCCATCTTTACCTTGTGTTTGAAAATCTCTCTTTCTTCTTTCCTCGGTCTCTCTAATTCTGTGTTTTTCTCATGATACACAAACACATGCTCACGTGAACGCGTGGGCATGCGCACGTTTCTGTACAGATAGCATGAAAAGAGCACTTACGCTTGTAAAAATATCGCTCCAAATCTTATTCCAGACTAAAAAAAACTGGAGGAATTTTACCTGTCTTAGTACTCTATGTTAGTTTTACTGTTGCAGTCACTCTTGCTTAAAATCATTAGAATAATCTTTTGGGGATAAAAATACACCAGTTTTCCCAGAATTAAGAAGCAATGTGGCACAGCAGCAACAGGCTTTGAATACACCTACCAGTTTGAAGTCTGGATCCTCAGTCTTAGGAAATGTACTGAACCTCCTCAGCCTATAACTCAGTCATCTGCAAAATGGGAATAATTATTGCATTTGGTTCATACAGTTGTTTTAGGAATTCGATAAAGTATTGCGTGTAATGAGCTTAGGATCATACCTAGGATTTAGGGAGTGTGTAGTTAGTTCTATGTTTCTAGTTGAGAAAGAATTCGGTTTCATTTCTTTTTATCAAGTTAAAACTCTATCTCTTATTGTTGTGGAAGTCTTTAAGGTCTAACATTCTGCCACATTTATTGATTAAACAAGTAACTGGGGAGAAAGTGACAAGCCTTCTTTTAAAGCCCTGTACAACTTGCAGTACTAATGTCAACACTGGAATAAAGGGTTTTGTCAGTTTTCTATTTCTCTGGCATTTCAGAGCCAAATACTGTGTCCAAAAATAGCAGCAGACTTGTTTCTGTCATCTAACATAGGAGGAACGCTAATTGATGCTTTGTGCTCACCGGGGCCAAACTGAGTTTTAATTTCTGCCCTTGACTTTATTTTTAAATTATGAGACTTTAATTTTTAGAACGGTTTTAGATTTACAGAAAAACTGAGCAGATATACAGGGCTTCCAGATCATTCTCCACCCACCCACCCCCAGCCCAGTCTTTGCTCTTATTTACATCTTGCTTTAGTGTGTGGTACATTTGATATATTCAATGAACCACTAGATACATTCTTATTAATGTAGTACATAATTTACATTAAGGTTGTTCTTAGTGTTACAAAGTTCTATAGATTTTGACACAGGAGTAATGTCATGTCATGTGTCCATCATTACAATATAATGTAAAATAGTTTCACTGCCCTAAAACTCCTTTCTGTCCCATCGATTGATCCCTCCCCCTGACCAACCCCTGGTAACCCCTGGTATTTTTACTGTCTCTATAGTCTTGCCTTCTGCACCATGTCATATAGTTGGAATCATATGGTATAATGTACGTAGCCTCCTAGACTGGCCTCCTTCACTTGACAATATGCATTTAAGATTCCTCCATGTCTTTTTGTGGCTTGGACGTTCACTCTTCTATTGCTAAGTAACAATTGTGTTGCTTAAAGGAACTATAGTGTGTTCATCCATTTACCTATTAAAAGACATCCTGGCTGCTTCCAAGTTTTACCAAGTATGGATAAGTCTACTGTAAACCTTCCCATGTAGGTTTTATGTGGATGTAAGTGTTGAACTCAGATAAATTCATAGGACTGTGATAGCTAGATCTCACAATAAGACTATGTTTAGTTTTGTAAGAAATTGCCCAACTGTCTTCCAAAGTGGCTGCACCATTTTGCACACCCTCCAGCGGAGGATCAGGGTTCTTGTTGCTCCACATACTCACCAGCACTTAGTACTTTCAGTTTCAGTTTTTAGATTTTGAACATTCTAATGGGTATATGATGGTTTCCCATTTTGGTATTAATTTGTAATTTCCTAGTATTCATGTGTTATGTCTTTCTCCACCCCTTTACTTTTAATCTATCTATGTCTTTATTTATTTAATTTTTTGAAGATTTTTACTTATTTATTTGAGAGAGAAGAGGGAGTGAGCATGAGCCAGGGGAGGGGCTGAGGGAGAGAAGCAGGCTCCCTTCTCAGCAGAGAACCCGACTTGGTACTCCATCCCAGGACCCTGGGATCATGACCAGAGCGGAAGGCAGAGGCTTTAACCCACTGAGCCACCCAGGCGCCCTGTGTCTTTATTTTTAAAATAGCTTTTAATATTTAATTTAAATAGCAACATATATTGGGTCTTTATTTATTTATTTATTTTTTAATTTATTTATTTGTCAGAGAGAGAGGGAGAGAGAGAGAGTGAGCACAGGCAGACAGAGTGGCAGGCAGAGGCAGAGGGAAAAGCAGGCTCCCTGCCGAGCAAGGAGCCCTATGTGGGACTCGATCCCAGGACGCTGGGATCATGACCTGAGCCGAAGGCAGCTGCTTAACCAACTGAGCCACCCAGGCATCCCAGTGGGTCTTTTTTTAAATTTTTTTTTTAAGATTTTATTTATTTATTTGACAGAGGGAGAGAGAGATTACAAGCAGGCAGAGCAGCAGGCAGAGAGAGAAGGAGAAGCAGGCTCCCTGCTGAGCAGAGAGCCGGATGTGGGGCTCGATCCCAGGACCCTGAGATCATGACCTGAGCCTAAGGCAGAGGCTTAACCCACTGAGCCACCCAGGCATCCCCCAGTGGGTCTTTTTTTAAATCGACTCTGACAGTCTCTTTTAATTAGTGTATTGGACGATTCACATTTGAAGTGGTTATTGATATCGTTAGATTATTACCACCGTGTGCGTAACTGTTTTCTCATCCTGTACTTATTCTTTATTATTATTATTTTTTTAATTTACCCTCGTTTTGTAGCTTCTCTGGACTTAATTGACCATTATATGATTCCATATTCTCTGTCTTCTTAGCATATCAATTGTACCTCTTTAAAAATTTTTATTTAGTGATTTCCTAAGAGTTTGAAATACATATTTATGGCTAAGCTGCATCTGCTTTCAAATAACACTGCATCGTACATTCCCAATTCCTCCCTGCTATCCTTGCTGTCATTCATCTCATTTTTTTCTATAAGCTAAAATCACCCAATACATTGTTGATATTATTATTTTGAATAATCTCCTAGATCAGTTAAAAATAAGAATAATAAAATATTTAATTTTTCTGTCATTATTCCTTCCTTTACATACCTAGGAGTTTCTGACCTATATCTTATCTTTCTTGTTGAAGACCTTCTTTTACTAGTTCTTGCAAGGCAGGTCTACTGGTAACAAATTCCCTTAGGTTTTGTTTGTCTGAGAAAGGTTTTATTTCTCCTTCATGTTGTAAAGATGATTTCACTGAATACAGGATTCTAAGTTGCTGGGGTTTTTTCTTGCTTCACTTTGCTATACTCTGTCTGCTTGCAAGGTTTCTGACAAGAACTCTGATATAATCCTTATCCTTGTTACTCTTTTTTTTTTTTTTTTTCTTTTCAGCGTAACAGAGTTCATAGTTTTACACCACACCCAGTGCTCCATGCAATGCGTGCCCTCCACAATACCCACCACCTGGCTCCCCCAACCTCCCACCTCCCGCCCCTTCAAAACCCTCAGGTTGTTTTTCAGAGTCCTTGTTACTCTTTAGGCTAGTTGCTTTCTAATAGCCTCTGGTTTCTTTGAAGATGGTCTTTTTGTCTTTGATTTTCTGTAGTTTGAATATGATATGCCTAGGTGTTTAGCTTTTGATATTTGTACTGCTTTATGTTCCCTGAGATTCCTATACCTGTGGATTTCAGCCATTGTTCCAATATTCTGTTCCTTTCTTTCTTGTTATTTTACTATCCCCAGTACACATCTTTTGTAATTGTCCCAGAGTTCCAGGGTATTATGTTCTTTTTTTTTTCTTTGCCTTTCAGCTTGGGAAGTTTCTATTGATGTGTCTTCAAGATCACTGATTCTTTCTTCAGTCACATCCAGTCAACTGATGATCACTCTTCATTCTGTGCTTTTGATTTCAAGTATTTCCTGTCATTCTCTCTTAGAGTTTCCATCTCTCTGCTTCCATTTACCTGTACGTTCTTAACATGTTGTCAGCTTTTTCCAGTAGAGCCCTTAACATATTACTGATAGGTGTTTTAAGTTCTCTCTCTGATAATTCCAGAATCACCAGCTTCCAGTAAGCTGAGCTCAGCTGTGATTTTCTGTATTTTCCTGGCTCTCCAGATTTCACGGTAGCACCCTGAGACCTCTATTCTCTGAAGGTTGTAAGAAAACCACTTTGATTTTTTACTTTGCTCAGCTTTTTTCTTGTGGTGAGGATGGAAGTGAAGATTTCCAGCTCTTTACATGTTGGAGTTGATACCAGAAGTCTGCCATTGACGTTTAAACCTGTAAAATATTAAAAAAAAATTTTTAGACACAACTTTCCAGCTTTTTGAGGTGACAGATTTATATTTAAGCAATATAATTCTTACCAATTAATTATAATAGATGTCCTAAAGATTAGCATAAATGATTGACTGTCTTTCTCAGCTTGATCATGACTAACAAATCCATGTGCTAAAACTGTGACAGAATAGGCTGAAATAATTTTAAATCACATTTTGGAAGGAATCCAATACTTTGTGCTAAAGTCTTTGCCTAATGATTTATTTTATGATATTTTATTCTATGCCCTCTTCTGTATGTCATCTTTCTCTTCTCCTTAATTGGAACCAACACCCTATTGATTTTGGTACATTGAGAATAATTTGATGAAACATTGGGTTGGTGTATAAACTACTGTGTAAGCAAGATTTGGGAATTATAAGGAATTATTTCTGTGTTTTTCTTATTTTTCTCATTATATCAAACTCTAGAGATTTGATAAGGTAAGAAAAACCAATTGTGGCCCTCCAAAAGTTAGAGTATAGTTCCCTTTTAAAATAGAATTTAATTTTCCACATAGGTAATTTTACTTTTTGAAAGAAGACTTTCTGATAGATTTAATCACTTTAATTATGAAAAGTTTGCTATTTTTTAAAAAAGAGTTTATATATTTATTTGACAGAGAAAGACACAGTGAGAGAGGGAACACAAACGGGGAGTAGGAAAGGGAGAAGCAGGCTTCCTGCTGAGCAGGGAGCCTGATATGGGTTGGATCCCAGGACCCTGGTCATGACCTGAGCCAAAAGGCAGACGCTTAACTACTGAGCCACCCAGGAGCCCCAAAAGTTGGCTATTTTAAACTAAGTCATTGATTCTAAAATGCTCATTTTTTAAACAGACATGTTTATAATCTCAATGGGTCTAATGGATGATATTCTCATAGTTCAACCAGCAATGGTTTTTGCTTTTGCATGTTTTTCTTAGTGATTGTGCATGCTACAGTTGATAAGTTACTGTAGTATTTACCTAAGAAATAACAGTTTAGAATAAGATTTCTTGATATTTAGAAAAAATATAAATTTATATGTACTTTTATATAAAAATGACTTAAAAACACAGATATTAATATTCCTAGGAACTATGTATTCAAAAGTTAGTTGTGATTAAGTTAGAATCAAGGAACAAAATGGTTTAAGTTTCACAATTCAATAAACAAGAAGCTGGTCTCACAGATTGTATGTGCAATATGGATGATAACTACTTTAGAGCCAAGAGCAAGTACCAATTGCAAATTGTGTGATAATTAAACAACCTTGTAAGAACTTTGAAAATCTAACTCACATTGTTTATTTGTGGGGGGAAACTACTATGAAAAAGCCGGTATAGGCTAGAAAGACAAAGCATGGAAAGTAATCTTACAGTTTGGAGTTAGATCTGGCTGAGAATTCTAGGAAGGGGCTACCACGTAGAGCTATGTAGCCATGGACAAGTTAAAAGGACTTCTCTGAGCCTCGGTTTTTTTCAAGGGTCAAGTATGGAAGATAATTGCCTTGCAGAGTTATGATAAGCAGTAAAGGTATTGTAGGAAAATGCCCGATATATGGCAGTCTCTGTACATATTTTCTGTATGAGTGACTAGGAATGATGGTATAGCATTTGTGGTAGGAATTAGTAGTTGTAGCCAGATGGTATAATAATGCAAGACTTGGAATACCAAAAGGATTCTAGAACTATGGTCTTAACCTTGTCACTAATGTATGGCTTCAACACCGGACTTCATGATTTTAGATCTCAGATTTCTGAGGTAAAGGAAAGATTTGGAGCAAATGATTCCTAAGATTGTATACAAGTTTAAGAAGGAAATATCATGTTTCATCAAGAGTAAGATAAAAAAATGTTAATAATTTGAAGACTACATAAATAAGAAATAAATGATGGTGCTCTTGCAGAATTATGTCTCAAATTCATTATAATTAACTGTAACAAAGCCTAATGACATATTTTTCCACTCCCCATAAAATGCTCAATTAGAAACAGGCAGGACATTTTAGATAAGATTGGAATGAGAAATTGGCAAAAAATAATAATTAAGATTTTAAAAGCATTTAGCCATCTGTTGTATAATCATGAGAATGATTGAAAAAAGACTCCTAATTTGTAATATTCACAATTTTATAACTTGAAACACTGGGGGAAAGATTCCATGAAAATATATGCACTTCTATATCTCTAGACATATCTAATGAAATAAATTAAAAGAGGACAGAAAGTAAGTGATGAAATGTTTGCAATTATATTTTCTTTAAGTTTTCAGCCACTCACAGGGTTACTTTGAAATGAAGGGGTCCTTTATGGCAAATAAATCTGGAGGAAACCATTATCTGTTTGCTCAAAAACCTTAGTATTAAGGCAGCTTTTAATAAGAGTTTATCCTGGTATGCTAGGCTTTTCATCAAATGACCTTAATTTACCTATTTAGAGTCACTTTATTTTTGTTTCCCCCTCTCCTCTTTGTATAGAACCATTTGCTTTGGAGCTTGTTATTTTTATTTTTATCTCAAGATTTAAACATTCTTCACCACCTATCCATATAAAAGATAAATTCAAAAGTCATTTTTTATAAAACCTGCATTCTGGGGCACCTGGGTGGCTCAGCGGGTTAAAGCCTCTACCTTCAGCTCAGGTCATAATCCCAGGGTCCTTTCAGTCAAGCCCTGCATCAGGCTCTCTGCTCAGTAGGGAGCCTGCTTCCCCCCGCCCCCCACACCTGCCTCTCTGACTACTTGTGATCTCTGTCTGTCAAATAGATAAATAAAATCTTTTTTAAAAAACTCAAAAACCTGCATTCTGGCTTTTTCCTTATCTGTATTCTCATATCACTATTATTTTTGCTATAAAAGCTGGCAATCGTATTTTAATTATTAGATATCATATTTCATACTGATGTTTTTATCTTGTTCTTCCCAGTTAGAGGGTACAAATGTCAAAGAGTGTGTTTATGAGATCTTCATTCCTTATCTGACAAACCACACTTTATGCTGTGCCTCATATCTTAGTGGGTAGTAAAGAAATCAATTTACATAAAAAAGGATTTTTGCCATTAATGAGCTCACAGTCTTCAGAGTAAGGTATATCTACACTTTCCTGAAAGGGTGATTGAAAATTAGCTTACTTTAGTATTTGGACCACCTTATTTCTTGAGGAACTATTATTTTACATTTCCAGATTTTGAATATTCTTTTTTTTTTTTTACGATTTTATTTGACAGGTAGAGATCACAAGTAGGCAGAGAGGGAAGCAGGCTCCCTACTGAGCAGAGAGCCCGATTCAGGGCTTGATCCCAGGACCCTGGGATCATGACCTGAGCTGAAGGCAGAGGCTTAACCACTGAGCCACCCAGGTGCCCCAGATTTTGAACATTCTTGAGTAAAAGCAAAGATCTAAACCCCCCAAAGAATACAGATAGAAAACACTGAGATACTAATTTTTTAGTTATAAGCAGTCAGCATATTTAATTGGAATTATCAATTTAATTTTATTATATATATTTTGAAGTAGATAACATGGAACAAGTTCTCAGAGAGCATACTAGCGTGCTACAGCTGTATTTATGTGGTTCTTTGAAAATAATGGTGGGAAAATTCTGTATCTGTGTTGTCTAATTCACTAGCAATGAGGCAGGTGTAGCCACTTGAAATTAAACACAAATGTGGCTAGTATGCCTAATAAGGAGATAAGTTTTTTGAAAAATTTTAATAAATTTAAATTTAAATATCCACATAGGATAGCTATTTACTATCCTATAGGACAGCACAAGTACAGACCAAGGCAGGCAGAAACATGGCCTGAGTGTCATGGCAAAATCTCTCTGGTGCCCAAGGGAGACATCACTCATCAGTCACAGCAAACACTTTCTTCTGAGTTTGGACACAGCCTTAGAAGAATTTTGAAATCACATCTCCCAAAGAAGAGATACAGTCTGAATAGAATGAGACTTTTTTGGGACTCTTAATTTTTAAATAGCAAGAAACTAATACAAATTAGCTTAGTTTAAAAAAAAAAAAAAGAAGGAAGAGGAGGAGGGGATTTGGAGGGCTTCTTTTAACTGAATTTTTTTTGTTTCCATGTGCTTAGATTTTAGTTCAATGTGATCACATGTTATTGTTAGAAGTATGAGTTCCTATCCTAGTGCTGCTGGACTTTACATCAGTACTGCTCTCTCCAAATGGTGACAGGGATAACCCAGGAGAGCCCTAGACCTGCCTTTTAATTGCTTAACAAAAATAGGAAAACCAGGCACTTTCTACCAAACAGTTCTGATAAATTCCCAGGATTAACTCAGTTGAATAGCTTAGGTCATGTACCAACCCTGAAAGCATCACTCTTACAGAGAGATGGATTACATCGGTGGGGAGACTGCCTCACCTGCTTACCCTGAAAGTTTGAATGGAATTTATAGTTGCTCTCTAAATGGCCCAGACTAAGAATGAAATTGTGACCAGCATTCATCTTTCTAAAAGGCAGCTCTGATTCTATTAGCACTCTCTCTCTCCCTCTCTTTCTTTTTAGTATCATGTCATCTGCAGATAGTACAAATGGCACTCCTTCCTTACCAATTGTGATGCCTTTTATTTCTTTTTCTTGTCTGATTGCTGTGGCTAGGACTTCCAGTACTATGTTGAATAGAAAGGTTAAAGCAGACATCTTTGTCTGGTTTCTGACCTTATAGGTCTCAGTTTTTCACTATTAAGTATGATGTTAGCTGTGGGTTTTCATATATGGCCTTTATTATGTTGAAATATGTTCCCTCTGTGTGTAGTTTGTTGAGAATTTTTATCCTGAATGGATGTTATACTTTGTCAAATGCTTTTTCTGCAACTACTGAGATGATCATATGGTTCTTATCCTTTCTCTTATTAATGTGATGTGTCACATTGATTAATTTGCAAATATTGAACCACTCTTGCATCCTTGCATCCCTGGAATAAATCCCACTTGATCATAATGATTTCTAATGTATCGTTGGATTCAGTTTGCTAATACTTTGTTAAGATTTTTACATCGATGTTCATCAGAGATAATGGCCTACAGTTTTCTTCTTTTTTTTTTGTAGTTGATTTCAGGGTAATTCTGGCCTCATAGATTGAATTTGGAAACTTTCTTTGCTCTTTTATTTATTTGGAAGAGTTTAAGAAGAGTAGGTATTAACTCTTCTTTAAATGTTTGGTGGAATTCACCAGGAAGCCATCTGGTCCTGGGTTGTGGTTTGTTGGGAGTTTTTTGATTACTGGTTAACTTTCATTGCTAGTAATTAGTGTGTTAAAATTTTCTACTTCTTCCTGATTCAGTTTTGGGATGTTGTATGTTTCTAGGAATTTATCCATTTCTTCTAGATTGTCCAATTTGTTGGCATATAATTTTTCATACATTTTATTATAACCCTCTGTATTTCTGTGGTGTCACTTGTTATTTCTCCTCCATTTCTGATTTTATTTATTTGAGTCTTCTCTCTTTTTTTTCTTGATGAAAGGATTAGCAAATTTGTTGATCTTTTCCATGGACCAGTTCCTGGTTTCATTGATCTGATCCTATTAAATCTCTTGTTCAAAATATTACGTGATTGTCACACATGCCCTGGAACTTTCTTCATTGGTTTCTTCAGGTCAGAATTTCCTATTCATTTCAAAAGTCACCTCAAGTCATGCTCATCTAGCCCTTCTAAAGGTTATGCAGTGTATTAACAGAGTGCATAATAAAAACAAAAAAGTAAAAAAAAAAAAAGTCACCTCAAGCACTACAGTTTGTAGGAAGCTTTTCCAAATCCTCTTTCTTCTGAAGCAGTGATGCTGAAACTTTTACAGTTCAGCTCCCTTAATTTTCCTTTGTTACCTATGTTATTTCCATGTAAACACCTCTCTTTGTAATAACGAAATTTACTCAGTGGCAGGATTTGTGTTGTATATTTTTTTGGTCTCAACAATAGAGATCACGGTATTTTTCTGTGGTACATCAGAGTTTTTCAAAATTTTTTTAGCTATGATCTACTGCACAGTGTGGACTATACACACATCCTAAAAACAAATAAAAATTCACAATAATTTTATCATGTATAATAGTTTCTTTACTATTCTCTTTATTTTATTTTAAAATGCTGGTTATACCACAATAGATTGATTTCATATCCCCCATTTTGCAAAATATTATGGAAGATGATCCTGCAAGGTTTATGAAATGAATTTTTGCCAGAGAAATGCACTGAGAACTTTGGGATATAAATCATTTTTGGAATACAGACTGTCATATCGAGAGGAGAATGATGATTAATTACATGGTGATGATGTTTACTGCCTTCAGACATTGTGTTGCTCCATAATAAAACACTGATCAACAAGAGAACAACAAATTCTCTTGTTGTAATAGTTTGTAAGGGATAAGTGGGTAACTTAATGGGTTTTGAGATTACTACTGGCAGGAATAATTTACACAGGTTTAATAAATATGCTTATTAAATAATAATTTTTAGGGGAATGTTAACAGCTGTTAGATTTATATGGTAGTAATAGATAACACTATGTGCAAAATACGATTGTAAGCATCTTCTCTATATATCTTAATGATTCTATCCAGTCACCCTTGAAATGCATCTCCTTGTTTTTCAGTAGTTTTCTAGATAAGGGAACAGTCACAGAGAGGTCAGTAATTTTCCTCACTTCTCTTTTTATTTATATGGGTGAGTGTAATGCCAGGTTTGAAGTGCAGTGTTGGGTTCAAAGACAGTGAAATCTGGCCTTTCAATCCCTATGTTTCATACATAAATAAATGGTATCTGGCTGGTATCATTGAATAAGGCAATTATGCTAAAGTTATAGGACCACATTGATTCATCCAAATAAAAAGTAGTGAATTATCACAATTTAGGTTGTACTGATTATCATTTAACTTCAGTCTAATGATGAGTAGTGTTCAAAATATTTTAGAGGGACACCTGAGTGACTCAGTTGGTTAAACGTCTGCCTTCAGCTCGGGTCATGATCTCAGGGTCCTGGGATCAAGGCCCGCAGCGGGCTCTCTGCTCACTGGGGAATTTACTTCTCCATCTCACTCTCCTTCTGTGCTCTCTCTCTTTTAAATAAATAAATAAATAATTTTTAAAAGTTTAGAAATAGCATATGAGCTTGGAGTAGTCCTTGTAAGTCCAACTAATACAGACATTTCCTTTTGAAAGCAAATTATTTAAAACCATAAATTGGTGTATTCTTTCTGCATCTAAATATTTAAACATTTTTAAAATAAACTCTTCCAGAAACAAAATATAATTTTAAGTTAGAATTTCCAAATATATTTGCTATAATCAAATATAAGAACTAATTTATTGATCAATAATGGAATTCTGAGAAACTGTAAATATAAAATTAGTGCCAGAATATGACTTTGCCATCACTGTACAAGAAAATACTGTTTTTGAAATCTACTAGTTTTTTTTAGGGAGTTTGATAAGCTTGTGGATACATAAGAATTTATAGAGATACCTTATATATCTTTAAATATGCCATCTAGAAACTATTTTTTTAGATTTATTATTTATTTTTTTAACATAGTTATAAGAAAAAATTATGAAGACTGTTTCTTCAGCTTTTAGAAATTGTTCCTTAAAGACATGCATTGGGGCGCCTGGGTGGCTCAGTTGTTAAGTGGCTGCCTTCTGCTCAGGTCATGATCCCAGAGTCCTGGGATCAAGTCCTGCTTCAGGCTCCTTGCTAGCGGGAAGCCTGCTTCTCCCTCTTCCACTCCCCCTGCTTGTGTCCCTCTCTCGCTGTGTCTCTCTCTGTCAAATAAGTAAATAAATTCTTCAAGGAAAAAAAAAGGCACATGCATTATCTTTCCATTACCATTACATATGCATACAAGTAAAATAATTTTCTTTTGGATATGTTACTAGGATAATATTTCTCTCTCTTAAAGAATTAATATACTTACTTGTTGAAATGATAACAGCTCTATATATTTTTCCTTTGCTCTCACTGTCAGAGCTAAGCTATTCAACTTGTTCAACTGAAGTAGCTATCCTTAGCTTACATGCAAATTTTCCTTACTTGTTTATTTGGCATACTATATTATATATTTACTGGTTGTTTTTTTTTTTTTGTTAAAAAGGCACCCATCTTAATTGTACAAAATATATAAATCAGTAAAATAGAAAAAACCATAATTTCTGTGTTGGAACCATATTATTCACTTTATGATGTCTTTTAATATCAAATTTGAATCTCCCATGTCTTTTTATTGGATAAATAATAACTTAACATACAGCTATACCATAATTTATTTGTAGCCTTCTAGCATTGGACATTTAAGGTATTTCCAGTGTCTGCTATTAAAATAATTTTGTAGTAAACATTATAGAAGTTCCATCTTTGGGCAAATGGCTTATTATTTCTACAGGACAGATTTCTAGAAGTGTATTTCCTGGTTCAGACTCTACTCTATAAAATTTGCTTCACTTTTCATTCGTAACTAAAGTGATTTAAAATGTCTACTACTGGGGCACTTGGGTGGCTCAGTTGGTTAAGTGTCTGCCTTCAGTTTAGGTCATGATCTGCGGTCTTGAGATTGAGGCCTGAGTTGGGTTTCTTGTTCAGAGGGGAATCTGCTTCTCCTTCTCCCTCTGTCCCTTGCCCCCACTGTGTCTTCTCTCTCTCGCTTGCTCACTCAGTCTCAAATAAATAAAATCTAAAAAAAAAAAAAAAGAAAAAAAAAGAAAAGAAAAAATGTCTATTATGTGTGGGCACTAATCTATGGTGGGTAACTTTATTTTTTTTTTAATTTGCCTATTTTATTTATGTTGTTTATTGAGAGAATCTTCAAATTCCTTTAAAGGTAGCATAACATAAATAACTAAAAGCATTTTTCTCAGGAACAGGGGGAAAAAAACCTGAAATAATGGTCATACATGACATTTGAGTGTGCAAATGCTAATAGTGAAATATTCCTAAAGATAAATGCCCAAATTCAGAGATTTTGTGATTTATAAAAACATAAAATTTATACTTTGAAAAACTCCAGAAATGCTTTCCTTGGTCCTGTTATCACTTGGTATCACGCTGTTTTTGACTCTGATGCTCTATTAAACAAATTCTCTGCCTTCATAATGGTTTTAGTTGTGAAGACACATGCAATAAATACAAATAGAAGTCATGTCTGTTTATGCATTTGTTACTGTTTTTTTTAAATAATTACCCATTTTATTCCCCTAAAAGATTTGATATGGATATAGATATTATGTGATTAAGAGGATAGTGTTTTAAAGTTCTTCAAGTGTTTTAGATTTGTGTAAGCAAGGAGTGAATGCTGGAGTATGGAGGGAAGTCTTCGTGGAGAGAATGGGTTCACAGCATATCAGAGGCAATGGTTAAGTAGAGAGTTGGGGAGGACCACAAAAGGCATGATCAGGAGTGAGCATCTGAAGGTGGATGACTTATTTTTGCCACCATTGGGGGAAACTTTGCCAGATGAGGTAGTACCAGATGATACAAGCCCCTGTGAGACTCAGTTTGTAGGAATTCTCTTTCTCTTGAAGCCTAGTGTAAGAAGAGGATGAAATAAGTCAGTACAGTGCATTTCCATGCATGGGAGTAGAATGAAACAAGAAAAGCTTTGGAAAGATAGATCCCAGGTTATTGTATGCAGGTCCAAAGGAAAGAAAAGAATGGAAAACAGAGAGCTTAGCTAAATCATTTCCGTAAAAATAAAAATAAACATTCAGAGAGCTTATAAATGTATTTGAGGTCACACAGCTAGTAAACAACAAAGGTAGAATTTGAATTCCAATCTTTTTGACACCAGAATGTGTGGGTATTAGCCTAACCTTATAGATTTCACTAGAGATGGAAAAATGTTAAAACCAACTGATATAAAGATGTTGAGAACAAAGTTGATGAGATGTGTTTTGATTATACTAATGAAGATAGGAATACGATAAACAAAGGAAAGATGACAATAAACTGACTGAAATTTCAGAATTGGAGTTTTCATAGAGTCACACAGAAAACTTAGTAAGTTTCGAGCATTTTGAGCCATTAAGAAGAGAAATTGTGTGTTTGTGTGTGTGTGTGTATGTCTGTAAGAGAGAGACAGGCAGAAAAACAGAGAGCAGTGGTAGGTGGGAGAGAGGACATGCATATGACTGTTTAAAGAATGAGAGAAGTAAGAAAGCTCAGAGGACCCAGGGAAGAAAAGAAGGTGTAAAGAGGTGGAGAATTCGAGAGTGAAGAGCACTTTGCTACAGAAGGCAAGAAGAGAAATGAAAGTTTGGATCTTTCAAGGATAGGTATTGTGAATATCCTAATACCTTCCACTTTGTAAGTAAGCTTTAAAATCCAGAGGTGATAATTGAGTAAATCCTAGGAATGAATGACATGAGGACACAGGGAAATATTCTGTCAGGAGAGGAAATGGAGATGCTGGCACATGAGAAGAGGCCATGACTGTCTGAAATAAAAATTCACTTTAGTTATTCTCGTTTTTCCCTCCCCCTTTTGTTGTCAAAATTTGAGTCTATTTCATAATTACCTGTACGATTAAGTTCACAATAGCACTTACTGAGCATCCATTCTACCTAAGTTATTCTGCAAGGTTATGATGTTACAGAAATGTGTATCCTCTGATTTAGCTCATTTTTTTCTCTTCTTTATCAATATTCTCATAAGACACCAGTGACTTAAAAATCTCTAAATCAGTGGATTCTTTTTAGTTTTTTTTTTCTTTGCCCAGTCTTTCATGGCTTTTGACCCCATTGACCAACTCTCTTTCTCCTTTAAAGTTAAATTTTATATGCTGCTCTTCCCATTTGTTTGCTTCTCATCTCTGTTTGCATGGCTGTGTCCTTTATGCCTGCAGCCCACAAGACGGAATTTCCCATCAGTGGTCTCCTTTCTGTGTCATGTTCCATAGTTTTAATTTTCTTGTGTTTTAAATATCATCACCCTATTAAATGTCTTAATTCTAGTTCTTATTCATTCTAAGTACTTCTTACTTATTTAAATTAGTGAGTACTTTGATAGTGGGGTTTAACTTAGCTTCTTCATTCATAGAGTGATCAGACTGACGAAGGACCATCTTTATTTTTTTCCTTTAAATTTTTCCATTTGTGGTCGAAATCTACATCTTGAATTCTCAACCTTTCTGCAGACTCTAGGCTGATATTCCCAAGGTGTCCTGTAATTATTGTCACTTCCCCAGGTTTAAAAATTGACTCTCCCATCTTCCACCTCAAGGCATGTCCTGATTCCTTGATTCTGCTAAAACCTCTGCCCATGGCTTCATTGTCTTTTCTCCTCTCTTGTCCAGTCCAACACTAAGTGCAGCTCTTTCATTTTTTTAAAGTAGGAATCATCTTTTTAGATATATAATTTTTCCTTCCCTTACACCTAGTGTATAACTTTGCAGAAAACAAGTGCTCAGGTAATAATTGCTGAAGGGAGTGTCTCATCCTTCTCTTCTTACCTGACTGCTGTTAGTTCTCCTTCAGAAACATGGAATCATAATTAAAACCAATTAAATGAGAATCAGCAACATTCTCTTTTTTTCCCCTACTCTTAGCTGAAGTACAACATTCAGGCCACCTGAAATAGAATAAACTGGTAAGAAAAACAATGCTGTTCTTTGAGCCCTGATAGAACATAAATTCAGTGAAAATCTGTTCAAACCACAACTCTAATTAAAGGTTTTAGCTGCCAAATAATATGTTCTGGTTAAAGCCAAGTTAGTATTATAGAGTGTTTCAGAAATAACAGCACAGGCTTTCTACTTTGCTGTTGATTTTCTCATGGGAAACTCATGTAAAGGAGAGTGATACCTCCCTATTGACTTTGACTTTTAGAAATGCAAAGCATGCTGAAATTGTACATAATTCCCTTCTAAAGAAAAGGAAATAGCATTTCAGTGGTTTTCCTCAGTGTCTTATTGAGTTATGGTGGGGCACAATTATGTCTCTTAAATTGATTTACCAGATGGAACGTTACATTTTCTATTCAGCTGATTAAGTTGTAGGAGCCTGGAATTGTATCTCATACCATGAAGATCATATATAAAAGCATAAATATTTTAATTAACTACATTTTGAAACTAGCCGATTAGAGGTTTAAACTGGTTCCCCCCCCTCCTTTAACTTACATTGTACTAAAAAAGGGAAATTGTTCTTAAGAATGGGCCTTATCATACAGTTGTTATTTGGCTTAATAATTTAATATCTTAAATGGAACCTATAAAGAAATAAAATAAAATGTTCCTACTCGAGTGAGTTTTGGAAATTGCTTGCTTATCTTGGCTATTTAATACATACGAAGGACTCTTAGCATTATAGGGTGAGAAGAAATGATCCTTAACTTACACCCTCATGGATCTTTAACAGAAAAATTTAAAGAAAAAAAGCTCTACTTTTGCCTTTTTTTCCTCCTTTGAATCTTTCCACAAGTAAGAAAATATATCAGTAAAGCCTTTACCTTTTTTAGAAAATTAAATCTGTTAAAATAGTAAATACTAATTTTAAATAAATTATTTTCCTGGTTGTTTGCTAAGTGATGGGCATCTATCATTAAAAACTTTCTTTAAGGGACGCCTGGGTGGCTCGGTTGGTTGGACGACTGCCTTCGGCTCAGGTCATGATCCCGGAGACCCGGCATCGAGTCCCGCATCAGGCTCCCAGCTCCACGGGGAGTCTGCTTCTCCCTCTGACCTTCTCCTCGCTCATGCTCTCTCACTGCCGCTCTCTCAAATTAAAAAAAAAATCTTAAAAAAAAATTAAAAATTAAAAAAAAACTTTCTTTAATATCTGCTTACCTAAATTTTACCTAAAATTACCTAAATATTACCTTTAATATCTTGCTTACCTAAAAATAATGCCATAAAAATATAGCACAGTAAAACTCGATCTAGTCAGGACAAATATTTGAAAATATTGAGACTTCCTAAACAAAACACTGCCCACACTGGAATTCATTAGACTGCTGTATTGGCTTCCTCTGGCTCCTGTAATAAGTTACTGTAAACTTAGTTGCTTAAAACACACAGACTTGGGCACCTGGGTGGCTCAGTGGGTTAAGCCTCTGCCATCGCTTCAGGTCATGATGTCAGGGTCCTGGGATCGAGGCCCGAGTCAGGCTCTCTGCTCAGCAGGGAGCCTGCTTCTCCTCTCTGTCTCTGTCTGCCTACTTGTGACCTTTCTCTCTGTCAAGTAAATAAATAAAATCTTTACCAAAAAAAAAAAAAAATACATAGACTTATGATCTTACTTTACTGGAGGTCAAAAGTTCAAAATGTCTGCCTCTGGTGTCAGCAACCAGACACCTCCTTTTCTGGATGCTCTCGGGGCTCTTCCATCTCGTTGCTGTCTGCAGCTGCTGGGGGCTGCCTGCATTGTCTGGCTTGTGGCCCCCTTCCAGCTTCGAAGCTAGCAGTGACTAGTGGAATCTTGAACTCCATTGCTCCAGTGCTTACTCCTCTGCCTCTCTTTTTGGCATTTCAAAATGCCAGTGTGATTCTCCTGGGTCTACCTGGACAATCCAGAATAATCTCCTCTTTACATGAGCTGGTGAGCAGCCTTCAGTCCATCTGCAACTTGAATTCTTTTTTCAAAGTAACAAGTCACATGTTCTGGAGAGTAAGATACAGTTACCTTGGCGAGGAGGCATGATTCTGCCTATCACAGCTAACTTAGAGTTTTTATTAGGATGATGTTTGCTACAGAATCCTTTGACTGACTACTTCTCCACCATTTTATTTGAAGTTTGAGGTCTATGTATCCAGAGAGTCATCCAGAGAAAGTTGGCTAATGGAAGGTGCATAACTGAAGGTTTGTCTAGAGAAGGTTCTGGGGTGACCTTAATATATCCAGAGGCAAATACTTCCTTTAAATCAGTCTGAAATGGATAGGAGTGTTTTCTTATAAATAGGTATTCCAAAGACAGTCTATAATAAAGACAATAAAGCTGTGTGTTCCATTGAGGCAGTAGTGAATTACCAAGAACATCCCCGAACCGTAAAGTTTACAAAATCAAAATTTGCCAAGGGAAGTAATTAGTAACAAGACCTGCTTAAATGACTTAGAAGGTTTTGAAATGGGACAAGAACAGGAAGCCAGGGAGCGTTTGAGCTGCATGAAGGGCACAGTGCTGTTGATCAGAAGTCCGTGCTGACCCTTTCTTACTGGTGCTGTTGATCCCTGGCAACTGGCTGTGTCTTGGGGTTTGAAGGGCCAGATATACTAGCAGCTGCACCTCAAGGCTCAAAATTGCATTGAAGCAGTTACCAGTTCCAAATAGTAGTAATTATACACTAAATAAATATATATGAGAATGACGAGATTGACCGGAAAGCCACTTAAACTAAACGGAACAGTGTGATTCCCTGAGGAAACTAGTGGTGGAACTACCTTCCTCGTAGTGACATAATCCGGAAAGCCCAAGACACACTGGGCAACTGGTTCTCCTTTATCTCCTCAGGGAGTCTTCTGCCATCACTGCCCTTCAGCCTCCACTCTGTCATCATGCCTTCTGTGGCAGTTCAGTGCCCATTCCGGTTACTGACCATTCTCTGACTCCAGCATACTCTTGTCCACTCAGCCCTCTGTCTTTTTAAATTTTAAGTCTAGTCTTCCTACCCTCTTGCTTAAGAATCACATGATACCTCTTCTGTCACCTTCAAGGCTGAAGTACTTACCTGGCATTCACAAACTTTCTCCTCCTCCCACCTCACTCCTGCTCTAATCTAACCTTCTCTTACCTGTCCCTACTCTACCTTCTCCTACAGTTTGCCCCCGAAGGACCAAACAAGTTGTAGTCCTTTGAAAAAGCCTTTCTTTACAGAAGCCATTCACATCTGGTTTTCCAAATGGTTCCTGCTTTTCCTAAAGTGTATTCTTGAATCGTTCATATGTTTCTGTAAATGCTCAGCTGATACATACTTCCCCTCTGTGAAGCTTTTCTTGGTGCCTTTCCGTCACCCACCAGGCTACCCTAAACTCTCACTCCATTCCTTATTCCAAATATGTATATGCCCCAATATACCTGGACATATCTTTGTGTATGTATGTCTATATTAAAATTAGAATTCTCTACTTAGCTGAGAAATCTTTCAGGATGATATCTGTGGCTTGTTGACAATTATATCCCACATATCTTCAGAGAGTTCATAATAGGCACTGAGTTAATATATCTTATATGAATAAATAAATGTATAGGGTAAAATAGGAGCTAGTATGCCTCTCTTTAGGTATTCAAATATATAGGAAGATTCTTTTTCAAAGACCTTTTTTAAGATTTTATTTATTTATTTGACACAGAGAGAGGGAGGGTGAGAGACGGAACACAGGCGGGGGAGTGGGAGAGGGAGAAGCAGGATTCCCACTGAGCAGGGAGCTTGATCCCAGGACCCTGGGATCATGACCCTAGCTGAAGGCTGACGCCGAATGACTGAGCCACTCAGGCGCCGCTATCAAAGAATTTTTAAGAATGTAATTCAGAGTCATATTTGGTAGAAAAGAGACTGAGTGATTGCTTTTCATTGGCTGTAAACTGGGTATGTTAGAAGAAAATGAAACAAATGAAGTAACAAGCTAGACAATGATTTTATAGCTTTATGGAAATAAACTCAAAATTTTCAGATAAACATCAGAGACAAAAATTTAAAGTCATATATTCGAAGGAAATAAGATTTATGGCATTTAAGATTAGACAGTGATTTTACTAAACTTACCATATATCATTCTCTCCAATACTTTCAAACTCTTTAAAGCCAAGGGAATGGATATTATTGCCCACATTTGCAGGCAAGAAAACTGAAGCATAGAGACATTGCATAGTACTTGGCCCCCATCACAGCATTAGTGGCAGATTCAGGGCTGGGAACAACACCAGACTCTTAGGCATATGATCAGGTAAGGTTCATGCTGAGAGCACAAATAAGGATGAAAAAGGTTAGATTTATGGTGATATACAAGGAGTTATTAGGTGATAGGTATTAATTTCTGGACCATATAGTCCTGACTGTGAGGTTGTTTTCTAGGAGAAATTGCATTCCTATCAAATACTAGGCTGCCCCAGTGCAGATCTCACCCCTGAGAAGGTCCTCACCCTGTCAGGAAATCAGTTCACATCTATGTTTACACATGAAGCTCTTGTGAAGTGTCTGGGTAGAAAGTGTGTTAAAAAGTTTTATGTCACGTATAAAACCACTCTTCGTGACACTTCTATTTGAAAGAATATATGAAAGATCCATCTAATAAAGAAAGCAAATAAAACTGTAAAGTACATGGTATAATTTTTTCATGCATAGACAGGAATTAGTTCATTACTGAAAGTAGTAACAGAATTGAATGATTTATTCTGAATTTTTATTTATAAGGGTAGAATGTTAGAACTAAAGAAACCTTTAAATAAAAAAGATATAAATATACCTATAAATTCAGATTCCCACCAAAGTAGAACATTATTTAAGTTGTGAAATACTAGTTTAGAATTAAGACTTTATTATAAACTTTATTAGAAACTGGATTGAAGAAGACTGAATATGTGCCTTATCTAGCTTGTTTTATTAAAGTGATAATTCAACACTTTGCTATATTTTCAAAATACAGATTTTCAAAATTTGTCTTTACTTAGTAAATATTTTATACTTGAAAAATTAAAGCATGTAAAAGAAAGTATTCTAGATATATATGTCTAGATACATATGAAGGTATTCTAGGCTGTAGGGGATTAAGATTTCCTTGAATCCAAAACATGTTATTTTTGGTACCTGCCAGAAAAATGAAATTCCTTCTGCATTCCACATCTGATCTCCAAGACCTCTTGCCATAACATTCAGCATCAAGAAATTCTTAGAAATTAGAAAAGTTGAAGTTCAGCTAGTTCTCTTCTCAATAAAATTTGAAACCCAGCCTTTAATTAAGTTACCTTTCATGCTTGGATATACCCAAGCTGCATCTATTCATTCAGCAACTGTTTATTGAGACTAGCCCTGAGTCTATGCAGTTGCTAAGTACTGAGAATAGACACAAAATTATTACATTGACTCTTCTGAGTGCTGTGTGTGGTAGAATAATTTCAGTGAAGCAGGGAGGGTTGGAGCCATACTGCAGTGGTTTGAGGTTAGGAAGTGGTGATGGCAAGTATAAGGCTACTTAAAAAAAAAAACAACTTTGAATTAAAGTATAAATACAGACAGTAGCTAATAATATTTCTATCTCAGGAGGGCTTATTTTTATTTGAATGGGAAAGATGCCAGCATGGCTACGTGCTAAGAAGAGAGACACGAAGAGAGGGAATTTGAAGATAGAGATTGAACAGCTTCTCTTAGTATTGCATAATTTAGCTAAATTTTGCTTGACATTTCTTTGAAGCTTTATCTTCTGCTTAGTATCCCTTCCCCACCTTGTTAGCATATTTAATCTTTATTCCTTCAGTTTGCCAGCACCTTCCGCTAGACAAGGTTGCCTTCCACCTCTGCCGGTCAGAATCTCACGTAGTCCCCAGGATTTCCCCTCCCTGCCTTTCAGCCACACACTGCCTATACTTATACTTATCATATGGCATTGATCACTGTTAGTCTTTCACTCATTTTTGCAAGACCATGAATACCTGGAAGACAACGGCTTTATATTTTATATCAGTGAGGCTCTTGCCTCAGCACTTAACACCCACTTTTTCACATTTACTGATTCATTCATTCGATAAGTAGCTAATGGGTTTATTCTACGTTGTTGGTATAGCCAAAGTGCTGAATGAGCAATGAAATATAACTAGACCCATTCCCAGCCCTCATGGAACTTGCTGCCTAGGTTCTCAATGTTGTTATTCAACAGCTCTAAATTAAGTGGCATTAAACAATGGAACCAACTAAATAAAAATATTTCACTTTAACTAGAAAAAGTGATGAAATATTTTATAACTTAATATAATTTGTTCCTGTCCAGAATTGTATTGTTTGATTAAAGTTTCTGTTAAAAAATGGGAATTTGTACTTTAAATGTCCTAAAAATTCAAAGAAAATTGTTATATCCTCTTCTGTTTTCCCTAGTATTAAAAGAAATCTAGCATTGAGTAGCAATCTGTATGTCCATTTATTCATTAGTCGTTTTTTTACTAAGTGCTGACTAAGCCAGCTGAGATTTGGGAGAAACAGTGGTATGAAAAAGGGTACAAGATTACCCAGCAGCGTAGAGTGCTGCTCTTAGTATGAGGAAATTCACTGGGCTCTTGAGATTTAGAAGTGCCCACTCTGGCTCCCTGAATACTGAGGGAGAATCCCCATGCAGAGCTGAGAACCCTCCCCTTCTGGACCACATTCCTATTAGACCTCCATGCTGATCTGAGCTGCTTCCTAGGACTCAGTAATCCTCTTTGCCCTGTATTCCCTTTAGCATTTTTCTAATCATAACAAGGTGGTGGTGGTTGTTTTCAGTTGTGGGGAACCTAAGAGTTAAACTCCCATGTCAAATGGTGGAAGGAAATACTGGCAGATGCCTACACAGATCCACAATGGTATGTGCCACTGTGCCGTCTTTCAAAGCAGCACCGTAGATCACCCAAACGTCCAGTTACCAAATGTTTAAGAAAGATATTGCATACTCACATGTAAATGTAACTTAAATAATATATGATATATCCATATAATGTATTTTTAAAAGAATGTGTAACTGCTTGGGTAAAGATTCATAATATACTTTTAAGAGAAAACCGTAAGTGGAATCTTTTTTTTTTCTTTTTAGTTTTTTTAAAGATGTTTATTTATTTGAGAGGGAGAGAGAGCATGAGCAGGGAGAGAGGGAAAAGCAAACTCCCTGCTGAGCAGGGAGGGAGCCGTGACGTGGGGCTCAATCCCAGGACCCTGAGATTATGACCTGAGTCAAATGCAGTTGCTTAACCAACTGAGCCAACCAGGTGCCCCAATGGAATCATTTTAAAGAATATATAATTGCCCATGAAAAGACTCATAATACATTATTAAGTGAACAAACAGTATGTGATCATAAATAAAATTTGATTCTCATTTTCAAGCATTTTTATGTACAAACCACAAAAGAAACATGTTAGCAGCCTAAACTCAATTTGTCCTGTTTCTAAAAATATTGAACATATATGACCTACATAATCAGAAGACAGCAACAAATGTTGTTATAAAATAAACACTTCAGAAGACTACACTGTGAATTGAGTAATGTGAATAATATTTACCAGTATGCTTTTTGAAAAAAGAATAATCCTTTTTTAATAAATAGATATATTTGTATATATATATTCTCAATAAGAAGATAGATAGCTACAAAAATATTTCGGAGTCAAAAAGAATAGTATTATAATTTCTCCAGGAAATCGCATTCATAAATTACCATAAATGTGGCTAGTTATTAGAAGCTAAGATTACCAAAGAAATGATTTTGTAAACTTGTATATCTGAATTATATGAATTATATGACAATAAAAATATGAATTACATATTGTGAAGTGAAGTTACATATTGTGACTGTGCCGCTTGTAGAGTCTACATGTAGAGCATGTAGGAGAGGGTGGGGCCGATGAGGATGGCCAGCGTGACGATGCCAGCCTCCCTGTCGAACTCCATGTCCCTGGTATTGTTGGAATGGAGAATGGCCTCGGTGCTGAGGGCGAGAGGGATGGCGTAGACCAGTGGGAAGACTGCCAGGGACCCCACCTGGACGGCGTAGGCGAACATCACAGCCAGCGGGCCAAAAGTGATGAGGATGACGAGGTCTCCCAGAGCCACGTACTTGAATCCGATTCCTCCTGTGTAGAGAAAGGAGCCAGACAGGCCTCCAAAGTAGATGAGAGCCAAGTGCTCCAGTTTCAGAGGAGACAAGTAGTAGAGACAAGCGGCACAGACACATATGTGAAGTTACATATTGTGAAGAGTTAGGTTACAAATTTTGTTCCCTAATACCAAAATGTATAAAATCTGACTCATAACAGTAAAGGTCCATATTATCTGAGCCAAAAAAAGCAGAAGTTGTGTTGGATTTGTAGTATTATTTTGAATGCTAACTTTGAAAATATATAGCCTTTGTCTGATTAAGAAAAGTTTTAATTAGAGTAACATATCTTTAGATCAACTAGATTAGAGAATTTCCTGTGTCTCCGAAATGTATTTTCATAATTTTAAGGATTACTTAATGGAACAGTTCACAGTGGCATGAATTCCTACGAGCTAGCATAAAAGAGAGAAGTGACTCAGGCAGGAAATTTCATTTTTCTAAAGGGCATTCAAAAGAGAGTGAATGAATGACAGGTTTTATGTGCCTTGTTCCAAGTGACAGGAGTGTTGGAATATGGCAGCTCCTAAGGTAGCCCTGTGGGTGGGAGAGAGCAGGAGAAATCCAGGAGAGAGAGAGGCTGAGTGGACGAATCCACAGATATCTGGCATAGCAGGGAGGAATGACAGTGCCAGAGAAGGCATCTGAAGTTGGCAGTAGAGCCCTCAGCTTCCCCTGTGCTCATAGTGCTAAATGTGCACTGCAGGTAAAATCGTTGATATTCTTTATTATATTCTTATAATATTCTTTATATCTATATCTATAATATGATTTATTATAAAGATATACTTATTAACCTAGTACTAAATTTTGATTGATAATTGTCTTAATTAAGAGTATTATTGACCGTCAACTGAAATGTCTTCCTTTTGTCCTTACTATCATTTCCAATGAGAATGAAGAACTTCTATATACCATGAAATGGGATATTGAATTTTTGTCTAAATTATTCGTGTAAAGAATATTCGTAATTTAGGATTAAAAGTGAACAGAGACAAATGAACACAGCAGGCAATCATTCTTCATAGAAGGTAATATATTTAAGATAGAAAACTAAATTAAATAGTAATTATAAACAGGGAAGTTAAAAAAAAAAAACTAAGGAAAATACAGGGAGTCAATTACCAACAAGAAAGGGTGGGTTTTTTTTAAGGTTTTATTTATTTATTGGGGCGCCCTGGGTGGCTCGGTGGGTTAAAGCCTGTGCCTTCGACTCAGGTCATGATCCCAGGGTCCTGGGATTGAACCCTGCATTGGGCTCTCTGCTCAGTGGGGAGCCTGCTTCCTCCCCCACTCTGCCTGCCTCTCTGCCTACATGTGATTTCTGTCTGTGAAATAAATAAAATCTTTAAAAAAAAAAAAAGGGGCTTTATTTATTTATTTGAGAGAGCATGAGGGAGAGAGAGCAAGAGAGCACAAGCAGGGGGAGCAGCAGAGGAAGCAGCAGAGGGAGAGGAAGAAGCAGACTCCTTGCTGCACAAGGGGCATGATGTGGACCTTGATCCCAGGACCCCAGGAGCATGACCTGAGCTGAAGGCAGCTATTTAAGCTGCTGAGCTACTCAGGCACCCACAAAAAATGGTTTTTAAATACACTGAGTAAAAGATCAGAAAAAGGACTATTGCTATTCTTGTTGTTGTTTTTAATGGGTAACATTGCATTAGGCAAAGGTTGTAAACCAGCTGTAGCTCTCAGTCCTTCCACTTTTTAAATTTGTTTTGTTTTAATATAAGTTCCTTAGTCTTATATATAAACTATATTAAACACTTGCTTATTCAACATCTATCTATTGAACAGACAGCCACTTGAGCTAAGCACTTTATTCCACTCTTTTAATTTTCCACCATGAGGTCCGTATCATAGGCATCATTACTGCTCCGTAATACATGTTAAAATGATACATGTTAAAATGATTCACAGATCAAACAACTCCCCCAGGGTTGCAGTTAGTCCATGAAAAGTTAGCACTGAAATCCGAGTCTGGTCTTTTTGGTGTCAGAGACCTGTTTGCTTCCGCAGAAAATACTTTCCATATCCGTAAGTGTGTGTAGGTGTAAGTGCGTGTACAAAATTGATACCCCCACACTCACACCAAAACTTTCAGTGAAATGACACGTCTGGGCCTTGTCACTTACTGTTGGGATCCTAATTGTTTAACCCGGGCTTCTGCTACCTAACTCTCCTATTTCTTTCCTGGTGGTTTTGCTCCTACCTTGCCATGCCTGAGTTCACTCTGCATCATGCATGTCAGTAGGAGAAGTAAGATTTGAAATACATTTAGCTCATGAGGCATCTCGCACATGTGTTCCCTTCTTAATTCCTTTGAAGTGAAGAGAGCAAAGCTTTCAAGTCTGTCCTCTTTATTTTAATATTGATTGTTTTCATTTAAATAATGATAATCAATTTTTCATGCAGGGTTTTCATCTCAGCAGACAAATGCATTCAGATGGGCACACACACTAAAAAGCTTGCCTTCTGTTTCTGTGATTAATTGAGATGGAGAGAGTGATGGGTGCGGGGTAAAAATAGAAAGGCAATTAGTGCAACTAGGCATGAAATAACATTGAGATACAAGCAGAATGTCTCCCCAGTTAGTGATCTCTTTCTGGGCTCTTGTGGATTAGCATCCCATTAGTAAGTCACTGGAATGGAAATCTTCAGCCTTTGGGGAGACCGGAGCATTAAAAACGGAATTAACTCTAACTGCAAACTGAGTCAGCACAATAGGTCATTAATTCGACTCCTTGGGTATATATATCATGCTGAGCTTTGGTGTGTGGGCTTCTGAAATATTAGGAGTGAGTTTATAAAGCATTGCAAGGACTAAATGATGGTTATCTATCATTCCATCCTTCACTCTCACCACTGAGATACTAATGTCTCTGGTGGTTCAAACCCAGTATTGAAATACAGACAAAACTTTTTACTAGAACCAGTGGATATGGACCTTTACTTAGAAAAGCTGTGTATTGTGTATTTTGAAAAAATAAATTTCTCTTGCACTTATAGAATATTGATTCCTAGTTTTTAAAAAGCTTCGTCCTCAACTGATAAAGACACAAATATCACAGTGCCTCAGTTAGTATCATTCTGAAGATTGAGAATTAAATCTTTCTGCATGAAGTTGACTTGTTTTGCTTTCTTTAGAAATAACCAGTGGCATTAAAAATGTTTTCATGGGTCACCTGGGTCTCAGTCCATTGAGTGTCTGACTCTTGATTTCGGCTCAGGTCATGGGATTGAGTCCATGTTTGGGCTCTGCGTTAGCAGCGGGTCTACTTGAGGTTTCTGTCTCCCTTTCCTTCTATCTGCCTCTCCTTCCCCACTTCCCCATATCACCCCCCATGCACATGTTCTCTCTCTCTTTCTCAAATAAAGAAATCTTTAAAAATTGTTTTCAAATAAATTTCTAAGTATAAAACATATTGAAATATTGAATATTTCCAAGCAACCTTTAGTACTCCCTGGTTTCTGATACTCTTTTCTTTCTCACTCTTCTACATCCTCTTTGAGAATTGCTAACAGATAGTATTATCTCCTTTGATCATCCCCATGTAGCACAGTCATTAACAACTGCCATCTACTGATTGCTTACCCCAGGGCTTCTCACACTTGGCAATACTGACATTTGAGTCCAGATAATTCTTTGTTGTAGGGCTGTCCTGGGCATTGTAGGATGTTTAGCAACATCCCTGGCTTCTACCCACTAGATTCCAATAGCTGTACCGCACACGGACCATCAGAAATCTCTGCAGACACTGCCAGTTATCCCATGGTGTCAACATCTTCCCTGACTGAGAACCACTGGTTTATGCTCTACTAGACATTATCTCATGTGATTCTACAATAACTTTGCAAAAATGTGGGACTTCGTGAATGGGAGCCTTGGTAGAAAATAGAACCTACACAATATTTACTTACAACTTACAACTGCTTAGGGATGTTAAGGCACCCAGAAAATATCAGTAGTGAGAAGTCATTCCCACCCCAAGGGCTGAAAAGGCAAGGAGAGGAGATAATTTTCCTGGGGTGTTGAGAAAGCTGTAAGCATGGAGAGGCCTCTAGAGAGAGATAAAATCAGGAAGAGACAGAACAAAACCGTAACACAAAGGGCAAAGGATACCCTGGTTCCTCCTTCCTCCTTAATCCTTTGTCACTAAAAAGTCCTACAGTAGGTGAGCCCAAATGAAATCCAACCAGCAAAGGACTGGAGTGATGCAACCCCAGGGTTTAGTCCTGTGGGCTCAGACACAGAAGGAAAATGGGATCCATGGAGGAAAAGAAAAGAAAAGAAAAACTGTCCCCAATTTAACATGAAAAACTGAGGTTTAAAGAAATAAGTAATTCACCCAAAGCCAGTGTCCTCCGTACGCTACTAGTAACCTGTAGCTGATTTGCATCAATGAATGGACATTCAGTGAGACTATGAATTTTTCAAGGTTATTGATTTCAGTAGCTGATAGAAACAAGAGCAGACCCAATTCTCATTCCTAGTTTGGTATTCACTTTTTTTGTGTTGACCTCCGAAAGAAATTTTAGATCTGTATATCCAGCCCATTCTCCAGCAGACAAACATGAGATTGAAAGCTATGTGCTGACCTGGGAAGTCATTTTTTCCTAAAAAGCTTATGGAATTCTAGGTTTCATATAGAATGTTTAAATGGCATATGCTGTTTTTCCAAGCTTTTGGCACATTTTTGTCTTGATTGCAGAAACTCGGCCCCAGCTGGTGCAATGTGTGAGGAGAGGGAGGAAGACTGGACTGAAAACTAGGGGATCTGGGGCCCAGTCCTGTCTCTCTCAATCCTAGCCTTGCAACCCTTAGCAGGAATAGCAATAATTAAAATTCCAGAAATCGTTTCTTCCCTTTTGGATTCACCCAGATCTTCACAGTTATTTTCAGGTCTCTAATCAGATGGCCATAACTCTAGAACAAAGAAGGTGTTATATTTTCAGGTTTCATAAGTGAAGAGTAGGATCAGAAAACACTAGAGTCTCACTGAATATCCCATCGCTGAAAAGTAGACTCAACGTTACCTCTTCCCACAGAAAACATAGTGGACTTTCTACCCCATTTACAGTGATAAATCAGTTGATTTACTTCCTCTGGACAGCCAGTCGGTAGCATTTAATACTTTAAGTTTCATCATAAAGGCATATCTACGTTAAAGTCTAAGAATCTTTAATTTTTGTCTTCAGGTTATAGCAAGGCTACAGTGGAAACCAATATAGTTAGCACATAGGGATTCCTCATTTCTTCCTTTCTTGGTTTCAGATGAGTATATTTACTGACTGACAGCTTTTTAGAGACAAAAACTAGAGTGTTTTAAGGAATTTTAAAATAAATATATACAGGTAAATCTGAGTGAATTAATACAGTTTCATTTTTCTCCCTTTAATCCTGGGTGAATCGATGCTAGTATTTCAGATTCAGAAATCTCTACTACGATAAAGTGGGTTGACACTCCCAGAAAGTCTGGAAGGTCCTTGGTCCTTTGCCCAAACTGTTTACCTTCTTTGCCTCAAGGTGGGGGGCCCAGGAAATGATACATTTCAGGGGTTCAGACACTGAGCTTCTTGTTCTTGATCTTGCTCTCTGCCTGCTCCCTCTTCCACTCTGCAGTATTTTTAAGCTGCCCTATTTCACTGTTTTCAGCCATAAAATCAGGTGTATAACACCAACAAATTAACTTGTTTTATTTTTCATAATTGAATATTTCTTTCAAGCTCCTATTTCACCTGCCTTATTCCAAGTAAGCCTAGAATGCAGGGATTCTCAATCCAAGGTAGAGCTGGAGAGAAGGGAAACAGAAAAGAAAAAGACAAAACTAAAGTATAGATATTTGAAGTCTAAACATAAAAACAAGCAAGGAAGAGAGAAAGAAAGAAAAGATTGTAAGTTCTACTTTGATAGCCTTTGTAGTCAGGCAAAAATACAAAATTCCTTCGAAGAAAACGTTTTCACTGATCAAAAACTCTGGCTGCATGATAACATCGTGTCTGAGATGATTAGGAATTCTTTGGGAAATGGTTTATAATTGTTAGGGTGTTTATAATTGTTAGGGTGTTCATACATGAGGAAAGGTGGAGTAGCAGTATTTTCAGTATTTAGAAGAGTAGATCTGAGCTAGATTATCTAGATACAGATCATGGTGTCATCCCTTTTCACCTATGAGACCTTGGGCAAGTTACTTACCCTCTCTGTGTGTTGGTTTCCTCATTAATATAATCAAATATAAAGAGATTATGGTTAAACAAGTTAATAATGACAAAGCATTTAGAACAGTAGTGGACATAGAAATCATTCTGTGGATGCGAGTTGTCATTGGATACCCTCTTTCCATCACCCCCCCCCAGCACCATTATCATGATCAACACTAATTTGTACTACATAGGGACTCAATCTAATGTTTCCATTCTTTTAGAGTATAATTATGTAGAGACCTAATCCATAATAACTAAATTATAGAGCATCACTGTTTAGAATAGTTTAACCAAAAAATAATAATAACATATGTAGGAATAATGTGCATTTGTACTTTGGAGTGTATAACCTTACTCAGAACTTTCTATTCTAAGAGTTGGCCACCCTTTCTCTCTTCTTGATTGTGTACTAAATCTGTAGAAAGACTTATTCATAGCGACTCTATTTGGTTTGGTGTTATGATACCAAGTATATTTTCCCAGGATTTCAGGCCAGAGACTACCGAAAAGAAATATTCCAGAAGTCAGAATTAGACATAAATTGTATGCTACAGAGGTGTCTTCTTATTACCAGAAGTCAGGCCAGAGTCTCTAAAATCACATTAGGGTACTGTTTTTGTGGGTATTGAGTTTCACCCTTGAGAGAATTAAAGGAGCTGACAATGACGTATAATAAATCTTACACTGACCCAAACATATTTAGTGACTAAACTTCCCAGCAATCCCAGTTCTGTCAGCTTAAATAAGTAGAAAACTTATATTTTTACTCTTTTTTCACTTTCCATTTAGATAATTACTATATTTGTCTGTTTAATTCATTTAGAGTTAATGCCTTATTTACATGCTTGGGATTTTAATTTGAGATGAGAAGGAACCAAGAAAAGTATGAGCCGTTTTTTATACACAGGAACAACTGGCTCTCTATTTTTTAATTTTTATCTATTTTCTTTGTCTCAATCCCCAGCCTCTGAGCCCAACTTGAAGGTGCGGTCCAGGTTAAAACAGAAAGTGGCAGAGAGGAGAAGCAGCCCCTTACTCAGGCGGAAGGATGGAAATGTTGTCACTTCATTCAAGAAGCGAATGTTTGAGGTGACAGGTAATTGAGGACTGTGCAGACATACACTAAAAAAATGCCGGTAGGAGGAATGAAAATAAATAGCGTAGAATAAATATGGCTGTTGCGTATTAGAAGTTATTTTGAGGAGAAACATGTCTTAAAAGGAAATTATATTGAACATGCACAAGTAGCTCAGTAAACCTTGCCATGCATTCACCAACTGGGTTAAACAGGAAATGAATGAAAAACAGAACTGTGTGTCAATCTAGGCATAAATAGGGAACGCCAAAGTTCACCTTCATCTTTTCAGAAACAAGCGGTCCGTTTTAGGAATGCCAGCCAGAAGAGTATAACTTTTAATGAAATTTGATCAGAAATGAGCAGAGGGAGGTCCAAGAGGAACACTTCCCTCATACTCAGACATGAATGTACAAAATACATCTGGGAAAATTAAACTATGTGGAACAGCAAAACCTTGACTTTTCAACAAATTTACAGAACTCATAAATGACTTTATGTGTTTACTAGTGAACTGGGACTTACGGCAGGAGGGGGATATATTGCCTTTTAGGAAGGGAAAGAAACTGTCATTTTCACTAGTCTCCAATGGAAGTGTTCTTATTTTCTTAGCTGCCTGGTTAGTGATGGGGTGAACAGGTTAGGAAATTCAACCTGATGTCTTACAAAGCTTTCTGGTCCCAGCTGTACCTGGTCTGAAATTAGAGAAGACCTAGGAATATAAGAACCAAAAAGGCTAGCCAAAATAATAATACCGACTACTGTTTATCGAGTACCTACTTGGACCTATATGCATTGTATTTGGTCATTTCCTTCGGTTGCATCCATAGAGAAGTGGTAATCGGCAACCGTTCTTTTTCCCATTCTAACGGAAGATTGTGCTTATACCAGTGTAGTCAGTTGCTATCATTTCTCCAAGATCAGATCTTATCCTTAGCAGGAAAGGGTAATAATTTTCCAAAATTATTTGTTTTCTGTATCTCCTGGGCCATAAGAACACCTACTTTGGGGAGACAATAGGGAAAAGATTGTGGAAGTGGGAGTAGAAAAGTACAGAACACTAATGCAATGTGGTAGTTTGACAAGTTATTTAGGAAAAGCAAAATGTGCAGTCTCCTACTCATTCCTGATAGATTAATAAATTTAATACAGATTTAATAAAAAATTTTATCTGAAGGAAAGTATTAGTTGGAAAATTTTTCCTTGACATAAGAAATATTAAATAAATGCATAAATAAATAAATAAATATTATTCTACCAAAGTATATTTTTTTCAGTATCAAATATAATCACTAATTTGGACCAATTCTAAATTCAGAGCTGCAGACTTTTTTTTTTTCCAGAACACAGATTTGTATCTAAGTAAATAAAAATTTTAATTAAGCTTTCATAATAGAGGTACTTGGTGGGGTTGGGGAGTTGGGGAAATGAATCTATTTTAATGTAAAGAAGATGAACATATCAATTGCCTAATGTAAATAGATAGAAGTGATTTCTCTAATTGGAGAGAGTACAGTCCCTCATAACAGGAAAACTTGATGAAAATAGAAAGCCATATACATTGTTTTGCTTTTTTTTGTTTGTTTTTGCTTTAGAATCTGATCAATCCGAGGACATTTATTTATCCCAACGTTCTCTTCTATTTTCCTATCAATCTCTTCTTGATGGTAACTTTTTCCCCACCGTCACATGCCACATTGCAGTGGAATTTTGCTCAGTACATATCTGGGTAATAATTAATTCTAACTTAAAGAGATGATAATTTGCTGGAGTTTCCCTCACATTTCTTTATTTTTGAAATACCATATTTTTCAGAAAAGGACTTGTATGTTTATTTGATGCACATTTCTGGTCATTGAGCTAGGACTTGTGGACGCTTTGGTAGACTTTTTTAAAGTAGTATGTTGTACTTATTCTCAATGTCTTTGGAGAATCTGAACTACCAGAGACAGATTTATTCACCTGTCCTCCCCCTTTCTCTGCCAGCTTTCACGTAATGTGGATGAGCTCTGTTTGGATCTTCATGCTAATTATTTTCCTGTAGTCAGAGACCATCGTGGCATCATAGAGCAGATAACTGCTATTTGGGTCTTCTCCCACCTCTGCATCTCCCTTCCCCATTTCCTAGGCTCAAGGTCCTGCTTTTTCCAAATCCTCTGCCCCCTCTCCTCCCAATAGTTGACATGGGAACCACTTGCTATTTCCCTGTTTTTTAAGTTCCACAGTTTTCTGCCCTTTTTCCCACCAAAGCCATGTTATTTAACAATTCTCAACCTTGGCCCCTCCCAGTGCCTTCTCCTGCACTCCCTTCTTCTCCACTGTCCCCATTTCATGAACTACTTCTACTTCTCTTCAAGCCCCAGTTGCCATCTGATTTCTTCTCTGAGATTTTCTCAATGTTCCCAGAAAATCAGTTGCTACTTCCCCTACCTGCCCAGGTCCAGTGCTGTGTTGTAGAATCCCGTTGCAGCATGTATTTGTGGCCTAGAATTCTCATGCTCACGGCAGCGATTTCTACATAAGGAAATACTTCTGTCTGAATATCGCCCAAAAGACAGAAATAATATGACTTTAAATTGACAAGGCAGATATAAGAAGAGTACTTTTTGGTTTTTTTTTTAAAGACAGGATATGAAAATGAGACATTAATGAGAAATCGGTATTAAGTCACACAGGAAAGGCCAGAGTTAGGAGTCTGAGAGAAAATAAGCTCCTTGAAGTATTTTTTTAATGTGTATTTTTCTCATTAAAAGAAAAGCAAATAAGAAAGAATCAAAGATAAAAATTGGATTCATCAAAATGCAAGCAAAATATATAGACAGAAAGGCAGGGAGAAGATGTGTTTCAGAATTTTACACCCATGTCCTTTTTTTTTTCCTCATCAAAATCTTCTATAATGTTCTCTAGCTCTTATTCTTACTTATCTAGAAACTGGAGTACTGCATTGTATCTCAACAGTGAAAACACAGGGAGAAAAGTGGTAGCAGAATTCAGAAATGTTTCAAAAATTTTCACAGTCCTTTTTGTGGACTGACATGGGGCTTGTTGTTCCCATAGTGGGGAAAACAGTGTTTGGTGCTATATGTCACTTACAGTATCACTGAAGCTCATCCTTGTATGGTTTTCATGAATCTGCTTGTGCTTCCCAATGTCTTCCAGAATCCTCCGTCAGTAGCAGCTCTCCAGGGTCTGGTCCCAGCTCACCAAACAATGGGCCAGCTGTCGTTACTGAAAACGACACCTCGGTTTTGCCACCTACTCCTCATGCTGAGGTAAGATTCTTACTACTTTGGTTCCTTTAAAAATTAGGTCCTTGAATAGCCCTATAAAACAAAGTGATATTTCTGAAGTAGAAAGCCACCTGTTCTTAGTTATTTTTCTTATAGGCTTATCGTGTATGGAATTGAATTAGGCTTGATCTTATTTACCGAGTTTGGATGACAATTACGGTTTGGAAATAATGAAATGTAACCCTCGAAAAAACCAGTCTTGGGGATGCTGAAGTTATGCTGCCCAGCAGTTGTGCAACTCAGTAGTGTTGGATTTGGTTCTTGGTTGTTCTGGTGGGGGTAGACCCAAAAGCAAGTAAAAAAAAGATGTCGTGCAAACCTCTCAGAAGAACAGCCTAGCAAAGTAGGTTTTATCCATTTGCCCTGGAGAGTAATGAAAAAATAATTTAAGTATTACAGGTGAGGAGCATAGGGTTCTACTGAGCAAACATTAGCAGAGGACCTACTAAGTACCATTCATTTTGCCTGGCAATGGGAATATAAAAATGAATAAGATATGAACTCTGTTCCTGAAGAATGAAATGTTAAAGGAAATGGATCTGATTGTATGCAGCCAACTGTTATAACATTTTTTTCCAACACCTAGTTCATGGAAACCAATGATACAAGAATAGAGAAAGATAAATTTGTGAGTCAACAAGAATTCTTCTATATAGTTTTGATATTAAGCTAAGCCATGGCAGCAGTCTGGAAATAGCCATTCTTAGGGAATCAACTGTTTTGAAGACACCATCAATTGACTGAAACTCTTGTTTTTTCTTTTCTGTCATTGTAATGCCTCCTTACCGTGATTTGCTCTGTGCAGGGAAAGCTGGTACAATAACTTCTCATATGTAACTGTAACGTGTTTCTTTCCTTATATTTGATACAGTCATGGTAACTTAGGGTTGCAAGAGACTGATGAAATCTCTGATTCTTGCATCACCTATATAGCTTCCCTGATGTGTAATTATCAAACTTTTGCTAGCATACTTCTACTTACCGGGAGCTCCCTTTGCTGTTTCCTGAGACAACTCAGTTGATTTGAGAGAGTTCACTTGACAGAAATGTCTTCTGTACATTGTGCCAATATCTGTGTCTCTACAATTTCATATACACACACTTATAACAGATTATTTCTAAATTGTAAAATTACCAGGCCAAAATATAACTGAAGGCAGAAAACCAGAGGTTATTTCTAATACGTTAAGGGCTGAAACCAATGAAGTCACTTGTTCTGAGAACATTTGCGTAGTTCGGTTTTGGGGAGTTTGTTTGTTTTTTTAAGATTTTATTTATTTATTTGACAGAGAGATCACAAGTAGGCAGAGAGGCAGGCAGAGGGAGAGGGACAAGCAGTCTCCCCACGGAGCAGAGAGCCCAATGTGGGGCTCCATCCCAGGACTCTGGGATCATGACCTGAACCCAAGGCAGATGCTTAACTGACCAAGCCACCCAGGGGCCCCTGTATAACTTCAGTTTTGAGTTTTGGTTTTCAGGGCCTCACAATACTTGAGATAGAAGGCAAAGCTCAACACTGACCAAGGAGGCTAATCTAACATGAAGTTAAGCTGGAATTTCAAAAGCTCATGTCTGCACTATGTTGGTGAGTCTCTCACCACCCCAGAAGTGTCTGGATGCAGACCAGAGCAGGTACAGAATTTCTCCCTGAGAAGTTTTAACCAGAAGCTTGTCCTTGCATGGAGTGATAGCCCAAATTTCTGTAATTTCAAACTGCTGTTTTGGTTTAAAGTGTCCCAGATTTGTCAGGGCTTGTAGGTGTCTGGAAAAGCAAATATAAATCCTCTCTAGAGCAGTATACCTGCATTCTAGATTTCAAAAATTTCCTTCAATTTTATGAGGAAAATGGGGAGAAGAGATAGACATTCTCTTGCTTATGATCCACTTCAGCTACTTAAAGAATAACAATTCAGGCCTACACATTATCTCCAGATCCTTCATCTGTTTCTTGTTTTTCATCGTGCTGCTGTCCCTCTTTCTCTTTTCCATTATCCATTCTAAAACATGATACCAGATAGCATAAGTACTTCACATATATTTGTGATCAGAGATCTAAGTAGGATTCTTAGACTATTGGTTATAGGTATTGTATTTCTGTTAGTGCAATTATATGTCAGTACTGGTCAGTTTTCTGTGACCCTTTAGTCAAGTTTCCAGGAAAAGAACAACTTCATCACAGGCAGTTCTAAAAACTTTAGATTTCCATTGCCTCTCAGTTTGAAGAATGTGATTCTCAGTAATAGCGGAAACACTAAAGGGTCTGGATTCTAAATCAGCTCTGGATGAATTCTGTAGCCCTGGAAAAAGAAATGTCACATTAAACTACATTCAACAGCATGTATGAATCTTAGAAATGCATTGTTAGGGCTATAAGGTGCAGAAGACCACTTAGAGTATCTGATAATATTTTATTAGGTTCAGAAACAACAGTACGGGTTCTTGATCAGGAAAGCATAGGTAGTAAAAGTATATTTTACAAAGGTTAAGGGTGTAATGACCACAAAATTTAGCATGATGATTGCCTCTCTGGAGGGACCAAGGTGAGGAGGGTGGGGAGAGAGATGGTTTGTTACTAAAGAGGAAGATATATGTATTCTTTCATTATAAATACACATTTTATGTATATAGTACTTAGTACAACACAGAAGAACAACCAAGAAATATATATTTCTGAGATTAGAAATAAATGGAAAAGGGGAGATTTTTCTCTTTACTTCAAACTTTTTATGACCTATTGTATTGAATATCCCAGATCATGAGATCCTATCTTTAAATTTCAAAACACATTGGAGAATGAAAATTAAATGAATTTGTTTATGTTGTTTTAATCTATTTTTTATTCCTAAAACCTTCACTGTCACAAATAATCTGTTTAGAATGCCCTACCTTTTCATCTACTTACTGGACATTCTGTTACTAGAGACCTTTCCTTCCATCCCACCAGTAAGGGGGGAAAAAAACAACAACACACACACACAGAAGGAAATGTGATTTAATGGGGTTTGAAAGAGTAGAGGTATTTCTTCAGGTCAGTGACAGGACACTCACCTCCAAAGCTGGAAAGACTAGTTCAAAAGCAAGCAGTGACTGACTTCATAATGAATTAATTGTGTGCCTGAACTATGATCCAAAAGGCCAGGTGGGCAGACCTTTATGCACTGATGGGTAGCCTCTCTGTGGCCCAAAACAAAAAATTCAGCCCTGATGGCTAACATGTGGTTTTCTGCTGCATTGTATTTACAGAGGTCTGTAGTGTAATTCATAGTGGGGAGCTAAAGAGACAGTAGAATTCAGACGGAAACTCTCAACAAATTAATATCCTAGCTCTGTAACACAAAATGCTTGTACCTAAACTAGAAAAAGAGGAAAACAAATATTTTATGCCAATTCTTGATTAACAATCATTTCGGATTTAGTAAGAGCTTTACAGACATCTTCCAAGATTCACAATAGTGTGTAATTTCGTATCAACAGAAATAGTTTTAAGGCGTGAAAAAATATATATCATCAACTGTACTCTCAAAAGCCAAGCTAGTTTCACACTTCACCATTTACAAAATAGGCATATTCTACCATCTTCGGTTAAATAACACCAGTGAGTTTTCATTTTTAAATAGTTCAACAGTGTACATTTGTATGAACTCTTTATTCTGTGACCTGTAAGTAGAAAAGCACGTCACCTAATTCTTCCAGAGCCCATGAATGGGATTCTACTCCTTTTTACTGCTTAGGAAAGAGGAAAGTAAGGCTGTGTCTCAGGCTGATGTTGAGGCTTCAGCAAAAAGAAAATTTTTAGCATATAGTTCACATGTCCTGTTTAACATAGCTGGAGGTGAAGACAGAAGTAGGTGGAGAATTTCCTAAGTCCCGGCTGAGGAAACAGCACAGTGAATTCAAACGTATGGGTCTTCCATTCGGGAGGCTCCCCAGGAACCTGGCTCCAAAACCAGCTACTTTGTCATCATCGGTTCAGTGCCTAAACTTGTCCCTGACCTTAGATTCCTTATCTAGTGAACGGCAGTCATGCCTCCTCCAACAGCATTGTTGTAAGGAATCAGTGTTGGGAAGGCGGGTGATGAATTGTGAAGTGTGAAAGGAGTTCATTTTCTGTTGTTGTTATCAATACTGACTCTTAGGAGGGAAAACTCATTAGCATGTTTGTCTCCAAGCCAGCGAATCACATGTGAGAGCGAGTCTCCATCTGCTCGGACCACTTCTGTTCCATCTCTCCTATTTCTTGCATATGCTCAGTCCTGAACTCGGATTGTTGGAGCTACTTGTTTTACTCATTTGTAAACTTGGTTGGGGAGCTGAAACCTCAGGAGTTTCTATTTCCAGCTCCAGTCAGAAACGTCTTTACCTATCTCGTTACTTTATTGTTAATACTGTGGGCCTGTGGCTTCAGATGTTTCCACGAATATCAACACCATTATTTTAGATTCCGTAGATTTATTTGATAGCTATGTTAACAGTAGCCAAGCAGCTGGTTTATTTCTATTTGAACATTAGTGGCTGGCTCTGCTATGCTATTTTTTTTAAATCATATTTTTTTTTCCCAGCAGATACAAATGATTTTTTAAAAAGGATTCTAATAGTAAGGTTAAGTACTGGGAAATCATCTGAAATGTCACTTGTTTTGCCCCCAGCTCACATGACTCATCCGCCTATTGTTTCGTAATGGCTGTTGTGACATTTGCTGTAAATGTTATGCTCGGTTCTACGTGGGTGTAGAGCTAGGGTTTTAGATGGCAGAAAATAAAATGCTTTCCCCCCATCTTTGGGGAGAAGAGGTTGCTATGACAGAAGAATCATTTAGGAGGAATAACATGAGTCAATATTGTAAAGCAAGACCTTTAATGAGACCTTCAGCAGTGTTTTGTTTTGTTTTTTTTTAAAGATTTTATTTATTTATTTGACAGACAGAGATCACAAGTAGGCAGAGAGGCAGGCAGAGAGAGAGGGGGAAGCAGGCTCCCCGCTGAGCAGAGAGCCCAATGCGGGGCTTGATCCCAGGACCCTGGGATCATGACCTGAGCTGAAAGCAGAGGCTTTAACCCACTGAGCCACCCAGGTGCCCCTCAGCAGTGTTTTTTAAAGGGAGAGGGAGCCCTGTCAGATGATAATTTCTTGTCTCCAGATCATTTCATAGTAATACATCCTTGGATGTTCAGCAAAAATAAAAACTTAGAGATTTAAGTTTCTAAAAAAAATTCTGCGTCACATGGAGCTGTTCATTTTCTATCAGCTGTCTGAAAGGACAAGAGAAAATGAACACTACTTAAAAAAATTACAGTGAAAACTGTAAGAACTATTAAATGATTGAGATTTCTTTTTTGGGGGGGTTGGAATTCTTTCTTAGTTTTTTTTTTTTTTTTTTTTTTTTAATTTTTAATGTGGCTCTCTTTCTTTTTTTTAAGTCTAATTTGGGGATCTGGGGCCTTTTAAAGCTGCAGCACATTGGTGTTTACAAGCCTGTCTTCCTGAATACCAGCCTAATACACACAGGTGTTGCCTGGTCATGTGAGTCAGACGTGCTTCTGTCTCAGGCCCAAGGAGCTGACGTCCAGGGAAGGTGGGCAGCTGGCCAGTCACAAGCCAGTGAGCGGTAGAGCTGGGTGCAGGGCACTGAGACCACACTTCCTTTCACCAGTCCCGACTGCCCTCACCAGAACTCTGTAGATAACTGACACTCTTTTTCTGATGCTTGTGCATATTATAGGTTAATTTTGAACATGTAGTAAATTTAAAATTCTATATCCACTTTTTATATGAGCTTCTTAAAAAGTAGGTGATTATTTACATAGCTAGTGTTCTATCGAAGGCATCTGTTGAGTTTCTTCAGAGTGAGAAGAGTATTCTTTTCCCCTCCCTCCTCCCTTCCTTCCATTCCTTCCTTTCATCCTCCCTCCCTTCTATTCCTCCCTTCTTTCCTCTGTCTCCTGTCCCCACTTCCGTTCTCCTTGTCCCCATAGGCAGTCATTCTCTTCAGTATTTTTGTTTGCTCTCTACATCATAGGCATTTTCTGCTTTGTATCCAAGAATTTTAGTGGGTATAAATGGCACAGTGTTACCAGTCTTATTCCGTTTCTTATTTTTATCACTAAGCATATGTTTTTAGACCTAGTCACATCATTATGGATGCAAATATCTAATAGTTTGCTTTTAATCATGGTAAAAATCCATGGTGGCCAGTGCTCCATTGTACCTATCCATTCTCCAGTTGGATGCCCCAGTGGCCACCAGTTCTCACCCATCACTAGAAACTGCTTCAATACATACTCATGGACATCACCCTAAATGATGATGAATGAGAGCTTAAGGAGAGAATTTCTTGAGGATATAATTCCCTGCAGAAGAATTCTGGGGTCACGGTATATAGCGTAACTATTTTATTTTCCTGAATTATTTGCCAGAATTGCTATACCAGTCTGCAGTCCCACCAGTGATATGTGATGGTTTTTACCTCTCTAAATCCCAGTGACATTGGAGATTTTGTGTTTTTCTAATTTTTGCCAGTATTCTTTTTGTAAGAGATTGAGTCTTTTCATTGAAACAAATAGCTTCCTGATTTCATTGGCAAAATGAATAGCTCTATTGAGAAACATATAATTGTTCAGTATATTTTATTTATCTGAATTGTAAATATTATCCATAAGATGGGCTTCCAGTTGCTCTGATGGTGAGAAAACAGTTTGAAGGTCATTAATGAGATGTGAGTAGGTCTCCCCTGACCCAACATCTCACTCAGTCATATATCCCTGTTTTCCACATTATGCTCCTTCTGGTGTATCAAAGCCTGATATAAAACTGACACCCTGCTTGGTGCCGTTGAAGTTATTGAACTCTATTCTAATTATAGTAATTCTCACAGGTCATAAGAGTTTGTTTTCTACTCTTCTGTGCACCTAACTAGCACATGACCTTGGTCATGTAGGACATCTTTGTACATCTACCATCCAATGCCACACTGGTAATCCAGCTGAATTGGTTAATTGTTTCATGAATGCTAAATGATAGTCATTTATATCTTTAATATTTCCATTTTATCTCACTACAGCAATAGCCTCTGGTTCTGAAAATTTTTTAGATTAAAACCATCCTCCCCGTGTTCTAAGATGTAAAACATTGGCATTTTAGCACAGCTTTGATTTAAGGGCTGGATCAGTTTCAAAACTGCTTCCTGAAAAAAATCCTGGCTTTGCCTGAAAATGCTTGTGATCTCACCACAATGCTAAGGTGAGGTAACCTTCCAGTCTTGTAAGAATACTGGTCAGGATCCTTCATTTTCTCAGTGAATTGGTATCTCTCACCACCTGTTCAGCTAGCTTTCAAGTGTGTCCACACTCTTTTAACAGTGTAGATAAAATACAACTCCAGGTTCTGGCTAAGAAAATACTAACCTGGAACAGATAGACTATGCTGATCGAAAAGCTGTATTGAGGAAAGTTGTATATAAAGAAGATAATTTGAGGAAAACATTTTTTCAGGTCTGTGAAGTAATTTGTGATTCTAGTTGTCCTATGAAAAAGCTGTGCCTGGTACCTTGTCTGTAATTGAAGGAAGTAAACTAAATAATGTCCAAGTCCCTGAAGTTCTGTGGGAACAATACTATACCAGTTAGTCTCTGTGGGAAGAACCAGCTATGTACCAAGTGAACCTGGGGGACGCAGGACTTCCCTTGTTTCCTCAGGAATTGTCTCCATGACTTGAAGACTCTCATGTCTATAAAGTAACTAGGACTTTCGCTTCCTTCTCATCCCCAGGTCAGCTGGCTCCCAGTTGCACACATTTATTCTTTTCCATTAGCCTCAGGATATGATTTTGCTTCCTCTCCTCCTCTAAAGCTTCCCCCGCACCCAAACTTTTTTTTTATGTTTCCCATATCCTTTGGTAATGGTGGCAGAGAGGGCTGTGTAGCTTCTACACTAGTACCTGACAACAAATCTTGGTCGGTTTAAAAGTTATATTGCTGATCCCAATGGGAACGGAATTAAGGAAATCACTCAGTTTCTTCATAACCGAAGCATAATGAGAGCCACAGAATGCCTATGAAGAATGGGTTAATGTCCAAGAAGTCCCTGGCAGAGGGCTTGGCACACAGTAGGGGCTGGAAATCAGTACACTGTTAGAGGGTGGAGCCACTCAACTGCAATATGAAACTTTAGGAGTTTAACCCTATAGTAAGAATATTCCTAAATGTCTTCACTTTTGTCAAAGCCCACGTGAGCAGTTAGTCCGCTGCTGCCGTCATTACATCCAAGAAGAAATATTTTTCTTACTTTAGTGTAGGTTTGCTTCCTGGGATGCAGTGGGAAGATACTGCAGAAGTTCATTCTGGGAAACAAGGACGGCCTCTTTCGTGAGGCTCGTGGTGTGGCTTTGGTGCCATTCCCATGGTGCATGTCCAGTCTTGGTGCTGTGATAAGCAGATAAAACCTGGAATGAATATTATACATGACTTGAAGTGCTTGTTTTTCCACATGTATTTCTCTTCTCTGAAAACAGATAAGTGAATGAAGTGAATGAAGTACCATTTTATTGTAAATTACTATTTGCTGCTAATAAGCTAGTCAAAATATTTTTTACTTCCTCAAACATTCTTTTTGTTCAAGCATATATTCCAAACTAGAAATTAATGTTAAAAGCGTATGAGTGTAAGCAAAAAAAAAGCTTGCTACTCAGAGCTCCTAAAGTCACGTGCAATCTCACTGTAATGATAAAAGATCTTCTCCAGGAATCGTCATGCAGTGGCGTTTTAGACAACCTTAATTTTGTAAAGGGTTGCATCTAAAGTTAGTGTATTGTTAAAGGTTTCAATATGCCTCTTGGTATTCATGCACAAGTATCTGACTTTCTTTTGAGAAAAAACAAAATCTGACTTAGCTTGGAATTCCAAGTTGCAATGAGGAAAAAAATCTCCTTTAACTTTCTGCTCTTATTATGTTAAGGCTACGACTCATCTCCAAACAAACGTATGATTGAGGTGATGTTTTGGAATAACATCCTGTGTTTTGGTGGCGCATCATTCTTCAGTGACATTCTGAGGTTGCATTGTATTAGCACATGATACTTTCCCCAGTTAATTGATATCCCAGGTTTGTCCAGGGGAAAATCTACAGCTCCCCCAAACATGCTTGACAAGTTATTATATTTACTTTAGTCAAAGCCCGTGTGTGCAATATCCCTCTTGGAGGTGGTCTATTATTGGAGTCCCATATGCTTTTTGTTTGGGAAGAAAGCAGTCACTGTGTCATACTGTTACATGGAGTATTCTTTTTCAGGGATGTTGTTCCCTTGGGGACCATATCGGGCCAGAGTTCCTTAGTCTAATAAGACCTTTGTACCTCTTATTGTATAAGAGTTCTGGGAGGGAAGCAAGAGTTAAACAGAAAATGTAATTCAAGCAACCATATTAGGCCACATGTGGGAAAACATGACTCTTAGTATTGGATTAAGAAAAGGTATTTGTTGTAAAAAGGACTGTGATGCCAAAACATTCAAGGTATTTTCAGGGTAAATTAAGCCTATTGTGGCACAGGGAACTTGTAACATTTTAGCATTTAGCTTAGCTTCTGAATATGAATGATCTAAACATGCATCACACAGAGTTGTCTATTCATAGATTTTATATTTAAAAAACCATACTATTAATTATATAAGTCCTATATGGTGATATCTAATCTAAGATTTTCTTGCATAAGTGTTCCCATCAGTAAAGTGATGTTTAATCCATATAAATATAATGATTCTAGCGGTATTAGATATATACTCATCACTCAGTAATACAAAAATACACCTGTAAGAATTAGTCACTTTAATTGTTGTACTCTACCAATTGATGGTAGATACATGGACTATGGTTGATAAAGGTAGAATTTTAAAAAGAATTTTGCACACCAAACATTGAAGCCCTTTCTTTCAGATTCTGTGATTGTGTCTAATGAGCACAATTTTATTGTGATTTTTACATGTAACTTTCAGATACAGAAATCATAAAATAAGCAATTAAAATACTTCACTATTTTGACAAATTATGATAATATAAAATCTGTTTTTTGAAATGTGAACATTTTACAGTAAATTTTATGATATCATAATGTTTTGAGACTGTCCTTTCATTTTTTTCTAACAGCAAATGGTGTCCCAGCAACGCATTCTAATTCATGAAGATTCCATGAACCTGCTAAGTCTTTATACCTCTCCCTCTTTGCCCAACATTACCTTGGGACTTCCGGCTGTGCCAACGCAGCTCAACGTGAGTCATTACACAGCAACCTGAGGGATACTGTCAGAGGGGAACTCTTCTTGCATTTCTCATATATTCAGACTTCAGGAAAACTTGGTAGAGTTCGCTTCTCCTAGAATTCACACACTTCACTCTGAGTTGTGCAGAGAAGTTCAGTTTGATTTCAAATTAAAGAATTACACTGGTTCCACAGTATCTAATATATATAAAAATAATAACTAACATTTATATAATGTTTCATAGGTTTTAGAAAAGAAAGCACCTCCAGATCTATTACTTTAGTACCTCCGCACAGCCGTCCCATGAAACAGAGATTACAGGCCACATTTGTATCGAAGAAGTAGCTGAGACTTGGAATACTTAAAAGCCCAAGGTCACAGAGCCATTGAGTAGCAGTCCTAAGACTCAACCCAGGCCAGTATTGAGAGGCATAGCTTCCAAAGCAAAGCAGCATATGTTTATAGAATTTATTTTGTGAATGACTTTATTTTCGGAATTTAAGTTATGGACTCTGCAGTACTCAGGAATACATATCTGGAAAACCTCTCTAAGAGCAACATTAAATTCTTCCCAGGAGATTCAAGGTGAATCAATTACTTTAAAAGTCCTGACATCTGAAATAGGATCTCTGGGAGGTAATTGTCCTACTAGCAGAAGATAGCAATAGTTATTTTACACATATTCCCCAAAATAATATAAATTTTAGCCATTGTAAAAGATTTGTACTCTTTCCCTGGAAAAATTCATCTGTGAACTGTGAGTAAATTAACTTGTACTTATACGGAAGTCATGTGATACATTGGGTTTAAAGAGAAATTTATTTCAACCCTTGGCACCAATTTTGTCAGACTTTAGCAGTCAAATTCACGTCTTTTATAATATGCCCACACCAGGAAATTTTTAAAAAGTTGACCATTTTGTGCCTCATTTGTTTTCAGAATTTATGGTGGGCTAATTTATGCACATGCACACCTGTGCACACCTGTACTGACATTTTTGAATTATAAATTTTGTAATTGAGTTAAATCCATATTATGTAATCAATCTAAGAGATATCTGGTTATATTTGGTATTTTTTATAGAGTGTAATGTTATCTTACATGATACAGTAATCTTATACCAGTGAGGAAGAAGCAGGATTTGGATGTTGTTTTATATCTGGAATTGAAGATGAAAGGCTTAAATAAACTGATTTCAGTTACCACCTTGAAATTTCACGTGAAGCATTTGTAAACGGTTGGGTCTCGTGAAAAGAAAAAAAGGAATTAGGGATGAAGCTGAACATAAATATTCATGGATGATATTTTCACATTTCCACTTACTAAAAATTAGTTTTTCTTCTATTCTTCTATTTCCTATTCTTCTGATGATAAGCAAATAGTGACACAAAAGCTTCTTATGACACATGAATAAACATTTTATTTCCACCCTTTTTTGCATGTTCTAAGTCATTCCTACCAGCTAACACAAACATACACCACTTTTAATGTGGTCAGAGAGAATTTTTTCCCAAAGGACCAAGTACTAATGCCAGACCATTTAATGTTTCAATGGTAATACAATTTGGTACCGTTGGATGAATAAACCAATGTGGTTTGGATTGAAGTTTCATTTTTCTTTGCTTCCATTTTGCTGTGGATGAGGCCATCACAATTAATTTTTCAAGCTTACCATTGCTTTGGCAAAGGGATCTCTAATATTCCATTTCCCCACTGAATAGTGGGAAATTTTTTAGGAAAAGAAGCCGGGAGAAGGAATCACTTCTAGATTAAACATTGCGTTGACTTGCCATGTGACTAAGACAAACCATTTACCTCTTTGTCCTTCAATTTCTCCATCACTGAAAATTGCTTTGCTTCCCTGGTGCACAGCAATTTTGAAAGATGAAACATGAGTTTTGAAAAGAAACACGCCACATAATTTTGAGGTATTAGACTTCTGCTTTTGTGATACCAAAATGACCTCCATTCATTAAATTCTTTGAATAGGATAATTCATTATTACTATTGATGATATTATTACCTTATTACTGTGTTATCATACATTTCAAGTTCTTAATAGCATTTTTATTTGATCTAATTTCACTTGTAGTTTATGTTATTAAACAAAAGTATCTGAAGTGTCATTTTCAATATTTAGAGATTTGGGGATCTGTTGTGAATTAATACAAAATACATGTTTAAGTCAAAGTCCTGCATATTTCATATAACCTTTCATTGGGTTGGCTGAAGAATTTTATTTTAAAAATTAAATATTGGAACCCTATAGCTCTGTTAGCTTATTAGAGGAATTGCTCCTTTTGTTTGAAACTCCAGAGCTACAGACAGTTTTATCTCCAGCTTCTTCACTGCTACGATAGAGGCATTAGTTTAGCGATTTGAATCCATTTTACATTGCCAGTATACCTTTTTACTTAATTAGTATGCTAAAAATTTTTTGAAATAAACTTCCCAGTTTATTTAAAAGCCTAAAATTAGCATCATTTCCAATGGGGAAAAGAAATCTTTATGTTCAGTACAACGGTACTCAATACTAACTTATCTCTAATAGTTCAACTCTATTTTTATTTCTCATCCATTAATTTGGTTGGTTTGAAAAGACACACTGTTGGGCAAAAGAGGTGGAGGTGATTAAGAGGTACAAACTTCCAGCTGTAAAATAAGTAAGTCACAGGGATGAAAAATACAACATAGGGGAATATAGTCAGTGAGATTGTAATCAGTTCGTCTGGCGACAGATGGTGACAGCCCTCATCAGGGTGAGCACATCTGGTATATACAGATGTTGAATCACTATGTTGTACACCTGAAACTCGGGTAATATTGTATGTCAACTACACTTCAGTTAAAAAAAAACAAACCAGAAGGAAAAAAAAAAAAAGACATGCCGTTATACATTTTCCCTACTCAGCTATCAGTCAGATGGGGTTTTCTTTTGGGTGGAGGCAGGGAGAATTACGGAATAAGAAACTCCGCTAATGCTGTACAGACCTAGTGGGTGAAAGAGGATTACCATCTCTGTTACTTCTTGACACAGGCTTCAAATTCACTCAAAGAAAAACAGAAGTGTGAGACCCAGACGCTCCGACAAGGCGTCCCTCTGCCTGGGCAGTACGCTGGCAGCATCCCAGCGACTTCAAGCCATCCCCACGTTGCTTTAGAGGGAAAGCCCAATAGCAGCCACCAAGCACTCCTGCAGCATCTCTTATTGAAAGAACAAATGCGACAGCAGAAGCTTCTCGTGGCTGGTAAATAATCATGACACCATTCGCGGATCATTTTAGGGCTTGATTTATCTGTGATCTGGTGTAAGGTCTTTTTAGCTCAAGACCCTCGTAAAGATTGAAAGTGTCACACAAGGGTGTCCCTGAGACTTGATCTTGTGGGAAAGGCTACTTTTCCTATTTATTCCTCTAGACATGTGGGGGGGGGGGACACTGCACCTTATTTAACCTTCATACATACGGAGGCGGATGACTGGTGAGTCACCAGTCAGGTGCTCACCTGTCTCATGTTCTGGCACTTCTCCCTCCATCCCCTACAGCCTAGCTTTCTTCTGATGTGTGCCCGGTAGAATCACTAGTTTTCATCACATTTATCTCCTATATCTATTTTCTGTGGGGTTTTTTTTTTCTATTTCTAAGCAAAATTGTGCATATGTGTACATGTGTATATATATATATATTTTTTTTTTTCAGGTGGAGTTCCCTTACATCCTCAGTCTCCGTTGGCAGCAAAGGAGAGAATTTCCCCTGGCATTAGAGGTACCCACAAATTACCCCGTCACAGGCCCCTGAATCGAACCCAGTCTGCACCTCTGCCTCAGAGCACGTTGGCTCAGCTGGTCATTCAGCAGCAACACCAGCAGTTCTTGGAGAAGCAGAAGCAATACCAGCAGCAGATCCACATGAACAAAGTAAGCCCCCAAGTCAAAGTCAGGAGGTCACAACCACCAGTGGGGGAAGTGGGGTTCCCTTCTCTGATCCGGGCACACAAGATGAAGATGTCGGTATCTCTGCATCATTGTTGACCGGAGATTGACATCCTAGCCCTGGGGACAGCCTCACAATATTAGTATTTTCACCCTCATTACATTCACAGCATGTTGGTAGCAACACTGAGATAACTGATTGGTGAGGGCTTCTATGATTGAGGACCTATTTGAATTCAGAAGCACATACAGGCACATGAGTGCAGAACCCCATTTTTTTGGTTTCATAGAATAGGCTTGGGGCCGAGTTGAAGGTGGTGGATCGACAACTCAAAAAGTTCCCACAGGTGCAGGCAGATACGACAAGGTGAGCCCACAAACTATTTCTCAGCAACTTGTATGTATCCGTGTTCTATTTATTTTTTAGCATGCCCCACTTTGTTCCAAACTGCGTTTGAAGCAACTTCTCAGAAGTGTGTGGTAATTTTCTGGCAGCCATATTGTGGCCAAGTGGGAAGCTGATGTCTGTGTCGCACCACATCCTTAGGCGCTCTCCTGCTGAGGCAACCACAAAGAAACAGTGATTACAATGTAACAACGTCAGGCAGGCCAGGCCCGTAAAACATCTTCGGTGAATTCATAAGCAGACTCATCTACTCAGTTTTGACACCACCCTCCTCTATGACGGGTTTACAAAGCCAAGTCTTCTCATTCCTGGGCGTGTTACTGTCATCGTCATCGTCCTGAATAGCATGATTCTATGAATAGCGTGGTTCATATCCTATCCTTTGTCACTGTATCATCCACAAGTATCTGTAGAGGTATGATTATTAAGAAATGCCATTCTGTTTACTAAAGGTAGCTAAAAAGTGGCTTACTGTTGAAGAGCTTTATTGCATCGAGACAGAAACAAAGCAACGCCTCATGGGCAAAGGTCTAATCACCCTTCTAATAGCAGTAGGAGAAAGGGGTTCTTCATCAGGGGCTCACCTTACTGCAGGCAGGACAAGAGGTTTTCTCTTCTCACAGGGCAGAGCCAGGAAGGGAGCTCGGGCTGAAGATCATACAACTGAACAGCCCAGCCCTTTGCTGCCTTCAAAGATGATGTGGGGGTGGTGGGGAGGGAAACGGGTGCTGGCGATGGATGGCCACGTCCACTGCCTTTTGTGCCGTCTCTCACTACACTGCACACGGCAACCCGTGATACCACATGCTCTTTAAATATCATCAGGTTGATGCTGTTATTGCTACAACATTTCTCGAAATTTTTCAAATTATTTTGTACCAAGGCAGTCTCCCTGGAGGAGACCAACTTCCTTCTTGTAAGAGTGGCCTGGTACTCATTGACTTGAATGTGACTCTGTGTATGTTTGCTATATTGTGGTAGAGTTCAGCTTGTTTGTTTTGTGGTCTCTCAGCACTACTTAAAACTACTACATATTTACTAGGTAAATTGTCCAGTGACTAATGCGAAAAATTTATGAAGGAAGAAAAATTGGGAATCCTACCTTTTGCCTCATAATATTTTTGTTTTGTTTTGTTTTTTGGGTTTTGTTTTTGTTTCTTGTTTGTTTGTTTTGTTTTAAAGAGAGAGAGAGAGAGAGAGCAAGGGAGCATGAGCAGGGGAAGGGCAGAGGAAGAAGGAGAAAGAGAGAATATTAAGCAGGCTCCATGCCCAGTGCAGACCCCAGTGCAGGACTCAACCTCATAATCCTGAGATCATGACCTGTGCTGAAAGTGAGAGTCTGATGTTGAACTGAATGAGCCACCCACCCACCCCATTGTCTCATAATATTTTGATCTGGAATTGAGTTCATTAGATTCCTAGGAATACTTTAAAGAATATTTTGGAACACATTATTTCAGACTCTGTGGTATGCTGATAACAGAATCTTTATATTTTAGTATCACACTTGAGATTTTGACAGGCGGATGCTAACCTTAGTCACATGGAAGAAACCAAGATGAAAAGCAGGCATTTGCATTGAGCAATGAGAAAAGCAAATCTTATCAGAGACCTTCTCCCATGTGGAGCTGATTCCTTGGAATCTGTTAAGAATTCTTCCCGAAATTAGAAACAAACCTATACTTTCAGGTACATGTTTGTACAGTGGTTTGATTATTAAATCTTGTCCTAATTAGGCAAAATGAAGTCCAGAAAACTTCAAAGTACAAAGCTGATCTTTATATATTAACCCCTCTCAGCTTGGGTGTTTAGATTACTCAAGCAGGTCTCTTGTTGGCTGTTCTCCAAGTATGTATTCCATATGTTTGGTCCAATGGCATATGCACATTGGGTATTCTCCAGATTTTGAAAATATTTCACCTGCCCTCAATTGTCTAAGGGAACAGAGAAGAATCTTATTAAAGAAAATATTGAATTTCTGTTCCTATTCTGAAGTATTCACAATAGAATTATCAAGAAATGAATTGTTACTGCTCTCCCTTCCCTATGAGGTGATGAAAACATTTATTTCACATTATGTGAGGGCCATAACTTAGATGCCAAAACCAAAGAGTTTCTGTATGATCATATATTTATGTACACTCTAACCCTTTTGAGTGACCATTAATGAGAAATAACCACAGAAACTTTAATTTATATAATTTTTTTCCTGGTATAACACATAAATCTATATTGAGTCATGTCAAATTAGAGCCAAATAGTTGGCATCATAAAAACATGGTCCCTGCTCTTGAGCAACTTACTATAGCAGGAAATACATGCTCACATAAAGACGTAGGTGTGTAGATAATGTATTTGAAAATGTCCTTACCATTTGCTCCCTCAACTTTTTTTATGGTTCTTTATTTAAGATTTGGAGAAGCAAAAAATGCAGTGACAATGAAGAAAAAACTAAGTAGATTTATCCCTAAACCTGTATCTTGTGAAATATGATTGTCCTTGCTGCTATGAAATTTTTAATGATATAATGGAATTGCTAAAAATCCTTAGAAGAACTAAAAGCAAAGCTGTACTTTTCAGAGCAGAGTTTATACAGTAATTGACTTACTAAATTTTGAAAACTTTCTAGTATCTTGCTATTGTTTGAGTGCATTTATGAAAGCAGTCATTCCTGCTTGTTGTAACTCTACAACATAAATATTATTAATCATATTAAATAACTTACCTACCCCTTGCTTATTATGTAAATGTAAATGACATTTACAGCGGAAATTTGTGTGTCATAATATAGTTTTTTGTCTCATGCAGTTAGGATGTAAGCATTTAATAGTTTAGCAGAAATATGCCTGGAATGGATTTACATAGTATTTGCATTGTTATACAAGCTAGAAAGATGAGTGGAAAACCCATCAGAATGATTTGTCTCTCTGCTCCATTGGTTTAAATATTCAGTTTTCAAGGAAAGTATTTTGAGAAGTTCAGCCATAAGAAAGTCATGGCTTGCAAGTTTCATTTGGGTTTTGTGTTTTTTTTTTAGATATTGAAAATCAGAAATGCATTTACCAATTTCTGTTGCTATCGTATGATAGAATCTTACAATGATTACTTGTGAGTTTTTTCAAAAAACCGAGAGTTTCTTTATACTAGCACCAAAAGAAGACTGTTGTTTTTCCCAGTTATCTTTCATTTTTTTATTGGAAGATTAAAAAGCTTTCTAAAGAAGAATCTTTCCCACAGATACAAAATAGCAAACAAAAAAGTAAGAGTGTATTGGTAATTTTAAGTTTAAATATTGCAACAGAATTTCTGGTAAAATAAGACTGTAATTAATGAAAGCAAAACACTCTGAAGTTACTTGACCATTTTTATGATTTTTGAAGTATTCTAAGCACTACCTGATTAATATAAGGGCAAATCTCTAGTTGTATCATATTGGAACAATACACAGAAATTTTCCTCAGTTCTTCATGCATTTTTGTTGTGAGATAATTTGGCATAGAATTCTGCCCCCTACCCAATGAAAACATTCTTTAAATAATTTCTGTTATAGTATTAATAGAATAGCATTGATGCACACTAAATTTCTACTTTAACTAGAATTTTTCTAGTACCTATATTTTTGATACTCATTCTAACAAATCCACGTGAGCAGAAATTTCCAGAAACTTCTTCATTCAGTACTTATTTGAATGAAATACTGATTTATTATAGATTTATCCATTTAGCAACTCATTGAATTCTTGCTGTGTGCCAGATGCTATTTTAGGCACCAAGAGAATAATAACATTCAGTGTCCTCCTGGAGCTTACAGTGTGGGGAACTGTATCCAGTAAGTATCCAGTAAACAGAGTAAACAGTAATACAGTGTGTTAAGTACTGGGGATAGGGGACATGAGGAAGAAAATTGTTTCTTTGAGGAAGTAAGACGAGACTTCTTTAGTTACCTCTATCTTGTCCTTTTTATATCCTCCTTCCTTCCTCCCTCCCTCCCTTCCTCCTTCTCTCTTTTTTTCTTTCTCTTTCTTTCTTTCTCTTTTTCTTTCTTTCTCTCTTTCTCTCTTTGTAATACGCTCTGTGATAAATATCTTATGCATTCCTTTGACTGGATATCAGCCAACACCTTTTTAAAAAACCCACATAAATCATGAGATGATATCTTCTATATGTCAAGGTTCACTGTAGATGTAAGTATTTATTATATATTTATTCCTGTGATACTTAGGCATTTTGACATGAGTGCTATTTTATCATAATAAAAATATATCTAAGAAGAGCTGAGTAACGGAGAGGCCAAGCAGATGTCCTGTGTTGCCCTTATTAAAGCAGGTAGATATTATGTCTGACAAGCAAGGCATGAATCTAATTCTCCTCAAGTGCTGGAATGGAACAAATGGGGAGTTTTCATTGGTTTTTGGAAGAGAATTTGATCCTTTATTTGAGTAGTATCTCTTTTATTCTTTTTCTTGAGATGATTTTCTAACATCAGTGTTACATATTCTTCATGACCCCTCGTGATTCATATCCACTCCTTGTCCCCGATCATCCACAGCAACCCACAGGACCATATTCTTTGCTGCCTGTGGTCAACACAAACATAGTGTGCGTGCGAGTGTGTGATTTTTTTCCTTATAAAATATCCCAGAAGGCATTTCTAAAATAGAACTATTTTGTGCACTATTGAGCAAAGTGTATATTTTTCCAAGGAGATATATTTGAAGAACAACAACTATAAAGATGTAGCATTCCAGAAAGTTTACATTTTTAAGTCACACTTCCTATTATCAAACACCAAAGAAAATGCTTTGTATTAGCTTTATTTTTTTTTATTTCTTTTCAGCGTAACAGAATTCATTGTTTATGCACCACACCCAGTGCTCCATGCAATGCGTGCCCTCCTTAATACCCATCACCAGGCTCCCCCAACCTCCCACCCCCCGCCCCTTCAAAACCCTCAGGTTGTTTTTCAGAGTCCACAGTCTCTCATGGTTCATCTCCCCACCCGATTTCCCTCAACTCCCTTCTCCTCTCCATCTCCCCATGTCCTCCGTGTTATTTGTTATGTTGTATTAGCTTTATTTTAATCAAGGTACTTCTAACCATGACTTCCTTGTGGGAAGATTCACATTTTAAGTGTGATTAGAGGAGAACCATGAGCCAGTTTCTGCTCTTTGCTGCGCCTGTTACTCCAAGGGTATCATTCCCTCCCCTTCTTTTAAGAGCTATGCATCCTCCCACACCTTCTCCAGAGGTACTTTGGGTTTCTTTTTCATAATACCAGCTCCCTGTTATAAGGAAGATCCACTGTAAATTGGGACACCAAGCCAGCATTGTTATGTATGTCATCTTCTCAAACTTAACAACTCACTCTTTTTAGTATCACAGAATTTAATGAGTTGTATTTATTTTTAAAGATGTTATTTATTTGACAGAGGGAGCAAGAGAGCACAAGCAGGGGAAGCAGTGGAGGGAGAGGGAGAAGCAGGCTCCCCGCTGAGCAGGGAAACCCACAACCCTGGGGTTCAATCCCAGAGTCCCAGGATCATGACCCAAGCCTAAGGCAGGCCCTTAACCAACTGAGCCACCCCCGGCACCCCACTAAGTTTAATTCCAGGGTTTGAGTAGGTGGACCAACATGACAGGACTAGCAGTTGACAGAGCATGAATTCTGACATAGGTTGAACAACCCAAAAGTCTATCCTGAACCTAAACTTAGGATTTTAGTGTTGTTTTTATCATGGAGCAGGAGGCAAGATTTTCCTTTTTCTTTTTTTTTTTTTTAAATACATTTTTATTTTAAATAAGCTCCATACCAAATGTGGGGCTCGAACTCACAACCCCAAGACCAAGAGTCACATAATCAAGAATCATGGGTATGCTCTACCAACTGAGCCAGCCATGCGCCCCAAGACAACATTTTCCTAATTTTATTTTTGCCCGAAGTAGAAAGCTTACAATTAAAGGCAAGGCAAACAAACAAACAAAAAAGGAGGATGATCTTATTTAATGTCTTTATATTTGGTATTGGTTTGGATTTGTCAAAATGAAGAAACTCCTTTTCCTGACCCCACTGCTCAACTTTTCTCACATTGCCCTCCATCCGGTTAGTAAGTTGGAAGCCTCTCTACATGGCTTTCATGGGGGGGACATTCAGATATCCACTAGATCGTAAAGCTTCCCAATAGTGTGATGTGGGTGCAGTACGGCCAGGCCCTGACATTGCAAAATTCTTATTTTTATTGTTACTGTTTTTTAGATTGGGGAAAAATCTTCTCGTAAGTGCTCTGAGCGAGTCTGATGCTGAAAGTCTATTGACTTCATCAAGTTCAACTGAAATGCAAATTTGGCATCTCATCCATGGGTGGTTGGAAAATGCCTTGTTTAAAGTTTTGAAAAATGGATGAGTAGAAACTTGAACTGGGCTTTCATTTAGGAAAGTAGGCATTACTGTTGTCAGGTTTAATTTCTCTCTCTCCGTTTGACAGTAGGTTTCCAGGCAGAGTCTTTAATCAACAATTTAGGATTACATTTTGCCCATTAGATGGATAGTATGTCCAAAAACTTTAGCAGGCACCGAAAGGCAGTCTTAATTTTATAACAGTAAAAAGCCCCCTAGATTATTTATCTATCTATAGAGGTTTATAGAAGGAACTTTGACTTTGCCCTTAAATAGATGTTATTTCGACATGATTAGCCCAATGTAAATAGATCCGTGTAGGTATGTGCTGAGCTTCAAAAAAACCACTTACTGCCATCCCGGCTTACATCATCACAGAGAATTCATATAGAAGCATTTCACTACATAATTACAAGTTGATGGTTTATAATATACAGAAAATGGCTTGTTGCTTTATTATTAGATGTGATGAAATCCCGTGTTTGTAAAAGAAACTAAATGACCATTTCAGTGGATTAATGGTTAACATTCATAAACGTTCCCAGTGTTGCTTTCATAACTTGAAGACCAAGGGAAGGACCTCGACCTTTCCTTTTCACTCTGCACTGTTAATCTAGTCAGAGACGCTTTTACTGAATGAGAAAAATAATAGTTGGACATGACTATGAGGTAAGAAAATAGGGGAAAGAAAAATATCTGGGGAATTAAACCATGTGAATAGTTTGACTGATGTTGATTCCAGGCTGTTCAAAGGGAGAGGGAAGCTAAATAATTAGGTTGTTTCTCAAACTTGACAAATAGTTTCATTTGACAGGATGAAATAATTAAGTTTTACTAAGGAATTTTTAATAATGCTAAGTGATTTGTGGACATGAAAACCCACCAATGTATGGCAGTCTCTTTGTTATAGATTTTGGTTGCTTATAAAGTCCCCTGTATCTTTCTGCCCTTTCTCTAAATACATATGAAATCTCAGGGATTAGAGTGACCCTGAAATGTCATATGATCCTAGAATATTCCCATTCCTTCAGGCAGAATTGCATCCAGGGCTAACCTCGCATATCCTAAATGCACCCTTACTCTCTTGCTATCAACTTAGTTGTATCAACCAGCAATAAAAAATCACTTCTAAAAAATAATTTCCTGGCATGGAGTTGTTCATGGCGTTCTGCAAAGATTTGCTAGCAACCATTATGCTGCATGCTAAAAATGAAAATAGGAAGGCATGTTCTTTCCCTTGAATAACCCATAGACCTGCAAACAGATCATTCTAGTCAAAGAATGTTCTATATAATGAATAGTTCATATGAAATGCGACATCTAGAATGCTTGAGGACCTTGCTGAGAGAAGTGTATGATGTCCTGCAGAATTATTTACTAATTTTGCAACTTTTGACAAAGTATTGAACCTCCTCATCCAGTAATTCTCTAATCTGCAGGTTTTAGAGGTTTATAGTGAGGAGTGCATGAAAGGATGTACTGAAAGTGCTTCGTGAACACGGTAAGCACTACTAAATTCTAATGCAGCATTTCTATTCTTCTGTAACACTAATAGCTTCATTTTCCTTATTCTGTTAATGAAAATGGTTGGTTGTCTGTAAGTGCTAAAATATTTCCAAGATACATATTTCCTACTTGCCTCAATCTTGCATCAGCCTACTTTGTTGTAAACCAAACCACTAAATTTGGTTCCAGCTTGAGCCTTTGTATTCATCATGAAGCAGACCTTGTTTTCTCTTTGGAACAGTATTACTATTAATTATTGAATTATTTAGTGAGGTATAATTTACACAGCAAAATGCATTCCTCTTGCTGTACAATTCACTGGGTTTTCACAAATGCCTATCGTCACATAATTACCACAGTCAAGATATAGAACAGTTCCTTCCCCTTCCAAACTTGCCTTGTGTCGTTCCTTTGTAGTCGATCCCAACCCCTACCTCCAACCCCTGGCAAAGTACTTGAATTTTTTACCATGTAGAGAACATAAAACAACTCACAAGTATGAAGGATGGCATATTTTAAGAGCAGGCAGACATCAGCTCGAAATGATCTAAACCCTAGAATGTTGAAGTAAGAAGGGCCATAAGGGATTATTTTCAGAGGTCATAGGCGGACACTCTGTGGACTGGAGCCGTTCCATTGAACTGCTGTCATTGGCTTGCCTAGTATCTTAGCAAGCATTTCAATTATTGGTCGGTCTTTTTTTTTTAATTGGTTAATCTTTAAAAATAGAAAGATTTCAAATACAAATCTGGATTTCTGGCATTGTCTGAAAAATTGAAAATCTGGCTATACTGGGACCCATATTTCCATCTGGCCATTATTTTCTGGGGTTTATTCTTGGTCATCCATTTTTAAATAGAACTTGTGCTGCTTTCCAGAGTACCAAAGCAAGGGTTGATCAATGGAGAGAAAGGGAAATATTTATGAATCAACTGATTTGAAGATCATTGGCTTTGAGATCTTGTCTATTCTGAGGCTCAGTCCAAAATCACCAATGGTGACTTTCCTTAACTGTGCCTCTGTACATTACCCTTAAAAAGCAAAGAAAGAAAACTTTGAAAGAAAGCATACTATCACCTGAAGATTGGAAAGGGGATGGGGGGGGGATCCTATTATGTAATAGAAAGACATGAGATTACACAGTGTTGTAAAAGAAGGAAAAATAGCTCATTTGTGCTCTGGTTAAGTCTTGTTATGCTCTCTTGCTGGGGATTTATGTTCTGAAAGCTGATCTTTCTGTTTCTACCTTTGCCTGCCTCAATCCAATCTTCTATAGCACTTGGAGTAACCATTTACAAATACAAATCAAATCATGTCAAGAGCTTGTTTAAAACTCCCCAGTTGCTCCTTATTGTACAAAGGATAAAATCCAATCTTTTTGTGGCCTACAAGCTGACATGATCTGGCTCTTGCCCCCATCGCTGACCTCATCTCCCACTCCCTTCCCTAACTTGCAGACTTTCAGCTATGCTGGCCTCCTCTCCAGTCTGTGGGGAATGTCATTTCAGCCCCAGCAGTTATGTTAGTCACAGTTCTATATGGAATGTTCAACCACCAGATCTTCTCATAACTCCCATCTTGGTATTGGAGTCTCTCTCTGCTCAAACATCACCTCTTCCGAGGGTCCTTCCCTGCCCATACAAATTAGACACAGATGCTCACCCCTTTCCCCATCACTCTCTACACATTAAGTTCCAGTCTTCAGTTGCTTATTTTCTGCCTCTTCCTCTGAGAGGTTGCCTGACGGCACTTCTCAGGCTGTGGCATATAGTAAGTGCTCAATAAAAAATTGTCCACTGAATGAAAGAGTAGGTGGGTAACTTTCTCAAACTCACTGGAAACACTGAAAGGAGGAAATTTTCAGTAGCCTTACCAGAAGTTGACACTTGTCTAAGTTATTGAATTACTAGTGTGATTTGATACCAGAAAAAGGATATTTTAATTGCAGGCGTTGTTTTAGACAATCATTAAAGTCATATAGACAAACATGTTTTTATTAAGAATTCACTTCATCCCTAGATTAGTTCTATATCTCTTCAATATTGGTAAGAAGGGAGATTTTTCAGTTAGACTTTTAATTAGTGTGAATAATGAACCAATATTTAGAAAATATTTCTCTCTTGTTATTTAGTTTGTGTTCTTTTGGCAATTTCCCTAAAATGCACAGAAGCGAAATGGCATAGAGTATTTTGGCTTGAGGTGGAGTGCTTCTCTAAGTAGACCTCTCATTTGAAAGCCCTCCATGCTCTGCATGTTGTTTTTGAGAACAGTTGGTACATACCTAATCTATTTGTGATTTGAGACAGAATTTTATCATTGTTTTAAAATCTAGTTTCCTTGGAGCTTAAGGGAAAGGTTTCATTTTCCAAAAGAAGAATTTTGCATTTATTTAAAAAAAAAAAAAGAACAAAAACAAAAACTCGTGCCATTCCCCAAGTAAAATCTGTCTTCAAATCTGAGGCAAAATAAGAAAGTGATGAGTTGGGTTGAAGGTCACTTTGCATAGTTTCATAATCACATTCAAACACTTGTGCTTAATGGGTTGTTGACAATTTCAGAAAACCAGATGTCCATGAGTAACTGACTTACTCTTCATACACTCTTATTCTTAGTTACCCTTCCAAATCTGAAGATATTTGTGGGGATGTGAAAGATCTCCTCGGGGAAAATTCAAAATACGGAATTTAAAGATACTTTATTTGATAGCACTTACACTTATGTTGATTTCCAGATTTTGTCAAACAGTGTAACTTACACAAAGACGAGCTTAATGTGCTCATGTGTAAAGGTTAGCAGCACGGCCTTTAAATATTATTTCATGAATTCTACATCATTTGCCTGTAGACTATATGATATTTAACATGGAATATAAAACATCGAAATTATGCATCTGCCATAATTATGAGCCTGGCAGGGATTGACAAGAATGGAATGATCACGCTTAAGGGTGTTCGAAACGTAGATAAATTATCCTGCCCGGTCTGTAGCATGTCATTGTGAGTGCGGAGGCGTGTGTGTGTTACAAGCCCAGAGCGGTCATAGATTGGCCACTCCATTCTTGGTGTTCAGTACGATCGCCGGTCAGTGGCAGGGAGAGCACGGAGAAACACGGACAGATGAGGAAGAGCACAGATGAAAGGGAAGGAGAAGGAGAGGCACAGCCATGATCTTCCTCTCAGCTGGGTTCCCCACCAAAGTAGTGCACCTGGTGTCAGACAAATGACACACGGTGTGTTTTACAGATGGGCCCGCGGCCGAGAGTCACACAGGCTCGTACATTTATCTGTCACACAGATGTTTCGTCTTGTGTTTTGTAGCCAGCAAGGCAACCGCTCAACTTTGCTGGGGGATCACCTCCAGATGTTCAAACCAAAGGGAGACTCTGCTACCCCACTGAGAGTAAGCAGACAGCTCCTCCCTGCATCTGGGGCCACTCAGCGACAGTACAAATTAGAAGAGGCTTCGCCCATACCGTGTTTGTAATGGTCACATTTGAAGTTCAAAAACACATACGACACAAGACAATTGGAGTCTTGAATGTCTTCAGAAAGAGCCAGAAACTTACAGACAACATCAAGTAATTTTTTTATTTTAAAAATCCTAAAATAAGGCAGGTTTTCTGTGACTTTGGTCTGTAGATTTTTCTTGCTGATGTTAATTGCTAATTTTTCCACGCTAGCAGATTTGCAGGCTTAAAGAAAAACAGCTTTAGTCAGATACCTGGAGTAAGAAGTGTAGGTTAACTCCTTCTCTGCATTACAATTTGCAAAACCGTCTCTCGGAGATCACCATATATCACTTCTGTATTTTGTGAAACTTTGCAAAAGCACATATTTCATTTCAGAGATGGTGAAAAAGTGGTAGTTATTGCTCATGTAGACATTATCATTTGCTTCATAACCTGGTAAGGAAAATGTCAAACCGCTGTTACTGAACATCAATTAGGCTTTCGGGTATTTAGCAAAAAGATGAACCAGAGAGAAACAAGGACAAATTCCTAGATTTTTGACTCGTGCAATTGGGTATTGCTGTTCACTGAGATGAGAAAATGAGGTGAGCTATTGCTTATTTGAGTAAGAGATGAATAAAGATTTTCTTTGAGCTCTTTAAAATTTTTGGTACCTATTAGGTATTGTAGATCTAAGAGAAGATGTTAAGGAAGCAGCTGAATATGCAAGTTTGGAGCTCGGGGAGACATTGGAATTATTTATATTAATTCAGTTGTCATCTGAACATGGCTGTTTCAGAGTAGAATGCAAACTGGAAGGGTATAAAAAAATTCTGAGTTTCTGCTCTTTTTTTTGTTTGTTTTTGGAGATGGCTCAGCTTCTCTTGGACATGAAATTCCTTCTTTATAAAATAAGGGTTTGAAAAATGCTATTAGAAATTTTCCAGTGACTACATTTTATATGTATATAGTCTGTACTCATAAGTTACTGTTTTATGTCAAGAAACTTTTTTTTTTTTTTTTTTTTTTTTAACAAACCATCAAGGAATTCTGCCCTTAGAAGATCATTTTGCCATTTGGCCGTCTTGCCCAGTTATCATAGCGTTACTCATTCTGGCACTTTTCTCCCTCATGTTTCCTTTAGTACATCACAAGTGTAGATGAAGCCAAAGGAACTGACTAGAATAAATGGCCTTGTTTCTTTATTGCACATGGAACATTGTTATATACGCATCTGTGTCCATGAGGTTGTAAATACGGACCAAAATTGATTCATGAACTAAACGATGAGGTTTCTGGGTACATCTATGACCTCAGAAATACATTAATAGGTCAGAATTCAGAAGGTTTTTTGTTAAAATGTACATATGATATATTCTGTGAACACTAAGCCTTTGGTCACTATTTGAGATTTTCTTTAATCTACTTGGTATCTGCGGAAAGTTACATTCCAGGAGTTAGCACACAGTTTGGTCTTTAGTTGTAGTAATACCAGCCTCTTACCTTCAAAGATTCTGTGATTGTGTCTTGGTGCCCTTTGTGAAGTGCTTTACCCTCACTGACACTTATTAACATCCCAATTAAATTGCCACTGGATTTGGCATGAATGTGGTCATTACTGACTTTCAACAGGAGAATTTTCGGTCAAATAGTGCAGATGAAAGCCTTGTTGGCATGAATTCTAAAGAGAACAGGAAAAGAGAAATGAAGTCAGTAAAGAGAGATAACTCAAGGCGTTTTGCTGTGAAGAGAGGTACATAATGGTGTTGGTGGGGGGAGCAAGGGAGGTTTTATTTAAAATCACTTTGAAAATGCACAAATAAGAATATTCTAGCAGAAAGGGGAAATGTGTGTTGGAGAACAGAGTGGATCATTGCAGGAGTGGACAGGATCCAGACTGTAAGCCGAGGGATTGCCGGAGATAAGAGTGCAGACATTGCTTTCAGAAGAATGGGGGGAAGGGTGAACGGGCAGCTTGGGAAATGCGATGGTAGCAGGATGTTGAGTTTCTCTTGAGAGGCTTCTGCCTGTCAGTGAAATAATAAGCACAGGTAACAGCAGGTAGTGAAGAAGAGGTTTGGATTTTAGAGGTCTGAGGAGAGTGGAGGTAGTTTGAAATCTTCATTGAAAGAGTGGGAGTGAATTAACTAGAGAAATGTGGTAGGATTGCCAGGCAGTGCTGAGGGCCCTTTTGAGGGTTTTGCTCATGAATCTACAGAGAAACATTCAGCATGATGGTAATTCGTTTATTCGTTTCCCAGCTTATTTGGCTGCTTGGGTTTGGCAGAGCCATAGTATTAACTGAGGTTGGAAGTCTTACTTTTCCAGGAAAACCCGTATTCAAGAGGGCAGGGGAGTTGAAGACAATGTAAAGGAGTGATTTTTAAAAAAAAAAAAAAAGATTATTTATTTGAGAGAGAGAGAAGGGGGGCAGAGAGAGCAGAGTGTCTTAAGCAGACTCCCCCTAAGGGTGGAGCCCAACCTGGGACAGAATCCCAAGATCCTGAGATCATGATCTGAGCCGAAATCAAGAGTCAGATGCTTAACCAACTGAGCCACCCAGGCGTCCCAAGGGAGTGATTTTTAATAATGGAGAATGGAGCCTAGTCCAGCAAGGAGGGATGTGGCGGGTGAGGGGAATTGGTGGCAGCAAGAATGCATTAGGACTGGTTGGGGTCAGAATATTCTGAGAAGAAGAACTTTGAAACTGATTTAAGAAAGTAGACAGCTACCAAGAAAGACCAGGGCTAGGGTATGATCACAGCTTTGGGCGCTGAGGTAGAGCAGAGAAAAAGACCATTGGATGTGAGGAAGTCAAGGTAGTGAGGGGCCATGTTGGGACTGGGACTGAGAAGGAAATAGCAATAGACTTTCCTTTTACTTAGCAGGCGGTATCTGCAGTTCCCTCTAGGTAACTGAATAGTCCCTTTAGTCAAACATGGAAGTTGCAGAGTCATTCCTCAGTAAGCAGGGACTTTTGAGGGGACGTTTCCAGAACAGTGGTCACGTGCTCCCTCATGGACCTTTCATGAACGGCCCCCTCAGTTCCTGTCTCATGGCCACACATCCCATATAGTTTTCTTCTCTCTTCCCCACAGAGATTCTTATGTGCAGGAACTTCTGAACGCCTCCTAGAGGGGTCTGCCTGACTCATACGTGTCCTTGGTCCGCCAGCTCTGATGCGCTAGCTCCCATGAATTTTCCTAGCTAAGCTTTGGTAGTGAGAGGGCAACGTTCTACAGCTCACCAAGCATCCACCCCGAAGATGAACTGCAGCCATCTGCTTGCAGATTGTCCCTCCAAGGGGCTCTTGCAGCCTCCTTCACCTAATACCTTTCCTTAGGGCAGTCTTTCTCCCCACAAGAATCTCTGTTGTACTCTTGAACGTCACATCTGAGGTGAGCCATAGAGGTAAGGGTTGACTGATGAGCTCTCTCTCTGAAGAATGGGTGGATACTTGTCACCCAAAGTCCCGATCCCTGGTGTCCCAGCTCAGACTGGGACTTTTCTATTAAAATCCTGCCTCTTTCCTACGGTGTCACATGCTCTTTTTCTAATAGCCAATTACATGGGATCCTTCAGTTGTAGAGTCAACGTTCGGGAATATTACATTGTCTCTTACCCCCAAATCACAGCAATGTGCAGGGTATTATGTATTTATGTTATGAAGAGCTAATTAGCATGGATACAAAAGTCCTGCAAATAGTTTCCTTAAAAAGTACTTAGAGACATTTAAAGCACAATGGGATGATTGTTCTTATGCTGACAGCCCCAGAACAACAGATGTTAGGATTGTAAGCACAAAGGAAATTAATATTTAAATTGCCTTCTTCATTCTGACATAAATTTTGATTGGTATATGTTCTCTTAGCTTGATTATGTCTAACTTAAGATTGGTGATGTTTACATTTTATTTGTGGCTTTATCCAAAATTGTATTTTATTTCTCTAGAGTCTTACTCTCAACCCAAACATATTATAAACTGTGTCACTCTCTCCAGCAGCATCTTCCAGCATTCTCCCCACCTTCCTGTGCTCAAACCCCACTGGCCTTTCATTTGCTCCAATGCACTGGACCCCTTTTCCAATGCATGTACTGCGCCTTCAGCCAGAAATGCTCTCTACCCTTATCTCAACCCCTCACATTAGTCACACTAATGACTCCTCCTTGTCTATCCTTCCTCTTTCATGTCTCACCCTAAACATAGCACCTTCTCAGTGAAAGCTCCCTTAACCACCCACAGTTCTGCTCCTGTGGCAGCTTGTGTGTGCTCTTGTAATACCCTGGGCTTCTTCCCATTTCATTTACCATACTTGAATATATGAATAAATTTATCTTTTGGTTCCTTTCTCACACACTATAAGCTTTACGAGGGCAAGGCGATGGCTGTTTTCCCAATGCTGAACATGGTGCCTTGAACCTAGTTGGCATTCAATGAATATTTGTTGCACAAATGAAGGGAAGCTCCCCAGTAATTTTACAGACAGTGAAAATGAAGGGTCTCATTGGTGTATGCACAGCCATCTGAGGTTATGTGATCTGGAGGAAAGTCTATTAGCCTAAAGAGGGTAAGATAGCCTTCAGAGTTGGAGTACTTAGGTATTCTAACTCTAAGCGTGTGTTCAGTCTTAAAAACATAGGTGTGGAGGGGGGGCAGTAAGCTAAGCTGTACCAAGAGAAATAGGTATTCATGATTTTAGCAGTTGTATTCCAAGTGTGCTGCTCATTAACAATATTTGGCGTGTTGCTCACAGGGGCACTGAATTAACAGAAAACTCTAATCACTCTTGAAACCACAGTTCAAGATCTGAGATCTGCAGATGATCAGTCACTGTGGTCATTGTGAATCGAAATAAGAAACCTACTGTGACATGAAATCATCTTGAGAATTTTACCCCATTTATTGAGCTTTTATACTGTGATATTTTGCTGTTGTTTTAAGTTAGGGTCTGTTCTCATTTTGTTGTTTTTTTTAATCATTGAGCAGTTAATTCATACACTTCTGAAGATTAAGTACAATTTAATTTATAAAATAAAGAAAAGGTCTAAATAATTTTCAGATTAAAAATAATTCCTTCTTTCCTATTATTTAATTTGGATATATTCATAAAACATTTTTAGTGCTATGACAATTTTTTTTAGATCCCACATCTTTTTTTCTTTTTAAGATTTTATTTATGTATTTGACAGAGAAAGATCACAAGCAGGCAGAGAGGCAGGCAGAGAGAGAGAGAGAGTAGCAGGCTCCCCACTGAGCAGAGAGCCCGATCTGGGGCTGATCCCAGGACCCTGTGATCATGACCTGAGCTGAAGGCAGAGGCTTAACCCACTGAGCCACCCAGGTGTCCCCAAATCCCAAATCTTTTTAAAGTTTAGGATTTCCAAATCAATATTTCCATGTTTTACCAGTATTTATAAGAAGGTGTTTTATCATTTGACCATTCAGGTATGGGAAAACTAGATAGACAAGGCTTTAGCATTTGTGCTCCTATTTTATAGTGGCTGACAGCTGTCAAAAAAATGAGATTGTGGAAGGTTTTCATTACCTTTCCATTAAATTCCATTACATTTTCTCTTCTGAAAAAGAATATTCTCAGGTTTATTTGGATTAAATTGTCTCAGTACGAACTGAACTTGTCAAAGTTTCATAGTTCCCACTGAAAACGCTTGTTTACCTTTCCCCCACCATTTTCTAAGTGTGTTAAAGGGTAACCCATGAAAGAAAGCACTCAGAGACCTCGTTCTCTGCCTACCACACCAACACAATCTGGTGGGGATGGGACTGCTTCAGGTGTAGTATCACTGAGGAAGTTTGTCGCATACATATTCATTCTGCCACTGACGTCCAGAAACTAGAAACCAGAACGTACTGAAGTAGAGTCATTAGAAATGAAAGTATGTTTTGCTTCTCTGTTACCACCAAGAACTATTGAATTTTGAACCCCTGAACACTCTCTTCTAGCTGCTTTCGAAATCTATTGAACAACTGAAGCAACCAGGCAGTCACCTCGAGGAAGCGGAGGAAGAGCTTCAGGGGGACCAGGCGATGCAGGAAGACAGAGCGCCCTCTAGTGGCAACAGCACTAGGAGCGACAGCAGTGCTTGTGTGGATGACACACTGGGACAAGTTGGGGCAGTGAAGGTCAAGGAGGAACCAGTGGACAGTGATGAAGATGCTCAGATCCAGGAAATGGAATCTGGGGAGCAGGCTGCTTTTATGCAACAGGTAATAGGCAAAGATTTAGCTCCAGGATTTGTAATTAAAGTCATTATCTGAATATGAAATGCATTGCCGGTTTTGGTAAATGGATATTATTTCCTATCTGTTTATATTTCTGAATGATTTGATTTTAGTGTTTAAGGATTCTACTTAATGCAGATATATCTATATAGAGATTTCTCTATATACTGATTTCTATATAGATATCAAGGTTTCATTGAAACTCCACTGGTAAGGAAATACTTGTTACACTAAAATTATACTACATAAGTATACAAGTAATTAATAGGCTTTAAATTCACCCCAAAGCCTGCCACACCAATTAATTCTAAGGAAAACGAAATCACTGTTGTTTTTAGTTTCTCTGTTGAGATCAGTGACTGCTGGGTATAGTCACCCAGTCTGATCAATGAAACGTTCTATTCTTCATTTTTTTTTTTGATATGTAGAATTCAATTTTCACAGTGTTGTACATAATGTATCATACTACAGTCTTGAACACTGTTAAAGGTAGTCTGCCCCTTCCTTCCTCTCTCTTTTTTGTTAAGTTAAATGTTCTGGTTACCACACCAGTAGTCCTTAGGTTATTGTATAGAATGCAATTGAAAATATTAGGAATAGAGGTGGTTTTAAATATATAGATTGCAAAGTACAGCACTATTTTAAATATTACATTATGTCTCACCTAGCACTGCTCATTTTACTTTTATCTTGTGTTATTTGATGACATTGTCTATCGAAAAAGATCAAATGAAGCTGATGCAGATAATAGCCAGAAGTAATGTGCAGCATTATGGTCCAATCAGATACTATATTGTATCTACAATTGTAGAAAACATAGTAATGGTATGATGATTATCTGATACGAAGTCACAATCATGTTTAAAAGAAGAAGGTGTATCATATTTTATAATCATATCACTAGGATCTCTTAGATAGAATTCCATAGTGACTCGGCATATACCATACCACTTTGGCAAATAAAAATTTAGGAAAGTTAGGCTTAACAACGGAATCTACTTGTATATAATGCACCTTCAGAAGGACTGTGTCCTTTGATGCTATGAAATACAAACAACTTTGAAGGCAACAGAAGACTCTGTTTATTTAAGTCCGTTCTTTGTCAGGTTCCTGCTGTTCTCCTACAGAAAACTGATTCTATGAGGCTGAACAGGAAATGCCTTGTGGAAACAGGAAGTCCAAGTGATTCATGTAATGAGGAATGTAGGGGGAAAAAAAAACGGAGGATAGTGTTTTACTCTTTCTGTTTTTAAAGGGCACTCTATGAATTGATTTATTGTCTAAGAAAATAACACCGCAAGTAGGGAAATTGTTAAGGAAGCTTTTCACTGGAACATTTCCTTCATACTCCCTTTTGATATGTTTACCTTGTTTTATAGGTTTACTTTTGTTAAGCTAGTTAAAGATTCCTTGTATTAAGACCCCTTTAATATGGATAATCCAAATTGACCTAGAATCTTTGTGAGGTTTTTTCTATTAAAATATTTATATTTCTAAATCCAAGGTATTTTAAGGTGTAGTATCCTGTTTCAAAGGAGATATAGCGGTTTTGCCAAATGTAGACATTGTAACAACTGTATGTTATTGGCACGTGTTGTTTACATTTTGCTGTGACATTTAAAAATATTTATTTAAAAAAGTCACTGCTAAAGATACATTATCCTTTTTTAAAAAGTCTCCATTCAAAGTAAATTAACATAACTAGAAGTTAGAAACTTTAAAACTTTTCCATATAATGAAAGTCCTTCTGATAATTTGACAAATACCTATAATAGGCAACTTTTCCTATTAGCACCATATTTTGGTTAGTATATTCCTTAAGATTAAAATGATTCTTTGTCAGTTGTTTTGCATTAAAAATATGGCATTCCTAAGATAAAATTGTATTTTTTTCCATCTCATAAATATTCATTTTCTTTAAAGTCTTTTTTCAATCTCATAAAAAAGGGATAGTGCATCTTTTAAAATACATTTTATTTGGGGAGGAACATGTGGCTGAGCAGACTTTTGTATAATATTACTTCAAAGATATGTAATCACAAACAAAAAAAAAACCTATTTTTTATAATGTCATTTGAGAGAGCTTCATCAGTACAGTTGGTGGACATTAATTGTTTGAATTTGATAGTCTTTGAATTTAATCAAGAAACTACCTGGAACCAGTGAAAAAGAAAGCTGGACTTAATTCATCTTAGAATTAATTGATAAATGTCTCTTTTCAAATCTACTGTATTTATTATAATTTACACCCTCGAAGGTGATCTCTTGTTTTGTGTTGTAAATATATTGTTTGTATGTTTCCTTCTTGCCTTCTGTTATAAGTCTCTTCCTTTCTCAAATAAAGTTTTTTTTAAAAGATCCCCTTTCATACATTTGGCTTTGTGTAAACTTGGTATACTTAATCCGATCTGAAGCTGATGCGCTAGGTCTCATATACCAAAATTGATTGCCATTCGTTGTTGAAACAAGAAAATGAAGATATTTCAAGCAGTTGTTTCTTATGCCATTAAAAATAATAAACCCAACAATGATTTTAAACTATTTATGTCAGCCATTATCAAATAGCAAACACATGTAAAATTTGTTGCCTTTTCCATTTCCCAGTGTGGCCTCTTTTTCATGATATGTTATCATGTTTGATGTCGATTTCCAAATATAAAATTTTATATAAATAAATGTTAATTCCTAACTTTGCTCAACTTAAAAAAATCATTTTTAAAAAGGTTAACATAATCCCTCCAGTGTAATAGGCACTCAATAACTATCAAAATAAATAATTTTCCATGTATCATAATAATTTTATCTATTACAGTGACAGCCTGACCTACAAGTATAAAGTAACAGCACATAAATATAAAAAGAAAAAAAAAACTAATTAAATGACCTCCCCTTCTACGGAAACAATTATTATAATACTAGTGTAAAGCACAAGGGGCCTGGCTCAGATAAAGGAAATTGGGCTGTAGACATCCCTGCACCATGACATACCCAACTCTTCGTCTGGTCAGTTGCTAGCAAACTTCAGTCAGTCAGTACTTCATAATGTGTTACTGTGTTTTTGTTCCCTTAATCTAAACCTTAATAGCATCATACAAATTAAAATTATTCTAAACCACAACAATATTGCATTAGGTTATTGAGAATTCTGGAGCTAATATCATTGACTATTACAAAATGGATTATCATCCCATAATGCCATAAGCCTGATAATTTGGTCAGAATTGTGGGAATACTATTAGTTTTAATTTCCTAAAAATTGCCTTTGGACTTTTATAAACTTGATTCACTTGGTACCAGAGATCCTCAAAAAAGAGTTGGAGGAACCAATTAAATAACGCTTTTAAAATGTATATCCTATTTTTGATGTGTAAAGTGGAGGTTTCAATAAAAAATATCAATCTCATGTTAAAAACTTTCTCTTCAGGAAAATATTTTTTTGCCAAGACTTGCAGTAAATAAACATTAGCCTTCATGTTCTGGCAGTAAAAGTCCACCTTCTCATTGGTGAAGGTGGCTGCTGAAATGGAGACTGTTACTTTTCATAGATCTGAGAAAGGTTGTCTTTAAGAAATTTTTACTTTATTTTATACTTTTTTTTCTCTAAAGGATGTTAAAAAGGAATTCAGATACTAATCATTTTTTTTTTGGAACCTAGTACTCAATGGATGCATAGGTAGACAACAGTATTTATTTAAATTTGGCATTTCTATGTGATAATAGAAGCACTGAATTGTGGGTATGCAATTGTGAATTAACAATGATAAATCAAGGTCTACAAATTATAACCAATTATAATCAAGAATTTGGAGATGCAAGAGAAGAATTTGAGAGGTAGATTACCATTCCCTTTATTATTGATAATTCCTCCATCTGGGTTTTAAAAGCATGGGAGGGCAATCAAAGAATTCTGGCAAATAAAAGAAGATATTGGGAATGTGACTTTTTAGAACTTCTCAATTTAGATTTGAAAGGTTTTCTATTCTGATTTCATAATACCTTCTTTAAGGCTTATAAAGTAAGGTTTAGACAATGCAACCTTTTGGGACCATCTTGATTTACAAAAAGACTTTCACTTTTTTAACTTTTGGAAACATACATGTCTAGCAACTCATTTAGTCCTCACAACAACATTATGGGCTAGATATTATTGTCTTCGTTGTAGGGATGAGGGCACTGGGGCACAAAGAAGTTAAATAAGGTCAAGGTCACCCAATTAGTGACTCTAACTCTAACTTGAACGTAGGCACTCTGGCACCGGAGTCCTTATTCTCTCCCTTTACTACCCGACAGCATTTATGCAATAATTCTTTTCATCTGTCCAGGTTTATTAAATCATCAGTTCTCTCTCTCTCTCTCTCCTTCCTCCCCTCACCATTTCCAAGCTGTTTTGAATCAATTGTCCCTTAATCATTGCTATAAAGTAGGAGATTAGGACTTTTTTTTTTTTTGGTCTAATGCATAGATGAGAGGTATCATGATTGGACACATGATGTTCAACCATTTGAATCATGAAAATTGGTGAGTTTCTTTTTTTTTCTGACCAGAGCCAGTCTTAGGATGGGGTGAAATAGAATGCCTGCACTTGGGGTAAACTTTTTGGGGGAAAAAAGGAAAAAGATATCAACTAGGTCACAGCTGTCCTTTGCCACTTCCTTTCCTTCCCCAACCAAAGCCAAATACCGATTTCTAAGCAGTTAGGACGCTGCCTTTTAAAACCTTTTTGGACCTAGTGAGGATGCACTTGATAATCATTCTGACCTAAAACAGTCTGTAGAAAATGTCGGGAAAGGAAAAATAGAGACATGTCTTGAGTTCTTGTCTTCGTAGGTGATTTTTTACTTGAAAGATGCGTAAAAGTCCTCTTGAGGGATGCTGTTGGCCATTAGAATTCTGCCCGCACCTACCCCAGGCTCTGATTCTGTTCTCCTGACAGCCCAGGAGTCTACATTTTTAAAGCCCTTTGGGAGAGTCTGACTCGGAGAGAAAGATCTGGAGCTGTCCAGGGGCCCTAAACCACTTCCTGAAATATGACCTGACTTTTAATGGCTTTTACCTAAGCTCCTTGGACTCTTCATTCATAGTTTCCAAAATAGACTATCTCATATTTCTGGTCGATTGTTCTGTTTCGTCTGCATTTTAACTCAGCTAGAGGTTCTTCTCACAATATTTACTGCTATTACTGCTGTGGTAGTATCTGTCCTTTGGTTTTATTTCTCTCTTCTAATTTAAACAGTTGCTTAGCCTGTTGATAGAGTAGCCACTAAGACTCGGCGAATTATTTTTCTTCACAAGTTCTGAGCTATTTGTTGCACATTGTTTTTTGTTTTTTGTGTTTTTGTTGAGATAAAATTCATATGACATAAAACTTACCATTTTACCCATTTTAAAGTATATAATTCAGTGGGTTTGGGTATATAGTGGGTTTTAGTTCATGATGCTATGACATCATCACTACTATCTAACTCCAGAATATTTTCATCAACTCAGAGAAATCCTGTAGCAATTAAGCAATCCACTACCCATTCTCTCCTCCCTCCAACCCCTGGCAACCACTTATAACTATTTTGTGTCTGTATGGATTTGTCTATTCTGGACATTTGGTATTAATGAAATCATATATATGTGGCCTTTAGTGTGTCTGCATAATATTTACAATGTACATGTTTCAGTACTCCATTCCTGTTTATGGCTGAATAATATTTTATCATATGAATATACTACATTTTGTTTATCCATTCATTAGTTGATGGACACTTGGTTTTCACTCGTTGGCTCTTATGAGTAATGCCACTATGAACATTTATGTGCAAGCTTTTATGTTAACACACATTTTCTCTTTGGTATGAGTGAGTGAAATTGCTGTGGTAATTCTGTTTAACTTTTGAGGAATTGCCATATTGTTTTCCACGGAGGCTGAACTATGTTCTACTCCCACTAGCAGGATAAGAGGGGTTGCAATTTCTCCACATCCTTTCCAACACTTGTTATTTTCCTTTTTTAAAATATAGCAGCCATCCTAGTGGATGTAAAGTATTAACTTGTTGTTTGGATTTCTATTTCACTAATTGCTAATGATGTTGAGCATCTTTAAATTTAGTTACTGGACATTTGTATCTTTTTGGAGAGGTAATGTCTGTTCAAGTCTCCAAGCCATTTTTAAATTGGCTTCTTAGTTGTTTTTGTTGTTGGTTTGTACGAGTTTTTAAATATATTTACTGGATATCCAAAATATGAATTGGAAATTCTCAAATATATGACTTGCAAATATTTTCTCCCATTCTGTGGGTTGTCTTTTCATTTCTTGATTGCATCCTTTGATGCACAAACATTTGTATTTTTGTTAAATGCTATTTTTTTCTTTTGTTGCTTGTGCTTTTGGTGTCATATTTAAGAAACCATTGCCAAATCCAATGTCACAAAGATGTACACCCATGTTTCCTTCTGAAAGGTTTCTAATTTTAGCATTTACTTTTAGATCTTTGATCCGTTTTACAGTTACATACACTTTCAAAAAAATATTCTTCCATTTGTGTTATTTTTAAAGGGAGAGAATACTGACCGTTGGGCTCCACCTTCTCATGGATCATCTCTGTTTTCCTTATTTCTAGCTGATCTTCGTCTTGCTTGTCTGCCACTTCTCTTGATGTCTCTTGTTGCTTCCTGGGTTTAAGGCTGTCCCTTTCTCTTTATCCCAATGAACCATTTAAATGCTACAGTCTTGCTCTTTATTGTATCCAATACAAACTAAAGAAAACATTAAGTTTGTCTTTCCTTTAAGAAATGGCTTTTCTCTGGTAACCTTTCAAAACTAAACCAGAGTTATTTTTCTTCATATATATTGCAGAATTCTATCCTGGTTACTCATTTTTGCTCATGTCTACTTTGCACTTAAATTTTATGTTGAACTCATGTTTGCAAATTTGCTTTGATCCATGTGCCTTTGTTGACAAAATTTCTGCAAGGACCCCTGTATTTGTACTCTCTAAACCGGTAGCCACATATATCAACCGAGAATTTAAAATGTGATTGGTGTAAATTGAGAAATGCTGTAAGTGTAAAATGTACACTAAATTTCAAAGCCATAGTATCAGAAATATATTAGTATCTAAGTGATAATGATTTATTTGGTTATATCTTAAAATAATATTTTAAATATATTAGCTTATGTAACATTATTATAGTTAAGCTTATCTCTTTTACTCTCTTGATGTGGCTATTAGAAACTGTAAGATTATATGTGTGGCTTGCATTGATGACTCACGTATTTTCTTTTCTTTTAAATCACATTATTTTTTCTATTATAGAATGCTGCTTTGGCTCATCTTCCTCTCATTTTATATTATGTTAACTGATCTCACTACATAGGTGGGCTATCGAACCTGAACAAATTAATATTTACTCATGCCAGAATATTTCTATTGCTGTTCCTCAGTCTAACATAGACCCATAAAATGATAGTGTTAGGAGAGATGTGCACCTCTTAATGATTTAAGGGTTTAAAGATCTCTTTTTTAACCTTAAAGACAACTTGAAGTCTATCAAGTGCTTTATTAATACTAGCAGTTGTAAAGACAATCCTCTTCTCTCCACTTGCATCTCAAAGGTTTTAAATTCACTGTCTGTAAAATGTGCTGTTTTATCTGGCTTTTCCATTTCTGTTAACAGAACCACTCTTTAGACACTGGACAGAAAATCATGAAATCACCTTTGATTATTTCCTCTACTTTATTTCTTATAAGCAATTTTTTACTCCTGTTTCTGATTTGCAAGCCATCCTATCTCTTTACTTTCTCTTTGGCTCTGCTTTCCTCTGTCAATATGTTAATAGTGAAACAAATTCATTCTTTTATTATTGCAATAGCATCCTTCCACATCAGTATGATCTTTATACTGATTCAGTAACTTACTGTAAAAAACCAATACCATGTTCACCTTCTCTATAACAGAACCTACAACATCTACCTAATTGTTTCATCTAAATGGTATCATGGTGTTTCATAATTCTGCCTTTATACTCAGACAAAGCACTCATCCTCCCAGTCTGAATCACTTAATCACGCACAGCAAATTCCTAGCGTGGGACTCCAACCTCATGAATTTCATCAAACTTTTTCGCTATCTGGAAAGACTTTAACTCCCTTTTCTAAAATCTACTTTGCTTTTCTCTCCTTTATGCCATCTCCAATTTCTCAAACCTACCCTAACTCTTAAGTCAACTTGGAATTTGTTCCATATAATTTACTCTATAAGTTTTCTTTAATTAATACCTGTCGTGTCTTTTTGCCTTTTGAAGCCAGTGCAAATACAGTGTTCCTAGCACCACACGAAGAACCCATGAAGTGCTTACTTAACCTTCATTTGATAGATTTTATTTTTTGTTGCTGTTGATTTTTAGTTGTTGTTTTAGTATTCAACAGTTTATCATTTGCATATAACACCCAGAGCTAGGTTTAATTCTGCATTTCTTTCTTTCAAATTTCATAATGGCTAAAGGACATTTTCTTCTGTATTATGATTTCAGGTTCACTTTTGTTTTCTATGTGAAATATAGAATCATTTTTTACTTGTTGGACTATTTATTGTATTGAATGTCTGCATTAGTAAATTTTTTTTTACATGGGCTCTAGTGATAATAGTTACTATTTAATTTTTATTTTCAGCCAGGGGTTAATGATGGCAATTCTTTTCTTGGTAAATTTATTAGATATTACCTAGAATGAATTGATTTGTCATAATTTATATTCTATATGAAGCATTATTGTTCTGTAATACTGGACACTTTTTATTTTTTTAAAGATTTTATTTATTTTAGAGAGAGTGAGCATGTGCACGAGTGGGGGGGAGGGGCAGACATGGAGGGCCTCAGCTGAGCCCACTTAGGGGTTCAGTCTCATGATCCTGAGATCACGACCTCAGCTGAAATCGAGAGTTGGAGGCTTAGCCAACTGAGCCACCTAGGTTCCCCGGGACACATTTTTAAATAAAAATACAGTATAACATAATTTTCATGGTTTCATAATACTAATTTTTCTATATCCATGTATTCTTTTTATAAAGATTTTATTTATTTATTTGACAGAGATCACAAGCAGGCAGAGAGAGAGGAGGAAGCAGGCTCCCTGCTGAGCAGAGAGCCTGATGTGGGGCTCAATCCCAGGACCCTGAGATCATGACCTGAGCTGAAGGCAGAGGCTTTAACCCACTGAGCCACCCAGGCGCCCCTATATCCATGTATTCTGTAGATAGTTTTTGAAGGGTACATTTGGGAAAGAAGAAAAAATGATGCATATTAATCTTAGAGACTAAATTAACCTCATCTTTATGCATATTTAAATAAAGGGAAGTGTAACGGAATATTGATAAGTTGTTTTGACTGCATACACACCAAACTTAAATGGTGGCATTTCTCCTTGTCTTTGAGATCCGTGGGAGGAACTGCCTGTGGTTACAATGTTGATGCAATAGTCAGCCCACAGGTGTTCCAACCTCATCATCTTTTGTCAGCACCACCTGGAGCAAATTACTTAATTGTGCCCAGCCTCAGTTTACTCATTTGTTAAATAAGAATAACAGTGTCGTCTTTTGTTGGGTTGCTGTGAAGCTTAAATGGATTCGTCAAGGTAAATAACCTAACATATGGTATCAAACTTGGTCCCGAGTACAAATGAGCTGCTGCCATTAATGTCAGTATGAGTGCAGCGTCACTAAGAACTTCTTGGAACTCCAAGTGGGAACCTATCTCAGACTCAGTTTAACTTTTTAATAGTGAGTAGCTTTCTCATCGCTACATTAAAAACCCTAGATCCCTGCTTCCCCGCCGTGTTCGTGTCCTTGCCCACAGAAAAGAGCACTGTATGGAGAGCCCACGTCACCACAGGAGGCAGTCTATACCCTACTCAGCTGCAGCCCCTTCACAATTTGTGGGGGAACAACCCAAGTTGGGATGGCCTTTGCGAGACTCTGTGAGTAAGTTACTCTTCCTCTCGGCTCCCTTTCCTTCCACCTCCTGTAGCGACCAAAGAAAAAACCCCAGGACTTATTTTAAAGATTTCAACTAAGGATTCATCAAACTTAAAACAATACCAGGTATGACTGACCCCACATGTTTTTCATTCTAAAAGGTGTATTAAGAAAATATCTCAGCCAGGGAGACAGTCTTTTGATAAGCTCTGTCTAGGCCCAGCTCTCTTCCAGCATTAATTCCCAACCCCATTCTCCGCACCAAAGCCGGCAAGCAGGAAGCAGGCCTCAGAAAACCGGCCTTGTGAGGACCCCATGGGGGATTCTCCTGTTCCATTTGCATTGGGCTCTGCCTTTCTTTGGAATCAAGAGGGGAAAAAAAAGTACGAAGCTTTTCTGTGTCTTTGCTTTTTAACAAATGCTCTGAGAATCTTTTTTTGGGTGGAAGGATTTTTTTTCTACTCTCTCTAGTTGGGTGAATGTTAAACTTGTTCCATCTGGGAGCAAGAAATCCTGCGTCAATGCCTCCATCTTAGTAAATTGCTCCCTCGTTTTGAATAGTCATCCGTCCTCGCTCTTTTACCTCCATTTAACATGATAAAGAATAAGCTTACTTTACAGTCTCTTTTTTAGCATCCTGGATATGTTTTGGTTATGATGGTGATGTATCAAATCCCTCTGTATTTATACTCCACCAATCAAAGTAATTTGACATTCATTTTTCTGGTACATATTTTAAGTGGTTTGATTTTTTGCTTTATTGCTTGAATCATCTGACAAACTCATGAAAATATTCAACTTGATTCTCTTTTCTTAAATTTTCTTTACCTCATACAAATTTCAACAATCACACTATATAGTATGCCTTTATGTATGTGTATGTATCTCAATATAATTTTCTTCTCGACAGAGAGGCAGATGAAAAATTTTTTTCCCAAGAGGCTCTCCCAGGGATTCTAAAAAGTCCAATTTCTAATGTCCTGGGTTTTTTTCTTTCTATAATAATTTGAATTAGGGGGTGCCTGGGTGGCTCAGTGGGTTAAAGCCTCTGCCTTCGGCTCTGGTCATGATCCCAGAGTCTTGGGATCGAGCCCCCGCATACGGGCTCTCTGCTCCGTGGAGAGCCTGCTTCCTCCTCTCTCTGCCTGCCTCCCTGCCTACTTGTGATCTCTCTCTCTCTGTCAAATAAATAAATAAAACCTTTAAAACAAATAATTTGAATTAAAATGTTGAGCTAAATGAATTGAAATGAGAGTTTTATTTTACTTTAACTTTCTAAATCTTACTCATTTTTTAATCTACTCTATGGAAAATATATACAAAAACCCAGTCATTATATATGTACAGTTTGATGAATTTTGACAAATGTGTACACCACAATCTAGAAATAGAATATTTATATCCCTTCAAAGAGTTCCCTCCTGCTTCTCTTAATCAAGCCCCCTCCCTGACTCTCTCCTCAGCCCCGGGCAATTATTCTTTTGTATTCTGTCACCATGCATTAGTTTTAGTTTTGATTTTCCTATAATTTCATATAAACAAATTATACAAAATGAATCTATGATATTTTCTGGCTGGATTTTTTTTTTCCAGTCAGAAAATGCTTCTAGATCCATCCATGAGTGTACCAGTAATAATGGTCCTCTCTTATTGCTGAGTAGTGTTCCATTATATGGATATGTCACGATTTGTTGATGCTCCTTCTACTGACGGAAATTTAGGTTATTTCCCTGTGTGGGTGATTAAAAAGGGTGATTAATAACTGCTGTGAATACTGTATTCAAGTCTTTGTAGATATTTGTCTTTATTTCTTTTGGGTAAATACCTCAAAGTGGAATTTTTGAGTTGTTAGGTATTTGTTTACCTTTGTAAGAAACTGCCAAAGTACTTTTGGTTATTTATTATTTTACGTTCTCATCAGCAAGGTATGAGAGAGTTCCTGTTACTAACACTTGGTACTGTCAGATTTTTTTTTTTTTTAATGATAATGCCCTCCAGTGGATGTGTAATAGAATCTCACTGTGGTTTTATTTTGTGTTTTCTAGATGTCTAATGATGTTGCACATCTTTTCACATGCTTACTGGCCATTTGTAGAACTTCTTTGGTAAATTGTTGATTCTGCTTTGTTGCAAGTTTGTTTGTTTTTTTTAAGATTTTATTTATTTATTTGAGATAGCATGAGCATATGAGGTGGGGGGACGGGCAGAGGGACAGAGAAACAGGCACTCCACTGAGCAGGGAGACTAAAAGGGCCTCAATCCCAGGACCCTGGGATCATGACCTGAGCTGAAGGGAGACGCTAAACCACTGAGCCACCCAGGAGCCCCCATTGCATGTGTATATATGTTGTAAATGTTTTCAACTAGTCCATAGCTTTTTATTTTCCAGAGCAGAATGGTTTAATTTTGATGTGTCCCATTCTATCAATTTTTTCTTCTTTGTTTAATCCTTCAATGCCCTATCTAAGAAAGATTTGCTTCTATGTTTTCTTCTTCTAGTTTATTTTATACACTAAAGGCAAAGAGCCATTTTGAGCCATACGGTTTTATTGTATGATATGAAGAAAGGCTGAGGTTCACTATCTTACACAGATGTCTTAAATTCTTAAGAACCAGTTTTTGAAAAGCTTATCCTTGTTCCTTTGAATTATTCTGATGCCTTTGTTGGAAATCAACTAAAAGTATATGTGTGAGCAAATTTCTGAACTCTTCCTTTTATTCCATTGATCTCTATGTCTAACTTTACAACAAGATCACAGAACCTGGATTACTATTGGTTTACAGCAAGTCTTAAAATCATGCAGTATGTTTTTCATCTGCTTGCTTTTAAGATGATCTTGTTGTCATTGGTTTTCAGCAACTTGTTTATGATTTGGCTTTGGCTTAATACAGGTTTCTTTCCTTCCTTCCTTCCTTCCTTCCTTCCTTCCTTCCTTCCTTTTCTCTCTTCTTTCTCCTGCTTCATTTGGTTCACTGAGCTTCTTGCATCTGTGAGTTTGTACTTGTTATATTTTTGGAATGTGTGGGACATTGTTTCTTCTAATATTTCTTCTTTTCTTTTGGGACTCCCATTACACCTAGAGTCGATGGCTTGATACCTCACTACCCTACAAGTCTCTGTACATTTTTTTTCTTACTATTTTTTCTCTTTGTATTTCAGTTTGTATAATTTATTTTTTTTTAAGATTTTATTTATTTATTTGTCAGAGAGAGGGAGAGAGAGCAAGCGAGCACAGGCATAGTGGCAGACAGAGGCAGAGGGAGAAGCAGGCTCCCCGCCGAGCAAGGAGCCCGATGTGGGACTTGATCCCAGGCCGCTGGGATCATGACCCGAGCCGAAGGCAGCTGCCCAGCCAACTGAGCCACCCAGGCGTCCCAGTTTGTATAATTTATATTGCCATACTCTTTTCTTCTAGCAAATAAGTTTCATTTACTCACATCCAACAAATTTTCTTTAAATAGTGTATTTTTCCAACACTTCATTTGGTTTTTCTTTATATTTTCTACTTATAGCCTTCTTGTATTCATGTTTCCCTTTAAGTCTTTGGGCATATTTATAATATTCACTTTAAAGCCCTTTACTGCTAATTCTATTGTCTCTGCCATTTCTGTGTCTGCTTCTACTGCTTAATTTTTTTTGTTGAACGTGGTTCTTATTTTTTGCTCCTTTTTTAAAAAAATATTTTTTATTTATTTGACAGACAGAGATCACAAGTAGGCAGAGAGACAGGCAGAGAGAGAAAGATGGGGAAGCAGGCTCCCTGCCGAGCAGAGAGCCCGACGCAGGGCTCGATCCCAGGACCCCAGGATCATGACCCGACCGGAAGGCAAAGGCTTAACCCACTGAGCCACCCAGGCGCCCCTTTTTTGCTCCTTTTAATGTCTACTCAATTTTCATTAGATGCCAGACTATTTAAATTAGTTATCTTTCTTTAAAGAATATCAATCACCTGAACATTCCAAGACTCGATTTCAAGTTTTGCTAGGGCAGGTCTATAGTTGCATTGACTCTCAACCTGGTTTTTCTCCCACTAACTTGTCTGCTTTCGGGGCATCTATTGACTGTTCTCGATGTTTAAAGGGATGGGTGACCCTAGGAAGTTACTAATATTAGCCCAGGAACCTGTGGCAAGAATGAGGATACAGAAGGGAGTGTGAGATTCAGGAAAGATGTGAAGAGAGAAATACAGCTTTTTGAGGGGGGACAAAGAATGAGAGGGGGTCTGCTTCTGCTCACTCAGGCCTGGTTTCACTTTAGAAGCTGATCACTCACCGGCTCCTACCAAGTCAGTTCTATGTGGCTTGACCATTTTCTCCTAGGCTTTAAATTTCTTGGATTTTGGTCATCCTCACATTCAAATACAAATTTTTAAGGCAGACAGAGAGAAATAATAATAACAATTGCTTATTGATTTCTGGCATATATACACAAACACAGACTGAAATGGGCATTGCCAACCTATGCTTATTGGATGACATTTGGCGTCCTCCAATCGTGTAATAAACCAAGTAAAAAATAATAATACTGACTAGTTTTCAAAAAACTTTTCAAATCTGTTTCAAAGGTTAGATTTTTCTCGTTCTCTACTTGTTCCTTTCCAGTTTTCTTTCTTTTTTTCTTTTTCTGAGTAACCTGGAACCCCTATGAATTGGGTGTGTTTTTGTAGTTAAAGATTATGCTATAATTTTATTAGCTCATGGTCTATTAATTCAGTCAACTCTTGCATACAGTAAGAAATAATTAGTCTAATGAAGATCCTTAAATTCAGTTAGAAAAAGCATAATGGAATATTTATAACATCTGAATACTGGCCACCATAAATGTAATTCCCCCCCCAAATTAAGTATCACTTACAGTTTGTATATTGTATTATATATTCAATGTTTCTGTTTAAATAGATAAGCCATGGTCTGCACTAATTCTGAATTTTCTGTCTCTATGAAGTTACCTTGTAATTTTCTAATACAGGATCCCTGTGAAGCAGTCTCCTTGCCTTTCTTTTTCCATCACAGTGTTTATCTAAGTTGACAAGTAGAAATCAAGGCTAGTGAAAATCATGAGATAAAAATGGGGAGTACCTACCAACCCAGGGACATTCTTCTAGAAACATTAAAATATGGATGAGTTTAAAATAATATTAAAACAATGTTGTCTTAACCAAAAGCCAGAAGCACTTTGGCAAACTTAGAAAAAGTTATGTTATTGGGTAAGGAAGTGGGGGGGTGGCATGGGAGAAGAGTTTTCTCAATAGTCTACAAAGGTTTTATGCTTTTTTCAATTGATCTGGGTAATGGGAGGGAGGATATAAAAGTGGTAGAAAATAGATTTTTAACCTGGATTCAGAAGTATTGAGGTTTTGATTTGATTTAGTGGAGAAGTGTGTCTTCAAAGCAATCAGAATATTGGCTTAAAGGGTTGATAAACTTTGGTGGATGCAGCAGGGTGTGTGTGTGTGTGTGTGTGTGTGTGTGTGTGTGTGTCTTTTTCATCCTCTTTAATTACCATGGGCTTTTGGATGGCTCCCTGACATGATTTAGGAAGTTCTTAGACTTCTGGCATTGAAGTCCAGGCCTGGGAATTTATGTGAATATTCAACTTCTGATTCTGGGTTGGTGTGTTGATACTGTATATTTTTTAATGGTTACGTTTTTCCTTGAGTAGTAGAAAAGATTTACTGTTACAGTTTGTGTGTGGCCAGGCAGTGGCATATGGAAAAGCTGTTCCCTGCTATTTAATTTAATTAGCCCAATCACGTGCCAGCCTTCGGGCATGTCACTCTGGACCTCAGAGACTCTTTGTCTGTCAAAAAGATGGACAATATCTTGGCTTTGTTTGGTCGCTCAGTGTGCTGCAGATAAAACCACTGAAGTTTTGACTATTTGCTTAGCCAAATCTTGGCATTTTCCCCATTTGGCTTTGATTTTCATTTATACAAAATGATAACATTTTGGCTTTGGGAAGGTAAAAAAAGGAATTGTAAGGAAGTGAAGAAGAGCTGTCGCTCTTTGTGCTTAATATAGGCTTGAGAATATTATCATTTTCTCGTCGGAAATTTTTAGTCAGCTTGTTACCACTGTGTTAGTAGAAATTCAAAACAATTATCATTGAATCATTTTAACCCCAACTTAGCTGCCAAACTGTCATTTTAAATCAAGTTTCTTTTATTGGTTCATGTGTATGTTTGATGTGATTTTCTTTATCTTGCAAAATCTCTAAATCTGTTGGTGAATTTACTGTTGAAAAAGAGAATATTTCATTGGCTATTTTGGATAAGGATATTTTAGTTTTGTTTTCATAGAAAGGATGGTGGTTAACGGATTTAGTCACTTCAAGGCTTTTTCCCAGTATTTTAGTCTCTCTTTCAAGGTCAAAGACATTTCTAATTTTTTTCTTTTTTAATTGATTTGTTCAAATTTTAAAAATTCTCTTTAGTCAGATTCCAGTCACTCTTATATTCCTGATACTTTTCAGGCTTTAAAATTAATGAAGAGCATTGGAAAAGAAAGAGATTAAAAAATACATACCGCAGCTTGGGACTCTGATTTGCAATGAAGACATCTGCCTAAACTTCCAGCTGAATTAACAGCAATTTCTCTGAATCAAAGTGACTTGTCCAGTGTGATAAACTTATTTGAATATCCACATTTTAAAATTGGGAGTCCTAGATTTGAGATTCTCAATTCATTTTAGACACATGCACAGTTTAGAACTTCAAGAGGATTTGCATGTGGACTTAATCACGTCCTCCAAGAGTTAAGTCAATCACACTGAGCATCTAGTCAGTATGTACTACTGTCCTAAGTGCCAAGACACAACTCCTAACCTCTGACATTTCCTGGCCTTTGGAGCAACCAGTGGGACAGACCTATACTGAATACATGACAATCAGTCTCAAAGGAAGTATCTTTGTTCCAGAGCTAATATATTTATGGCTTCCCAATAGATTCGGAATTTTCCAAAGAATAATTGGCATATATTGCTTTGATATAATTTGCAGAGAAGATCCTTACCTTTTGATTATTTTTTAAATAAAAATGTTAAATGGAAAAGAAAAGGAAATCAAAACCTAAATATGTAAATCCTCTTAGCCAACATAATTCCTACAACATAATTTACATTCACAATGTAGACATTTATAATGACCCCATGGTTAATATGGCTGCCATCACCCATGTCAAGCCTAAATTTTCTTAGGGACCTATGAGCTGCAGGGATTTTGTGTTTTGTTTAAGGGCAAGAAACAACAGCCAAGTGAAAGCTCTGCTTTTAATCTTCTAAAGCTTTTCAGCATCAGTCCTTCAGGGGAACTGCACTTAAATCTTTCATTATCATTTCTATTTTGAGATTCATTGTTATATTCTCTCATTCTCTATGTGTGATTCCATTTTCATTTTTATCTTAACTGCATATTTAGTATGTTTTTTTCCCCCCGAGGGCATCCATACACCACCACACATTGATTTTACTATGCAGTATCCATATAAGAAAACTTCCTGTGGTGGTAACTTTTTAAGAATGAATATAGTTTTAATATTGAGGAATACCCATATTCTCTATAGAGAATGAACTCATGACTGAAACACAGCAATTTCTCATAGAGCTTTTTCAGTATTGAGATTTTATTGAAAATGTTATAAAGTAGAACAGGAGTTAAGGTTTGAAATGAAATGAGTAATGAGGTAGGAGTTAATTTAGAGAGATCTGCCTAAGATTTTTTTAAGGAAAGAGTGTTCATTATTAACTTGAAAGAAAAACTTGAATGTAGGCATTAAAAAATATAATCTGATTTCTTTTTAAAAACATACCCTTATAAAATTCTAATTTATGTTACAAAAAAAATTAACCATGGGGGAGGCAACTATGCAATTTCAAATAGATATTTCCAAGAATAAGTCAATAAAAGCACCTATGTCAAAAGAGTGAAGAAATCATTTGACTTGTAACAAACATTAATCCAAATTTCTTTACATATCAGCCTAATATTTTATTGCATGTAACTTACAAGTATGTGACTAAGTATGTAAACTAACCAGAGTCCTTCACCTATTTTTTTAAATTGCAGTTCAGTTTCTGTATAATCAGTAATAGTTCAGACCAATTCAATCCATGTGTACTGAACAGCTACTTGAGCTTGGGACTTGAGCCAGGGAATGAAAAGACGACCACAGAATGGCAAGATAAATGAGGTAGCCATATGGACTTCTAAATTTACAGTCTCTTGGAGAAATGGACAAGTAAACAAATGGAGAAAATACAGTGTCATTTGTGCTACCATGGTAAAAATATATATAAAGCACAAAGTCTGTATAGGTCTTGATCAAAATGTTCTAGCTCTTAAGTTGCAGAACTATGATCATAACTCACATCAACTGTCCAAGGACCATTGCTACCTGTGAGTACAACTCAGGGTTCAGCAAAGGGTTTAACATTTTGTGCCTGGACCTCCTGAAGACTGAGCATAGGGAAGATCTTGAGGTTTCTACGCCACAGGTGCATGGCCTCTGCTGTACAGTGAGTTACTCTGAGAGGGAGCGCCACTGAGACGTGTAACAGTTGATATTTTTGTTTTATGTCAGTGGAGAAGATTTATCAAAGACATCGCCGGTTTCTTTTAGGAAAATTGAGGAGGGCTTTGCATTTTTTTCACTCATTCATTAAAATGGGAGGATATTGTTGGCAGAAATCAATTTTTTTTTTTTTTTGGAAATCGATTTTTAATTGTATTTCAACTCTACTTGTTGTTACAAACTGGAATTATCAAAATTTGAGTCAAGATATTGGGGTTGAGTTTTCTTTTCCTTTTAAAAAAATATTTTATATTTCAGTTATCTCTATACCAACAAGGGGCTTGCACAAGATCAAGAGTAGTATACTCTACCGACTGAGCCAGCCAGGCGCCCCTGGGTTGAGTTTTCTATTTGTAAATTTTGTGAATATGCTTTCATTTACAGAACTTATTTACCATGGCAAAAAAAAAAAAAAAATTTAACATATAAGCTATTTGTAAGTGTACAGTCCAATAGTGTTAACTATATGCACATTATTGTAAAAAGATCTCTGCAGAGTTTTTCATCATGCAAAATTGAAACTCTACACCCCTGGAACAACTCCCTATTTTCTCCTTACCCCAGCACCTGGTAACCACATTCTATTTTCTGTTTGTATGAGTTTGACTATTGTCGATAACTCACATACATGAAATCATGCATTATTTATCTTTTGTGACTAGTTTATTTCACTTAGCTATAACAAGATTTATTCATTTTATAGCATACGACAGCAGAGTTGCATTTTTAGGGTCAGTAATACTCTCTCTTTCTCTCTCTCTCTATATATATGTATATATAATTTTTTTCAACCTTGTGGCTATTGTGAATAATTTGCAGTGAAATGGGTGTGCAATTATCTCTTTGAGATCCTGTTTCCATTTTCTTGGGATATACACCAAGAAGTGGGATTGTTCTTCTAATTCTAATTTCTCCACATCCTTGACACCATTTGTTACTTTTTGTTTGTTTGTTTGTTTGTTTGGACAGTGGCCATTATATGTGGTATGAGGTGATAATTTATTCAGTTTTGATTTTCATTTCCTGATGATTAGTAATTTTTGCATCTTTTCATATGCATCTTTGCCATTTATATATTTCTTTGGAGAAATGTCTTTTCAAATTCTTTGCCTGTTTTAAAATCAGGTTATTTTATTGTTGAGTTGTACAAGTTCTTAATATATTTTTAATGTTAATTCCTTATTGAATATATGCTTTTCAAATATTTTTATCCCATTCTGTATGTAGACTTTTTCCTCTGTTGATTATTTTCTTTGCTGCATGGAAATTTTTACATTTGATGTAGTTACATTTGACTATTGTTAACTGTGATTATGTAACTTTTTAAAATTTTGAAGTTCATTTTTACTCCCAGATAAGAATTTCTTTTTTTTTTTTCAGATAAGAATTTCAATCACTAACTCATGCAGATCAGCAAAAGAATCTTAATAGTATTGGCAGCTAGGAAAGCTACAATGAGTTACTGAAAGAGCCTTGATTAACATCACAGTCGATCCTTTTTAGATGATTTAAAGGTGTCTTTTGCTATGTACTAATGATTGGATCTCCTTTGAGAAAGGCATGCAATTTTTAAATAATGCACCTCTTAATTTTAAAAATAAGATCAAGGTCCAAAAAGCTGATATGAAACACTTATGCTTCAATGGTTTGAGAATGTTATTCCCTACCCCAGAAGATAGTTGGCTTGTAAAGTAATTTGATAAATAAACAGGTATATGTGTATACATTAACATATGTATGCATGTATATATATCTATATACCAATGTGTGTGTGTATGTACCCCAACCTGACATGCAAAGATGAGAAATATTTACACTTTCATTGATAGCTATTAGGCAGGTAGACCAACGTTGAATATCCTCCTTATTTTTTGAATTTCTTTTTTTCCTTTTCCTTTCACATAATTTCCTTCAAGATTGTAACAGGTTAAGGAGAAAAAAGTCTTGTCAAATGCTTAAAAAAAAAAAAAAAAATCAAGTGAATGCTGATTTAGCATTTTTAAACCAAGCTTGACAAATAGATTTCTACATAAAGGCGGGGAGGTAGGAGAAATGCATTCTTTGCTGACAGAGTTTTTGATTTTTTTTTTTTTACGAATGAAAACAATACAGCTAAGTTAGTCACAAAATATATTCAAAAGCAATGTTGCCCAGCATTAAAAAGAGTACAGAAGGCCAAAATGTTGTTATTGGCAGGGATATTAGATAGTGACAATAACAACAGTAAAAGCTAGTCTGTATTGAGAATTAAATTCCAAAGACCGTGGCCAGCAATTTACATCTACATTTATATTTTTATATATACATATTTATATATACATATGTATAGTATATTTATATAAATATAAAATAACTTATATCAGTTAGTCACCATCTCTTAATTACAGATGAAGAAATGGAGGCTTCAGAATAGCGAAACGGTTGCCTTAGGTCAGGCATTTAGAAAATGGCTGAGCTCAAATTCTAAGCCCAGTCCAAATGCAGAGAGGTTGAGAGAGGACTTGGAGCCTCGAAGCCAGTTTTTGGTAATCCTGTAACAAATCCTCAGATCTGACACAGACCACTGAGTAAAGTAAAAATATACCTCCTTCATCTTCAAACCAGAAAGCTATTTATTACTCTGTTAATGGTTCAACCAAGTCTTTCTTATTCCTTCCAATTATTCTGAAGAAAATGTGCTAGCACTTAGAGGAAGTAAAGTCAAAAGTGAAAGACAAAAGCTATTAGGAGTCAGGAAGTCCTTGTATGAGTGGCTTCACAGTTGTGGCCCTGCTTTTTTCTTTTTGCTAAATACCTTCCTTACCATCTTTTAATTCATCTGTTTAACTCTAGTTCGTAAAACTTAGTGGCCATGGCTTGAAAGACATGCAAAATGTCATTTATGGGACCCTGGACTCTTCAATACTTACTTTTCATACTTGATGTGAAATTTATTTAATTTACTAAGTTTGATTTATAATACATGTTCATTCCCTTTACACATATATATATGCATATATATATATATATATATGCAAATTTCAATACTAAACTTAGCATGAGTTCTTGGCTCAAATATCCTTAGCCTGCCAGTAGATTGTGTGGTTTTAATTCTGTCTACTAACATTTATACAAAGTCATTTCCTCCCTCCTCTTAATAATTGTAGTAGAACAGTAGGTTTAGGGGTGCCTGGGTGTCTCAGTGGGTTAAGCCTCTGTCTTCGGCTCAGGTCATGATCTTCGGGTCCTGGGATCAAGCCCCGCATCGGGCTCTTTGCTTAGCAGAGAGCCTGCTTCCTCCTCTCTCTCTGCCTGCCTCTCTGCCTACGTGTGATCCTCGTCTGTCAAATAAATAAAATCTTAAAAAAAAACAACAAACCACTAGGTTTAAAAAAAAAGGCTGGAATCATCTCTCCTTTATATGTAAAGATACTCAGAAAATAATGTTAATTAAGCTAGTTTCAATCTTCATTTCTTCGTTTTTTAATCACTTACACTTCTGTAACATGCAGGACCTTGTGTTAGGTGGTGGGTATGATCCTGCCTGGCTCTAATAAGTTTATTATCTGGTAAAAGGATAAGTCACATATACAAATAGTTATTAGATAAAGATGTTAGGTACATATGATATACCTATAATAGCTCATATGTTCATAATGTAACTAAAGGTTGAATTTTCCAAATGCCCTGTGATTTAATATAAATAATGAATATTTATGCTTTTGAATCTTCTAGCTTTGTTAAGTTTACTTCTCTATGTACACATTTCCTAGGTCAGCACATTTTCCATCACAAGCAGTAAGCCGTTCAGTGTACAAGCTAGTAAGTAGGCCTAGTTCAATAGCTTAAATAAACCTTCCACTCAACTTACTCATCATGCTCGTTCCCTTCATGTACATTTGCATGTAAAACCACAGACTAGTTTAAGATTTTTGGAAATGACAGATATTCAAAGATAAGCCTTAATTATGATAGTATGTTTAAGTTATCATTGATACTATCGTAGAACTCCCCTCGATAAAAGAACTCCCGTTGATGAGAAAGAAATTTCTGTATAACACCGGTGCTATTCAAAGTTATTTTAGTGAATTTTTTATTCAGTTCTACAACTCCAGGCATTTTAGCAGATACAATATATCATTATTTTTACATATAGTCAATATTCAGGTATGTTTAATATTCACTGGGAAATAAAACATTTTGGTATAAAAAGAACAGATCCAAGGAGTTGACCTCAAAGGCCTGAAGGTTAATTAATGGCCTAAGATAGCCTGACTCAAATGAATAGGAATTCAGAAAGGGAGGGAAGGGGGGAAGCCAGTATTTCTTCAGGGTTTCACAGATACTTAGATGGACATATTTTATTATGTTTTCTCACAAGGGAGACATTTTCCCCCATTGCATGTTGAGGTGTGGTCTCTTGTAATAAAGATCGTTTTAGTCTTTATGCAATAAATTTTCCCCATTATCTACTATAAAGTCTGGCTAGATACTCTCTGTAGAGTTTTTCCATAATGTAATGTGTAAAGGAGTGAGCTGCCTATCAGAGTTCCCTTTACAGCTAACAAAACCATAGAAACCCCACAAACAGCCTATATAATGTACAAATTGAATGAAAAAGACAATATATGGATGAGCTTATATATGTAGACATACATACACACACATTATGTATGTGATGATCCATGTATATGGTATGTATTATGCGAAAATGTGTACTGTTTAGAGTAATTCTTTTTCTAGTCATCATTTTGATCACACTTGAGTATCAATTCCCATAGTTTATCAACAAGAGAACAATTAGATTTCAAAAGCAACACCAAGAATAATCATATTCTCAGCGGGATAAGGTGGAGGAAAGACGTTACTGTATAAAGCCACCAGTGACATAGGAAATGCTTATCCGTAAACTTCTAAATAGTATTCTGTGTTATTGTTTAGAGACTTGGTATATAAACACACTATGTACAAAAGATGATTCGCTTAACCCCAATTCTAGTCACCTAGTTAAAACAATTATTTAAAACATACTACCACATATGCTCACACAAAATGTGATAAAAGCTAACTCGTGAAAGATTTCTTGTTTATTATCTCTCACAGTTTTCCTTTTCTTATTTTGATATGGAGTCTGGGCTTACTTCTTAGAATTAGCACATCATTTTTTTTTTCCTGTTCTTTCTGAATTTCCCTCTTCCAATACTAAATTACCTATCTCATAAGTCCTCTCAAATAGGAGGTAGACAGTGAGGGCAGCCAGATCTCCCTGCTTCCACTGAAAAACTGGAAGAAGCACACATCCAGGAGAAATGTCTCTCAGTTTATCTTTAAATTGGAGCAGGGCAGAGGTCACTAGCCGAAAGGAAGTCAAAATGACAAGTACCCTAACAGTTGCAAAGAAAGGTTAAGACAAGTAAATATCTTTCCATGAGACACTTGAACTGTTGTTAGCTACCTGGCACAGACCATTTTCCACTGACAAAAATTAAAACCTCACCGACTCAGTAAAAGAAGGGAAAAATTAGTCTAACTTAAGGGAAGTCTCAATTATAGTCCACTTTAAAAGTGATTTCACTTTATTGCTTTAAACCTGCGTTCTCTCACATAAAATGAACTAATATGTAGGAGCAGCTAAATTAAAATTATGGTTTGCACCATATTTTACATTGAAAAATAAGCATAAATACCATTGGCACATGAAAATTTGCTGCTAGAGGCTGTCTGAACAAATTAAGGAAGAAATCCTTAATTTGGATTTGGGGTGATTCCCTCTTCCAAACGTTATAACAAGCCCCCATGAATACATTTTCTTCTCTCACTGTAGAATAAATAGTGAGTTTAAACTAACACATGAGAGAAAAAAAAAACTAACACATGGGAGGCAGTAGAGAGATATCAGAGATTATTATGGGCTCCATTACAATTTTCAAAATTCAGAAATTTGGAATTTGTGTAGGCTTTTCTAGTAGGATACGGCTGAGAAGCAATGTCACAAGGGTCAATGGTAATTGCTGCAGAGGACCTAAAGGGTCAGTGTGGAATGATTCAAATTCAGAGAGAAGAAATAATTATAACCAAAAGATCCCAACAGAAATGTTTTAGAAAACATATTGGATGTATTATAACCAAAAGAAAGTGCTTGATATTCTTAATTTTTTTTTTTTTTAATTTTCACACTAAGGCTAAAGCTTTTGTTGGCTTATGGTTTTACCGCAATGTTGGCTCTAGCCAATTTGGGCAACCACAGTAGCCATAAGGACTAGTGCTTAACCTGATGGATTTACCGGTCATGTTGTGCCTGCAGCCATTTGGATCATCAATGCCTAATTTCCTTGGATTCAAGCTGGATGTTGTTGATTTAGTTGGCTGTGTATTTTTCTGTGGCTGGAGTTGACTTAAAATACTACATCTAGGGAGAGGGGATAATCCAAAGTGTCCAAATTTTATTGAGAAATGGAATTGCATTCTTGCATATACCATATAAGGGAGGGCACAAATTTCATCATAAAGTGTTGAGTAAGACATTCTTGTGTGGGTAATTTTTCACCTTACCAAGATTTATTGACATCAAACAGCAGTACTTCATCAAATGGGCTGAACATCCTTAAGAAAGGCATAGAGACAGGGACTGGAATGAGGCACTGATGCTCAGTGAGCGGTCTTGCCAGGTCAGCTCCTGCCTGCACATGGCTGCCTGTTCCCCACTCTTTCCACAAGAGCCCCCTTAGCTATTACCAGAGGAGATGTTCATTCAGACCTCACAGTCAAGAAGACCAGGTGGGAACCAAAGCACCCAACTGTGTTTCCAAACATGAGTCCAGAGAGATGTTCCCTAGAGACTTTGAATTATATGGAAGCTTTTGGGAGACACCCAATGAACTTTAGGAAATGCATAGTTCTGAGAAGTCCTGCAACAAAGCAATTTATTTCTGTGAAACATGACATTAAAAAATAGGACCATGACATTTTTCCAAATGTTGCTGTTCTACTGAACTTACTTTTTGAACCACTGACGTAGGACATTGAGTTCCTCAGTCCTGGTCTTCAGGTATTGAACAGCTGAAGTGAAATGTAATCTATAACAAACCATCTCTCTTAACTGGTTTGTGGTATGCGGAAAAAAACAGATTTGGGTCTAAGTTCATTTATCTTAGACAAAGTTTAGCATTTCTTGTTAATACCTTATTCCAAAGACTTTGTTGGCCACAGACAGTTACTGGAGAACTGATTAGTACAATATTTTCTTGGCGTGGTGTGGCTGAGTTTGGTTGTTTGCTGGTTTTACAGATAAAAAGTGTGTATCTAAAGCATCTGGGGCTGACAATCAGGTATCTAATGCAAGCACTTTATCAAAGTACCTATTCGTAGTTTATCTTAAAAAAGGAAGTATATCATTTGGGTACTGTCAAATAGTGAATTTTTTTGTCCTATCATTTTTTGGAAACAAAACAAACACCCCACATTATAGTGAGATGTTGGCAGTAAAGAAAATAGGCATATTCACTATCTGGTGATAAGTATTTTTTCAGTATGATGTTTTATACACTGATTTTTTTTGGCTTTTTAATGTTTGTACTGTGATAAAATATGCATAACATGTACACTAGTTTATTTTTATATAGTAGCAAAGAATGAAAACTCGATCAGTATAGATAGTATTAAAGCCCTTGGACCCATAGGAATCAACTTGCAGCAATAAGGGTCATCTCTGACATTTATTTGTTAAAAGGAGAGATCACCAAATCAAACAGATATATCTTTATTTCTACTTAGTCTCATGTAACATATTCCTAATAGTTATTAGGATTCATGTATTAAAACTAACAAGATTCTGTTATTATTATGTACAGAAAATAGTTTTGAATGGGAGAAGAGATTCAATTTAAGATTTCTAAATGAATTACTTAGTAAGCATAACATTATTCAATTTTCAGTTCAGTTTGTCTTTATAGGATTATGTGATGTAACTTTCTACTAAATATTCATTATCAGAGAAGAAAGTAACACAGCTTACTTTTAAAGAGAAAAGCAAAAAATCCCTCTCTACCCTCAGCACACTGAGAGAGAAGGAGAAAAATGAGAAAGAATGGATGCTTCTAGTCCAGCAACAGCACAAATTGATCAGTCGTCCAGTAGGGGCTGCTCATAGAGCAGGGAGGCTGATTCTTCTAGCAATAGGATTCATGACTTCAAGGAGACTGGGATTTCAAGGCCACTCCAATATCTATAATTGAAATAAGCCCTTCATATACTCCTGAAGTGTATGAATACCTCTGATATTTACTCTAATAAAATAGCATGTGTAGAATTAAGGAATCACTAACGAAGACATTTGCTGTCATCTGCCTTAAAATGACATTTTACTAATCACATTTAAAATGTTGCTGTACATCAGTGAGGGGACCCATAGCTGCATTTCCAAACAGAATCAAAGTGCTGTTAAATTGTTTTTAAACACAGATTTAGAGAATGAAATTGAGGGTAGTAAACTAGTAGCCAACTAAAGCAAAACAGGCTGGAATGTTGGTAACCGGTGGTACACATAGGATCCAAGCAAAACATCTTGAATTGCTAGTACCATAATAAATTATACTTTTCACGTTTGTATTTTGCAAGTGAAAACAGCACTAAGTCAAGCTTATGAAATAAAGACCAAACGATGACATTTTTAATTCACCTACACCTATGGTGACTGGGTAGGCCCACCACCACGTAACACGTCAGATTACAGAGGCCATGTAGAGAAGTAAAGGTTTTGCTTTCCAAAGTAAAGAAAAAGCAAACAGACAGACAATTCATGGCCAACGTGCCATTGCAGATGGGAGGAAATGGCTGAGGGAGGCAAAGGGTGAACTGTCACATAGGATCTAATGAACCGTGGTGATTTCTCCTTCCTGTGCCCCTCTTTTCTCACAAGAAGACCCATACCACATTCACTACCCAAGGGACTGTGCACTCCTTTTCTTCAGAGTTACTTTTCTGTCTTTAAAATAAGGAGATAAGAGGCTGGATGGGGTTAGCTTCCCAGGAGTGTTCAGAGGGCAAGACATGGTCAAGAACTGGTTTGTCTCCAAACTTCATTAGCCTCTGAGATAACCGAGGCAGGGGACCCCAATTAACATAAAGAATGAGAGACTTCTAAGGGATGAGAGTCAGTCCTCACAGTAATGGAACTTGGCCTCCTGTTTCAGAAAGACTCACAAATCCCTTTCGTGGAGAGGGACTCTCCTGAGTGGAGAGGATGGGCTGATTTATTTCTCCGTGGTGTCCTGGAGTGTATCTGCCCTGATTGACTCCCTTGATCTTGACATCAGTCACTTTGGAGTCAAGATAATGAAAACTGCATTAAAGAGGCCCCTTCAGTTTATGCAAATGGGCCTTTATCTTCAAAGAGCCCGTACCCTTGGGAGAGTCTCTTTGCTATTTAAAAGTATTAATAAAAGAAGATATGTTTGATAGGTCCTTCCTCCTACTCCTTGTTTTCTCTCATTTAAATAGGCATGAGGGCGACCTTTTGTTTTTGTTGTTATTAAAGCCCTAAGCTTTCTTGATGCTTTACCTAAAGGAGTGAAGTAGTATTTCGTTCCAAGTTGCTGTACGTATGGAATTACCAGGGACATAAGCGAGGCATAAGCATGATTCTAAACAAACCAGTCCCACATCTTAGTACATCTCAGGACTGGATCTCCTGGACCAGGACGCATGGAGGAAACGCGGTCTGGCGAGGCAACAGGTGCTCTGTGTGGTGACGGGGCAGAAGTGATGGCGCCATTAGCAACTCCATCTGCACAGGTGCTTCGGGCCACCACTCAAGTTAGAAAAGAATCCTTAGAGGTCTGTACGTGGACTCTCTGAGGAGGGGACACCAGATAATGCACATGGAGGAAATACTAAAATTACTGGGGAGCTTTGTGTTTCCCAACCTTTTTCTGCCATGCTACTTAGCAAATAATATCCACATAAAACGTCAACAAGAGATGAGGACTATGTTTACATGATTCAGTCCGTGTGCACTTAACACTTTAGTAGATTGATTCCAAAAGTGGATGCTCGCCTTGAGATACACAGAAGGAGCCTGTTACATAGCCTCGTGACACTTCCAGTGACCAGAATGGGACTCAGGGAGCCATGGTAACAGAACGAGCAGTTCGCTCGATAATCTCTCTGGTGTTTTCAGAATGTTGCCAACGTTAGAGATACAGGGTTTATTTTTACCTTGATGTCAGGTTTGTGTTCCTTAGTACTCTGAATGTAGAATGAATGGTTGGTTTATGACTGTCCAACAGGAGCTTATCCTCACCTGAACTTTCTTTAACAACTACCCAAAAGAAATAGAAATGAGAGAAGCATGCCCTTAAGAATTGTTCCTTTTTTTTTTTTTTGAGAAAATTCAGTTGCCTGAAGAATAATACCTTTGTTTTCTCTCACACTCTTATTTATTTTGCTAATATTTTGTGTATACTGTACCTAGGTAGTGAACTGTTCCTGTATTACATGTAGGACAATTTTGCTGAAGGCACTCAAACTGTAGTTTTACTTTTGAAAGTTAGAATCTATAATAGCTTTTCTCCTTATGAAACATACAGTTAAAATATGATAGGTTGCTTTTGTTGTTAATATCCTTTCTGTTCCTATTCCTTACCCTTTTCATTCAGGTGGTGACCATTCACTGGCTCTGTTTACATATTATTCCAAAACGATAATTTCATTAGGCCATTTATTTCAAACTAATCCCTGGACTAGATTGCCCGCACAATTAGAATTACATTATCTTAAACTTCACCACAAATTATAAAACTGTGTTGTAATTGCATATTTATGTAACTGATTCTATGCTGTGCTTATTATGTAGTATAATAGAGCATATCATGTATTTTGTGGTGACATTAGAGTTCTACAACCACAACAGTGACGAGCCCGAGGTCATTCTTATGATGACCTGAGAGAGGAACCCTACAGCCGCACAACCACAGGTGGTACTGACAACATTTCCCAACCATTCGGCACAGATGGTGATCAAGCCAAACAGCAGCAGTGGTCATCTTCACATGCTCCCGGAATGTCATAAGCCTTGGGCAAGAGATATGATTTACAGAATGTTTGCTGGAGTTATCAGTTTTGCCACAAAGAAATGAAAACAACTTTTGAGGAGAAACGAGTGAAAGAAACCAGGAAAGTTCCTTTGCTAGGGAAGACACAAATGCAAGAACTCTTAGAGTTCTGAGAGCAAAAGACTGACCGAAGAATGCAAAAATCTCAAATACTGAACTTGGGGGAACAGCCTTCTAAAAATGGTCTAGCAATTTCCCTGCAGCAGCTGGTGAATTAGCACTTCTTTGAGATCATGTCGAAGCACGTGTTCATCATGGCAAGGCCTGGGCCACCAGAGGTGGAATCATTGGCATGTCTTTTACATTAGAGGCCTGTGTGCTTTCTTATCATTCATGGATTTTCTTCCTCTTTCATTTTCTCTTCCTTTCAGACAGAGTACATAGTATTTGCAGAAAATGTGGCAAAAACAGGGAAGTATAAAAGTCACCCATAAACCCACTACCCAGAAGCAAGCACTATTAACATTTTTGCATGTTTCCTCTTCCTCCTCCCCTTCCTCCTCTCTCTCTCTCTCTCTCTCTCTTTTCTCTTTCTCCAGTGACCTAGCTGTTTTGCAAAGATGGCAAATATTTCTTCCTTTGGATAACATCTAATGTTCCAAGTAAAAATGTCCCTGCTCCGGTTCCTTTCTACTGCAATGCCACCTATATTAAGATTGTTTCAAGTGGTCAGTCTTGCAGCCACTGATATTCCTAATGCTTTCGGGTGCCTATTACTCTGTCCCCCGAGTTACCAGGTTTTGCTCAGTCTTCATAGGACCTGTAAGGAAATTCTTCTCAGGGATCTTGGCATGAGCTAAGTCTGCGTTCAAGCATTCCTTTCTCTGGTTCAAATGGAACTGAACACATTTTTTGGTATGCTCATCCTTGCCAGCGTTTTCATTTTCGGGTTGGCTGTCACATGCTGAGTGTGGTCAGTGTTAAAGCCTTGTCTTAAGAACAAAAGACTATAGTGGTGGAAGCATGCAGTGAATGCTAGACGCCTCATGAACCAGTGATGTCACGAGCAATGCCAACATTAGAGCCTCTAGGAGAAGAGGCACAAACAAAAATGACATGATTATCAAGTCATGGGCGCAGGAGGGAAGCGTTTGCTACCGTCCTCATAGATTATAGCCCTGGGCGCCATTCGCCAAGTAGACCAAAAATATTTTTTGGTCGGAAGTTAATACGTGCTCAATGGGTTGATAATGTAAGCTCTGTATTCTTTCTCTCCCCCTCCACCACATGCCTAAGTAAACTTTATTTTTCAAGTTGAAAGGACCTTCTAAAATTCCTCATTCTTAATGCTCTAAAACGCCCGGGTTCAGAAAATTAAATTACGCCATTTTTATCTGTTTGAGATCAGCTCTGTTTCCTCCTTTGCTTTGTGTTTACTTTCCTGCAGTAGCTGACATCAAAATGTTTTCTGGAATGCTGGGACTAAATAAGTTATGCTTAACTCAATATCTAATACAAATAGCCCTGGGGAGCTTCAGCGACACAATCATAAAAGCTATAGTTTCTTTTAATAGCTTGCCACACTTTGCTGATATAGTATTTCTCTAATCACCAATCTTTACGTGCCTTCCTGACCTTGGAGCTCTGAGCCCAAATGGCTTTGTGGTATCAAAGGCCTATGTCATTGGAAGAGTGAATGGCTTTCATTTTTTCCCTTGAAACTTCCGGTTCCTGGCATCTGTAAAGAATTACTCTGAGTGGTGTTTTGCTGCCTTGCGGCCACTGCCCTATCCAATGGAAGTGCCTTTTCCCAGAAAGGTCACGGTGGTCAGTAATAGGTGGATATTGCGTTCAGGGAGGAGGCAACTCTGGTTTTGGTGTTTTTCTGTTACAATATTCATTATTCGTATTCTTATTCCCATTCGTTGTTCAAGACCCAAGTCATGTTTCATTTGCAAAATATTCCAGTAAGAAAGGGTACTCTCCAATATGCAATAAGGCTGAAAATGTTAGTAACAGGTTTCCTAAAGTCATCCTGTGTGAAGGAAAAAATAAACTTCTCACTTACACCTTTGGGGAAGATTACTTTTTAACACTGCACAAGAATTCATCTTCAGAATCTGTTACTCTTCAGGACCTGAAGAGCCCACACTGCATGGCCTTGCAGTCAATTGGGAATCTTGAATAAGCACTCTGTCCTGCACTGGGTCAGCCCGGGCAAGGTTCACGCCTTATTGCATTTCTTAACACCCTTATGGTTTAAGTACTCGGCGTAGTCAGTAATGAGGAGAGGAACTGAGTGGATGTATTTCTAGGGTACCGGCTTAGGCTGAAAGTCTGAGTAATGGTTAACATTTACAAACATTCAAATGACTGAATGAGTTGCTTTAAAAAAATTTCTCAAGTTCTCTGTGTATTAGAATCTTAAGAGAGAGGAAGATGCACTGGGACAGGGACAGAAATAAGGCAGAAGACTAATGAGAACTGTGAAGCAATTTGTTAGGTTCTCAATGAGGGATTCTTAATGCAAGGGAGAAGTGTGTATTAAAAAACATTAGTATAGATGAATATGATGACAAAATTTAGAAGTACTTCGATGGTGTGCAACTCCATTTATCAAGCAAATCATTTATTTACACGAAATCTGTACCAGCTTTTACTACTCTAATGAACACGCACGCACTCCTGGCAATGTCAGTCGTCTGTAATTTCACTTAAATTTCTTGCTTATTTTCCCTAAATGGTTCTCAGAATATTACTTTATATATTAAGATACTCCCCCATTGATTTCCAGCTTATGCTAATTTTTAATTTTATATTTTATGTATATATTTTAATACCATTGAGGATGAAAACTAGAAACTAGAAAATAAAAATCTCTTGATTCCATAAAATTCTTTACTATTTGGGTAAACATTTTTTTAAAAGTGTTTATTTTTGCTTATTTTATATGTAAAATATATAGGACTCTTACAAAATTGAATTCATCCTAAATGTAAAATCTTGTAGGTTTTTTTTTCATACACACTTTAGCATTGTTTCATGCTACTAAATAGTCTTCAGAATCATGCTTGTCCGGAATAGCCAGAATACCTTTAAAAGAATACCCATTTAAGGAAAGAGTCTCACAGATGATGGTGACAGAGTAACAGGCAAGCTTGTTCTGGCACTGGATGCTGTAAGAAGAAAAAAACGTCTCCTTTTTGGACAGATAACAGCTCTGAAAATTCTGAGGTCTTCGAGCAATTAGGGAATTTGAATGTTTCCTCTACTTGCACAGCTGTGTGTGTGTGAGAGAGAAAGACAGAGAGGTGCAGAGAGAGTATTTTTGAAGCCTTTGTATTTCTGTGAAACACACAGTAATCTTATGAATGAGTTGCCTTGTCTTTATGGTCTTAATTTGACACTCCCTGAAACCCCCTTTTGTCCCCTGCAGCCTTTTGCGTGAAGATCAGTGACAGTGGGATTGCCTTTCTAGAATTCAGTTTCCTGAAAACAGACAGCTAATTTGTTTATCAAGATGAGATTAGGGATGAAGCCATCTCTTAGCTCTGTGAGTTAGTAACAGTTTTCAGTCATTCTAAGTCTTAGTTGGATCTATATTTACATTTTTGGAGGAACAGTACTGAGTTGGTTACCTTTTGCTCTGTAACAAACCAGTTTCAACACAGTGGCTTAAAACAATAAACATGAATTATTTCTTTTGAACGTGCTGATCATCTGGTGGTTCCTCTTTTAGAAGCCACCTCAGGTAGGGCTGAATCATTTAGGATGGCCTCCCTCCCCTTTCCTCTGGGAAAGCTGGAATGGCTGGAAATGCTGGGGCCTCTCTCCACATGGTCTCTCATCTTCCAGGGGGCCGGCCCTGGTGTGCTCATACAGGGAGGCATAACGGCTCTCAGTGACCAGGAAGGGCACACTCCACTGGGCAAACAAGCACTTTTTAGGTGTCTGTTTCTGTCATACTTGGCTATTTATTATTATCTCATTGGTCAAAGCACATCAGCTGTCCAAGATCAGAGTCACCATGGGAGGAAACTACTTAAGGACCTCTCATAGGAAGGAATGATTCACTCTACATTTGTACCACCATCATCTTCCTAATTTCTGAAACACATTTTGATTACATAAATACAGAACATAATTTTAAATTTTTAATAATTGTTATATTTGTGTTTCTGCAAAATTTATGCTAGGATCAATAAACCTAAATATATAGAAACATGTTTTTGAAAAGAAATATGGCATAGTGGTTTTTTTTTCCCCCCTCTTTAAGCAAAAACAAAACAAAGCCAAGCAAAACAAAAAACCCAACCCTGTGAGAGAATGAGACTTTCTCCCAGCTTTGGCCTATCATTCTAGTCACTTGAGATATGTATGAGAATAATGAATACATGTGTTTTAACACAACTGTGATCTGGCGTGCCAAAAAGACATTGTTTTAAGTTCCCTTATTTATCATAGAGATTTATCCTGTTATGCCATCTGTTTAGAAAAATAACAATTTATTATATACTAGCACTATGAAACTCAGCTGGTTAGTATTTACATATAGTTTTAGATGAAGGCAGTCTCTAAAAGGTAAATGATTTTATTAGTATCTCTTAGATATATTTTATATATATGTTTTTCCCAACAGAAAATGCAGTGGTGTTTCAAAGTTGTGTTTTGTTTTTTTTTAAATCAGAATCAATTACAAACAGCCAAATCATTTTGGATAATTTGTAGGTAAAGGCATCCCCCAATAACATGCCTAATTTATATATGAAATAGATATGGACTATCCATGAGTTGTCCAAAGACCTTGTAGATTCCCACAATTCTGTGATCTCATGTAGATGTGATTTCCCATAAATCTATCTGAGAGAATGTAGAAAAAGGAGCATGTGTCTTGGAGACATACAAGTTAAAATTCTGGCTCTGTTAATTACTGTATAACCTTGAACAAAATCCTCTAATTTTCTGTGCTTCCATTGGGATATAGGGATAATGTGAAGTCAAAAATGCAACTCAAAGGGTACACAGAAAGTCTCAATGTTAGTTGCCTTCCTCCTCCCTCCCTTTTTACCCCTTCTCTTCCTATTTACTAACTTCAACTATTGAAAGTAGTTGAAATGTTCCTGATAAGTTGCATGTTAGGCAATTTGGGAGCAAGGACGGAAACGTGATTCCGGGTTAGTCTGAATGCTGCTGGCCCAAGGAAAGGGACAGACAGGCTGTTGGCACCAGCATCAGACCTATCTTTCCGTGATTCTTTCTTCCTCTGCAATTTTCCTGTGTGTCCTTTTTCAGAGACCTGCTAAATTTCATGGCACACCGATAAACTGGATTGCTCTGCCTGGCCCTTGTGCTATTATTACTTCAAGAAAGAGGCACTTTGGGGCCATAATGAGAATTTAAAACACACAGGCCAAAACCTTAAGTGAGTTTACAGGTATGAGGGTGCTTACAGCACCTCTGGAAAGAGGATGTGGTGACCAAGATGACAGTCGGTGACTGTCTGGGATGCCACTGTAGGGCTTTACCAATTTTGGGACTTAAATTTGTGTTTTTGCTAAACAGTGGATGGCTTAATTTGTCAGTGGGTCCGAATCAAAAACACTTCAGGACAACCATAATGCTACCCTGAGAGAACCCAGGGACAAGCTAATTAGGAATAAAGAGGTGAGATGGAAAGGAGGGTGTATCTGGGGAACCTCACAGGGTGAAATTCCCGCATGGGCCGTGGCAGCTCGGAAATCTGCATAGTAACAAACTTGTCACAAATCAAGGACAACTCAACGGAGCAATTAGAATTAACATTTCATGCTGACATTTGTCAAAAATCTCTGTCCACATTTTGCTGTCTGCAACAAAAATTGTGGTTTTGTCCTAACAGTTAGTGAGCTGTTGCCTAACTTTAAACGTTCACGTGGAAGGTATGCACTTCCTGCTCAAGAGTAAAGAAAAGTTACATCTTTTTAAATCCTTACAACCTATATGAATCCCAAACTTATTCCATTTGAATGACAATTACGTATTTTGAAATCCACACATACTATATGAATCCTACGCTTACTCCACTCGAATGACAAGTGCTTTAAGAATTCAAGAAAATATTAAACATTTCATGGTAGATAGCATCTGTTTCAGTGACCTCTTCTTCAAAACCTGTTTCATTTTATTCTTTCCTAAAACTCTCCAAATTGAATCAAAGAAAACCAGACAAGCTGAGTATATAATATTTTTTTCATAATAAAAGAAACCCAATTCTGATTTTCTAATGTTCATTCAATATAAAATAATACTTAGTGTTTTATTTCTGAACAGAAGCTCAGAGGAAACCAAAAAATTAAAGGTGTTATAGTATTTTCTAAGCTGTAATGTAATGATATCCCTGACTTCCTATTTCCATCATGTTGTTATGCACATTCATATATCAGGATACACAGTTTTCCCAAATAATTAACTTTTGAAATTAAAATGAATACATCAAAAAGTCACAATAAGGGTAGAAATCCATTGTCAGATGTCCAACTGTGCAGATTAGTGACTGATCTTTAAGAAGACAAAGATATGTTAGAGCAAATCTATGTTGATTTTCTCTGTCTGAATTTCTTGCCCACTTTTCCACATAGAGGCACACACTGGTATGTTCCCAATTCCATCTTTTCAATATGATGCAGTTTTTTAAGATGCAGTGAGCAAATACATGAAATATAACGTATTTATAAAGGACTTCAAATTAGAAGAGCTGGGGAGAAAACAATGTGATGAAATTAGCAGACAGGCCTGAAGGAAGGTGCGTGGGGGGACACGGGGGTGCAGAAAACTGCACTGTCCACCAGCCGACGCCCCCTCCCTCTCCCCTCCTGGGCAGTGTGGTATTCCTACTTTCTCCTCTAGATCGAGCAATACAAACATGATCCGGAGCTGCTCCTACCTTGTCTCGCCTTTATCCATAACACTGGCACACATTCAGTCCATTACTAATTTCAGCCACTTCCTTTTGTATATTCCCACAAGCAGATCCTAGGCCAAGCCCTGACCTTGTCCTGCCTTGACTAATGTGGCATCCTTGCCACTCCTGGGCTGGGGGAGGAGGATGGCTGAGAGAGAAACAGCATCAAAAACAGCCCTTTGAAACAACCAAGCATACCTGCTTCCATGCAAGTGTCATCTCTTAAATCCTCTTGAGAGCCTGAGAGTCTCCTCGCTGTCATTAGGACCCAGGGACACCTGTGTGCTCTGCCAGGCCAGCACAGCCTTAGCAAGACTGAACTGGCCACACACAGAAAAGGAGTCCCAGATTTCCAAAGTCATGGCCCTTACGCTGCTCTGACTTTTGTTCACCTTCCTCTTCCTCCATGACTGTTGATTTTGGAAGATTTTGGACTTTCCTTGTTTAGGAATATTGGAAGTATTGTGGACTCTTCCTTACCCTTCGTGACTTAAGATTCAGTGTTCTTCCATTTACTACATAAAGCTCTGTTGCAATCCATTTTTCCTCCAAAACTGTGATTCTAATTAAACTGTAGCTGTAGGTCTAGATGTTCCTTGAATAACTGATACATTGTCATTGACAGCCAAAACCATGGGTGACAACTGGACATTCTCAAGTGACCTTTTCATCTGCTTCGACCTTGATATTCTATTCCTTTTAGTTATTTCAAAAGTAGGACAAAAATAGGATTAGAAGCAAGTATAGAAGCAAGAATTTGCTCCAAGTATAAAAAAGTTAGTGATTTCTATTGCTACTGAAATACCAAATCTGACTTTAAACATCTGAGCAGCAGAAGAGCTATTCTCTTGCATATACACAGACTGGGTAATAAATTTTTTTAAAAGTCTGTATAGCTTACCAATGACCAGCAACTAATTACTAGGCTCCAGTATAATAAATTAAGATGGGGAGGGGAGGAGAGAAATATAAATTACCACTGGTTCAAAAAGATTTTCAACATTTTACAGGAACTGGAGTACTTTATTATTGATAAGAAGAAATGGATAGATAAGTATTGTCCAACAGAAATAAAATGCAAGCCATATATATTATTTTATATTTTCTAGTAGTCACACTGAAAAATAAAAAGCAGGAAAAATTATTCTTAATAGTATATTTTATTTTTAGTAATATATTTTACCCAATATATTGTATACTGTCAAGGTTTGTGATAAATAATCTAGTGAGATCATGTGCTTAAAGGTATTAAATAAATGAATGAATTTTAAATTTAACTTAATTTTTAATTTAAATTTATCTATCTATCTATCTATCTATCTATACCTACTTAACTGCAGGAGTCTGGATCCTTTAACTTGCTAATTGGTATTGTGGATCCATAAACATGAGGCTTTTCCAACCTAAGGGCTTCTGACATTCCAGAATGTCAGCCCAATAATTCTTTGTTGTGTGGGGCTCTCCCGTGCATTTACTATTTTAGCAGCATCTCTTACTCCTACCTGCTAGATGCCAGTAGCACGCTTCTCTACCTCCTCACCAATTGGGAAACACAAAAATGTCTCTAGACATTGTCATATGTCCTTTGGGGAGCAAAATTTGCTCCTATTGAGAACACCTGGGAGAACTTGTGGAGCATGACTCCTCTTACTTGCTCACATCTGCTTATCGAAATAGGTCTGCCATCTGATATGCCAGTGATTAATGGAACACATATATCCATGATTATTAATTAAACTAATTAATTTAAAACTTCTTGGGCAATATAACATATTTCACTGGAATGAAACACGAACCTACACTCAGTAGCTAAATTAATCCTATAGTTCAGAGGAATAATCTGCTTTATGTCTGGGCAAACTTGTGTCCTTGAAGACCTAGACCCTGACCCATGTGTTTGAACTCTTTCCCCAGTCTTTCCCATCTGACTGGGAAACATCCCATCTCTCTTGGTTTTGTACCAATGAGGACTTTGTTCCCATGTGATAAGAGGTCTAGCTTCTCTGAAAGTTTTCCTTTTTTGCTTTCTTTTCCCTGCGAAGTAATAAAATGTCCAAACTGCCTCAGCAAACTAAACATTTTGTTTGTATAACTAAATATCCATTATGCATGCTGGCTGCATGTCAGCCTCATTTACTTCCTCTAAAATTGTAAGCTCCTTGAGGTTAAGGACTTTGCTGATTTTCAATACCTATCATGGATCAAAGAAACTTCTTAAGAATATAATATTTGCTTGATGGTTGACAATAAAAATGGAATGTTTTTATAAGAATAATTGTTCCTATTTTTATTTTTCTCAGTTTTACCTTGTATTTTGGCATATTTCTTTGACATCATTTAAATGCTGGACACTGGGATGGGCAAAAAGTAATGAATACACAGGTGCAACCCTTGTAAAGCCCCCAGTAGTTTCAAACCTGGGGGAGATTTTGTATTCAAGGGAATTTGACAACATCTTCAAAAATTTTTGTTGATCACAATTGTAGTGGGTTGCTACTGACATCTGGTTGATAGAGGAGAAAGCTGCTAAACATCTTGCAACACATAGGACCGAACCACACAAGAAGGAATTCTCTGGCCCTACATGTCAATAGTACTGAGGTTAAGAATCCGTGGAAAGAGAAGGGCAAGTCACCAACAGTTACATTAAAAGCAATGCATGCTATGAGAGTTAGGTCTAAGATTCTACAAAAGCTTAGAGAAGGAGAAAGAATTCAGAGTGCTTGATTGAGAGGTAGGAAAGGCTCCCCAAAGGAGATAAGCCCAACTGGGTATGCAGGTTGGAAACCAGCAGCATATTGAGTGAGGGATGAGTAACTGATTACCCCCAAGAACAAAGTGTAGGAATATGAGCCAAGAGCTAGTGTTGGAGTTCCAGGAAAGCCAATTTTCTAAGACAAGACCAGGAAGAAGAATGTAAAAGGGATAATAGGGAGGACCTAAGAAGGTAGAAAATAGGGACACTGTTTCTTGGATTCTGGAGTAGAAGATTATTTCAAGGAAATCATCACTAACAATGTCAAGTGCCTCAAACCTCAGTGAGATAAACCAGAAAAATCTCTTCAACATTGGTAAAAAGTCATTGGTAACTTCAATGAGCGAAATTGCAAGTGAAGGAGGTAGAAGACAGATTGTCTTGGGCAGAAAAGTGAGTAGGAGGAGAGAAAAAGCATGGGTTTGTCTTCAGGAAGCATGTTTATGATTATTTATAGAAGAGAAAAATTGAAAACAGTCTAACAGTCTAATAAAGAAGGTATTTAAATCATTACATATATAATGCAATAATAAACAACCACTAAGAGATATTTAGTATTTAAGACTATGGAAAAGCAGTCACAGTGAGTGGGGGAAAAAAAAAACACCCAAGATGCAAACCTTTATGCAGTATGATAACCCAATTTTTTTATAGGGAGAGAAAAAAACTAAAAAAATTCAAAACCAAAATATTAACAATTGTCATCTGGGGTGGTATATATTATGGACAATTATTATTTTCTTCTTTGAATATCTTTATTCTCTAAATGTTCTAAAATGAGCATGTATTCCTTTTAAAGTCAGAGGAAATTTTCTTTTTTAAGAAGCTTGGCTGAGAAAGAAAAGAGAAAGTTCTGGCAGTAACTTGAGGGTGGGGGGGCAGAAGGGAGCATGCTTGCGCTCGTGTGTGTGTGTGTGTGTGTGTGTGTGTGTGTGTGTATTTGAGTTGGAAGCAAAGAGAGCATTTTTGTGTGGAGAAGGGAGAGAGCCAGTACACCAAGAGAGGCTGAAGATACAGGAGCATGGATGATTGATGGAGCATGTCCCTGAGGGAGCGGGAGGGGATGGAATCCAGATCACAGGTGGTGGGATTAGCCTTGGCTAAGAGGAGAGACATTGCTTCAGCTGAAAAATGAGGAAAAGAGGTAAGGATGGATGTGGGTGCTGATAAGAATGTAGAGGAGGGGGCAGGAAGTTGAGGGAGTTGCTGTCTGTTGGCCTCTATTTCCTTTGTGAAGGAGAAGGTGAGGTCATTTGCTGAGTGGGGTCAAGGGTTTACGGAGAATGATGGGAATTTGGAAGGGCTGCTAAGGGGAAAGAGGGAGGAAGGGAACTTGGGACATAGAACCAGATTATCCAGCTGACTTGAGAGGCCAGCTGAGGCTTGAGACTGAATTTTTAATGAAGGGCACCTACTGCTGTAACTTGTGGCTTTCTCTAGCTGCGCTCTGTAACGATTGAAAAATAAAAAAAGCACATAGTGAGACTGATGAGGAGTTTGCAGATATGGGTAAAGACCCTGAAAAATCACCAGTATTCTGGGTGCTTGAAGTGATAATGGAGTTTATGCTAGAAAGGGACAGAAATAAAGCCCAGAAGAGGGCTGAAGGCAATGGAAGTCCCAGTGAGGTCTACAGTCTGCATTAATGGGAGACAGGGAGTGAGAGAACTTCAACAAGGAGAACTTTGGGCTGAGGATGGGGAACTGAGACGGGCGATTCTAGGCAGGAAAGAGTGCCAGATGGAGGTCAGAAGTATAGGTCAGCTGCTGTCTCTGTGGACAATCCCCGCTAGTATGGTCACTCACTTGGCGGTGAAAACTCAACTTCCAGTTATATGTGGAACATAGAAGCTCACAAAATCAATATAAAGTCAGTGTACATTGGGGCACCTGGGTGGCTTAGTGGGTTAAGTGTTTGCCTTCAGCTCAGGTCATGATCCCAGGGTCCTGGGATGGAGTGCTGTACCAGGCTCCTTGCTGTACAGGGAACCTGCTTCTCCAACTGCCTGCTGCTCTCCCTGCTTGTGCTCTTCCTATCTCTCTCTGTCAAATAAATAAATAAAATCTTTTAAAAAATCAATATAGATTAAAGTAAGCTCTTTCCTCCCTTTCTTTTCCCGCCCACCCTGTCTCTACACACACACACACACACACACACACACAAACACATATACACACACAGAGGTACATGTGTATAATTTGAAATATTATGAAGAAAATAACATAGTTGCTAAATAATATAGTTGTTAAAGGAGACTCCCAACCAAGCAAAAAGAATGCTGGACCTTTTTTTCAATTCCACATACTTAAGTGCTGTATATCATGAACAAGTCACTTTCATATAAGAGAACAATTTTTGGGGCGCCTGGATGGCTCAGTGGATTAAAGCCTCTGTCTTTGGTTCAGGTCCTGATCCCAGGATCCTGGGATTGGACCCAACATGGAGCTCTCTGCTTGGCAGGGAGCCTGCTTCCTCCTCTCTCTTTTTGCCTGCCTCTCTGCCTACTTGTGATCTCTGTCTGTCAAATAAATAAACAAAATCTTAAAAAAAAAAAAAAGAGAGAACAATTTTGTCTCTGGGAAGTGGATTCAACTATATCTGTTAAACAAGGTACTTTTTAAAGAATTAGATTAAAATTTTTTTTATTTTTTTTTTAATTTCTTTTCAGTGTAACAGAATTCATAGTTTTACACCACACCCAGTGCTCCATGCAATGCGTGCCCTCCATAATACCCACCACCAGGCTCCCCCAACCTCCCACCCCCCGCCCCTTCAAAACCCTCAGGTTATTTTTCAGAGTCCATAGTCTCTCATGGTTCATCTCCCCCCCAGTTTCCCTCAACTCCTTTCTCCTCTCCATCTAAAATTTAAAAATATACTCAGTTTTTGGAACTCCAAATACTATACCTTAATTCACAAATATTTATTGAGCACTGTGAAATATCTGTATTTGTGACTCGGGGGCATCTAATGATGAAAAAAAGAGGCTCACTCTTCTCCTCATATATTTAGAAGCAAATAGGGGAATTTCAGGGATTATCATGCAAGTAATAGGGCACCTTCCTTTCTCTGGATTCTATTCCTCACTCCATCCCAAGACTTGAGTCAGGGCTTTGCCAGGGCCCTCCTGGACACAGAGCTGTCTTCTGAGAAATATCAGAGAAGAAGGAGATTGATTATTTGTGATCACAATTTGTTAATGTATCATCTTATGTCACTTTTGTATTTGTTTAATTATTTGAAGTCTTTAATTTATATAATCTCACTTCCAAGCTATTATTTTCACATACTTACATATGTACATAAATGCACAGATATACACAAAAGCACAACATACATACATACATGTGTATACATACAGACATATGTGTATATGCACATACATAAATATTCTGGCAGGAAAAATTCATGTATAATCAAAGCCTAAAGGCAATTCAATATTCAGAATATTAGCTTATTAACAATCAACGTATTAGTGATAGCATCATTGCTGATACATCTGTTTTTCTAACAATGACCAGCATTTTGCCCAGGAGTTAGAGGTGGATCAGTTGCTCTTTGATGAGCTACGTGAAAACTTGTGTGCTATGCCCCTAACAAGGAAAGCCACTTGAGTTTAAATGACAATAGAGAGCACATGGAATAGAGAAAAAAGCATATGTAGCATATTTTACTACTATTCAGTGATGAACATAAACCAATTGTACATATGTGCATATGTAGGTATATTTATACATATAAATATGATTTTAGACTAACAGTGGTAAATAACATACATTTAATAGGACTTTCTAAAATTTACAATTTGATATACTCATAATTTGAATACTCTGCAAGTTTGGTAATAATTTTTAGTATGTTCTGAATTTGTAGAATGTGTCTCTCACTGTGCTAAATATTTTGGGTGGATCATCTCATTTAATTTAATTATTTTATTTTTTAAAAAAAAGACTTTATTTATTTGACAGACACAGATCACAAGTAGGCAGAGAGAGGCAGGCAGAGAGAGAGAGAGAGGGAAGCAGGTTCCCTGCTGAGCAGAGAACCAAATGTGGGGCTTGATCCCAGGACCCTGGGATCATGACCTGAGCCGCTTTAACCCACTGAGCCACCCAGGTGCCCATCATTTAATTTTAATAAGAAAATCTCTATTAGATACTAGCAATAGATACTGTTACTCAAAATTTACAAATTCAGAATATGGGACAACCGTGGTTTTAAGAAGCGAAGTAATTTGCCCTATCATAAACAGCTGTTGAGTGATAAACTCAAAACAGTTTGCTTTCAGAATCCATGCTCTTCATCATTGCTCCCCATTTCCCTCAAGTAGGGAACACTTTCCCAATTCATCAAATTATCTTGATTCTTGCTTCTAAATATCCCTTAGGCCCATCTTCCTCTCTTCAACTCATCACTGCAATCCTGGGTCTGGCTACCCAGCACTGTCAGCTGGATTGCAATAGAGTCTCCTGCTTGTCTCTGGTAGTCTGACTCATGGGGTTCATTTGTAATCAATGTGGCTGACTAGTGAGTAAATTAGGTCACATTTGCATCAATTACCCACTGTCTGCTGTCGTGATATTCCCCAACTCCATAACTCTGGAATAAGAGCCTGATTCAATGCCCCTCTAGTACTTAACATGTTCAGGAATGAGTCCATGCTCACTTGAAAACCACCAACTCCTGCCGTGATCTGCCATGCCCACCACCACTTGGGTTGCCACGTCCCTGGGTCTCAAAGCTTTACAATCATCAGAGTGCCAAAAGGCCCTTCATTTCCTATAGTCTTTTTTTTTTTTTTTTTAGATTTCATTTCTTTATTATTAGAGTAGGCAGAGGCAGAGGGAGAAGCAGGCTCCCCGCTGAGCAAGGAGCCCGACTTGGGACTCGATCCCAGGACGCTGGGATCATGACCTGAGATGAAGGCAGCCGCTTAACGAACTGAGCCACCCAGGTGTCCTTCATTTCCTATAGTCTTAAATGACTCTTTTTCTGCCAGAAATGAGAAAATGCCCTCTTTCAAACTTTATGACCCATTTTGTTACAGGAGGCCCAAAAGAACAGTCCTTGTATCTTAAATCTCATACGAAAACAGATCATTCACCTTTTAACTGAAGGCCTGGCCTCCTGGAGCTCCAGTAACTATTCAGTGGGGCCAAACAAAGGGCAGACTTGTTTATTCCTCTCCATTTGTCATCTTGTCCCATCTTTTCTCTCATAACCCACCAGAACTCTTCTTTTTCTCTTCACCAAACACAAAGTAAACTCATACCAACCAAAGCAAAGATCCAACAGATTCCGGGACTGTTGGGCAGGTAGAATGAAGGATTTGTGGCTCACCCGATGGCCTACTGGTCATGACTCATCAGCTCTGCCAACAACCAGTCTTTCAATTTCCATTCAATTAAAATGAAGTATTAAGTCCTCCATAAATGCAAATATAACCATGCTCTTTCACCTTCTAAAACATGTCAATACTCACTGCATTAAAAATGAGGTTAAAACTCCTAAAGATGATTAACAACACATTTTCAGTTTTCTTCTCCCTCATCTACTGCAACCTCCTGCATTCACCTAACTTCAAACCCCATATTCTAAGACGTGTGGTTTAAAATCTCCAGGTATAACTAATGACAGGCTTACCATCTAATAATAATGAGAATTATTTTAGCTTTTACTAAGTTGTGAACAAATTGTGAACAAGAAATTATTATTTTTTTTTTTTGGTGAAGAATGCAGCAGATAAAACGTAACACCATTAACACTAGGTATTGCATGTTTATTGACCTGTAATCAAATATAAAGTTCAGTGATAATTGAGCATAATCATTTTAAATACCTTATTCATATTTATTGCACATTTTCTGATTTACTTTATAAATATAATTTTCAGTAGCACTTTTGATACTTTATTAATAATATGTACATAAATATGCATAATACTTTATATTTTTCAGAGAGATAAAATAAAGAGTTCATTCATGTAAGCTAGGTATTTATGTTAGTGAAATGTGCATTGTTTCTGCTCACTCTATTCAAAATTAAACCTGTTATACTAAAACCAAATAATACCAGATTGGATCTTAAACTAAAATTTTAAGCAATGTCTAAAGCACTTTATTATGCATTTGTTCTTTTTAGATATTGCAAGGTTCTTTTCTAATACTAAGTTATAGCTATATCTCCTTTTTTAAAAAGGACATTTTAAAAAGACATTTATTGATTGGTGAGTATACACTGAAGTAGAAATGGATAAATGCTGATTAATAAACATTTTAAAAACTGTGCAGTGTAACAAACAGGACAATCTCAGGGAAGATAAAATTATTGAAGATCAGTTGTAAGGAGAAACCTGGGAAAACTTTTTGAAATTGAGAATCATTATCATTTAACTTGTAAAATTTATGAAAATAGTCATTTCTGATATAAACACTGATAAAATTCTTACCACAGGCAATATGATCATTGTACCAATTTAAGTACTAGTTTGTTATTTCAAGCTACAAATGGAAAGGCCTTCTTATATACCATCAAAATATTAACAAAATGCTATCTTGATTAAATATTTTTAACTGAGAGTTTTAACAAAAGTGCAATTAACATCGCTCTATTATTAACTCTACATTATAAGTTTAAAGAATTAATTCCAGGGGTACCTGGGTGGCTCAGTTGGTAAGCATCTGCCTTTGGTGCAGGTCATGATCCCAGGGTTCTGGGATGGAGCCCCACATTGCGCTTTCTGCTCAGTGGAGAACTTGCTTCTCCCTCTCTCACTCCCCCTGCTTGTGTTCCCTCTCTCGCCCCGAGTCTCTCCCTGTCAAATAAATAAATAAATAAAATCTTAAAAAAAAAAAGAAAAAAACCTATCACAAATCTATTTTTAAAAATAATTTCAATGTCTATTATTGCTGATAAGCTCTGGTGTAATTGGTAACAACCATGTAACTACAACTAACATTACATAATGCTCAATATATGCCAGGCACCATTATAAAATGTGTATATTAATATACTACTTCAACACTTACGAAAATCTATAACATACTTGATACTATAATCTTCGTTTTAGAGAATGTAACTTTTCAAAAATCACCCAGCTAACAAGTGACAGAGCCAGAATTTAAATCCAACCAATCTAGTTTTAGATGCCATACTCCTTAACCACTATGCTCTTTCAGAAACTATAAAATATTTTGAAAAAAAAATCAGAGACCTAAAAGGATATCTTATTGTAATAAGACACACGTTTTCCCATTTGATCAACACCACTAAATCAGGTAGCTGAAGTTAATCTAAGTTGAGATTAAAACAATACAAGTTGGGACGCCTAGGTGGCTCAATTGGTTGGACGACTGCCTTCGGCTCAGGTCATGATCCCGGAGACCGAGGATCCCGGAGTCCCGCATCGGGCTCCCAGCTCCACGGGGAGTCTGCTTCTCCCTCTGACCTTCTCCTCGCTCATGCTCTCTCACTGCCTCTCTCTCAAATAAATAAATAAAAAAATCTTTAAAAAAAACAAAAAACAATACAAGTTGTATAGCAGGACTGAAGAGTTTCATATGCCTATACAGTGGGCAATAGCCTTCAGAAGTAATTGTGACAAGTGAATTTAATAAAGGAAATTTTGGCTCCTGGTGAATGTTGACAATTTATGGCACCAAGTGAGACCACTCAGCAGAATCTGCACACCTTCTCTTACTGTGGGCCAAATTATTAATTAAAATAGTGTTGTAATGTTAATAGTATTGTTATAAGCAGGATATGTGAGCTGATAAGCTACTGACCCCTGAGAGTTAAGACCAGGGATGTTTTAGAAACCAAGAGTTAAAAGATATGAAGGAAAGAGACATCACAATAGATTTACAAAGCTTTGTCTTGTTATATCCTTGTTATGCAGGGTTTTAATACAAGAAGCTTTATAAATATAAAATCTTAGCAAAATAATAAAGATATATGTAAGAAGATATATATGTAATAAAATCCATATAATAAATACATATATGTAAATATATAAATATATATAATACATATAACAAAATACATATAAAGATCTATGTAATAAGATACATGTAAGAAGAATAAATGTGCATAATTCTGGCAAAGGAGCTAAACAAGCATGGAATCTGAGAAGTGTTGTGTTTGATGGTTGCTGAAGTGGGCAAACGTTGTTAAACAATCTTGAGACTGTGACATCAGTCATGAGACCAGAGATAAGGTATAAGATTGACCCAACAACAGCCTGTTATTTTGTTAATAGAGAGTCAGTTTTAGCTTAAAGAAAATACTCATCAGATACACATTATTTCATTTTATAAAGATGCTCTGAGATGTTATGTAAATTTCCCCTAATTTTCACTCTTGCAAAATGATAGGTTTGGGGTACAAACCTAGGAGTTTTTACTCTTTTTAATAACTTTAGTTTGGTTAGGAAGGTGCATGAATATTAAGTTATCCACACTACATAAAATATGAGTTATTCTTCTGGAATGATACTTTCAAAGTATGAATCTTTTTTTTTTAGCAACCCTACTAAAAGGCCAATTCCTAGGCCTAAACTCTTGGGAGCTTAAAACTATTCACTGACTTGCCACTGCTTTTAGGATTAAGATTCAGCCTCTTTAGATAGGATGCAAATTCTGTACAGTCTCACTCCACATTCTCCTGCAGTCTCCTATCAGTATAAATTTCCATACTGACCTGCACCTGTTCCAAGCTACTTACCAAGTGCCCTACCACCAGACCCACTCTAAATATGCTGTTCCCTCCACATGGGACATTCTTCTTCCTCTCTGTCAACTTAAATCCTTCTCATTCTTCATCTTTTGGTTCAAATATCACTTGCATGGAGTTTTTCTTGAGTCTCTTATACCCCTTACTTCTGTTGCTCCTTTTTATTTATTTGTGCAGAACTGATGAATATTTGTCCCCCTCGCTAGACTATAAACTTTACAGGGGAGTGACTATATCTGTTTTGTTTATCATTGTATCTTCTGGTTTCTAACAGGATGCCCAACATCTACTAGACACTTAATATAGGGAATGAGTGAATAGATTTAATTCATTAAATTCCACCAAAATCAAGAAATAATTATAGAATTGTTCAAGTTACAATGTCTTTTTTGTAATATTTATTTCTTAGGCTTGAGGAAATAGTTACAAAAGCACTCCATTCAAAAATTAAAGTATTTTGAGGTGTATTATGTTATGTTTCTCTTAGCAAATGGATCATAGGATTATTGTTAAAGGTCTAGTTATGGAGGAAACAGCAATATTCAACTCCGACTTATAGAGACAAGTGTTTATTTAAGATGTTTTCTTACATGCTACAGGTTGATCTGTGTGCCTCTTCAAACACTTGTCTATTTTAAGAGGAAAGTTTTCTGTTTTAAGAGGATGCTTGTGGTTAAATGCCAGAAGGAATACAGGCTAAACAATATTCTTTTTCTTCCTTTTTTGTAAGCAAACATTTTAGCAGAGAGCTATCAATGACTGACTTCTAGTTTGGTGACAAAAGAGAAATGGAATATCTTGCCTTTGACATATGCATGCTTTGGGAGACAGGGTGAAATGGACATAAAATCACACATTTTCTAGAACTTGACATTTGGTAATTTGCACACATGTAATTGGATCTGGAGGCTGGTAGTGAAATATGGTGGTTCTCCTAACGTTGAGTTTGGTAAGATGTTTTCTTGGGCTGAGAGGTGAATGTATAAAATTTAAATGCCTGATTCTGTAGGAGTTCTCACCCTACTTATTTGACCCACCTTGTTATATGTTTAAACATATAAGTTCAAAAAAAATCGACTCAAGACATAAAATTGGTTTATTAATAGAGAAACCTAAAAGTTTGTAATTAGTGGGATATTATTAAGGCTACTTACTGCATTTTTAAGGAGCTGTTATTTTTACCATTTTTTAAAATTCAGAATTCCTTTGATGAAAGTTGCAGACTGTGTCTCCAGAAAATTCACAGATGCACATACTTACGCAACTTTGTGCACAATTTCAGGGGTTTTATATCCACTAGAATTTGTCCAGAGAACCTAAACTAAGAACGCTTATTCAAAATAAATCCATCTAATTCATGTGTCTTAAATAGCAATGATTTATATTGCTTGTCATCCCTCTCATTATGATTTGTTTTATATCTGGACTCTAATTATCAAAGGGGAGGAATAAAGGAAATGCTCAGGAGATCCATCATAGTCAGTAGAAACCCCTATTTTTCTCTCTTTATCTTCAGGCTATTATTTCTAGACCAGTGCTCTATTGTTCATGCTGCACTGTTCTTTGGCCATCAACCAGACAGAGGGTGCTAGTCTAGGCCATTGCACAATTTCATCTTCCTCTGGGCTGTTATGTAATTAAAATAATTTCAATCTATTCTCTTGAAATTTTTTTCTACAGACAATTGTAAAAATGTAGAAGCTAAAAAGCAAACAAAGGAACAAAAATATAACTTGTTTTCTTTACTTTTTATTGTGAAAGAATTTACTCATTATGGACTAGCTACTTATTTAATTTCAAAATTTAAATGTGGTTTCTTTTGTATTCTGTAGTGGAGTAAAATCCCCACTGATTTAAAATGGTCCTTTTCCAAGAGCACTGCAAAGGGGCTGGATCTTAAACATTTCTAAAGGAACCACAGATATAAATGCAAAGTACAACCAAATTAGTAATGTGTTTTCTTCTGGAACTCTTAGATCTGAGGATGTCTATAAATGCATCGGAAGCAATTTACATACTGTGCATATATGTAGTAACTTTTACCAACATTCCAACTAATTGAGGACCAATGTTGTCAAATAGGTTCAGTTTTATAGTATTAAAATAAACCTCTAAGCCTCGATCCAGAACCATGGTTTAATTATACACCATACACACATTGCACGTGTATATAAATGGTGGTTACTTGAAAAGGATTCCTTCCGATTCTGCTGGTGATGCTTTACCTGAAAATTTTGTAGTGTTCAGCTACCAACGGCTCTGCCTTGTGAGATATATTGTTGTTTATAGATTCCTCATGATCTGAAAGTGAGGATAATATTTGACATATAAAATTTTACCTTTCCTTTGTGCCTTTTTGTATATTGTTTGATGGCATGAAAAATATGCTAAGCAAAGACTTGTTTGGAATGAGAAGAACCTGAGAAGAAGGGAGTGAGACTGACCTGACCTCACTGGAAGCAACCAGTGAGTACGTGGGAGCAATAATATATCTACCTGGAGCCTGACCTCTGCTACAAGGGGCCACCACTAGGAACTGGAAGGTTAGTATAGAATTAGTGAGTGCTTTCTGTTGTTGTTGAGCACAAACTTGTTATTCCAGCTTCTCCTGGACTGGGTGCCACTCTTGCACCCTAAAATTCAGAAATACTACTTCCCATTGTTATGGGAGAAGGGGAATAATAAACAGTCTTATGTATTTGTTGAAGGTACCCTCTATCTTATCAAAGTTTTACTTTAAAAAGGAGCATTTTACTCTCCAATTCTTATGGTCTACAACTTTTTAAAATCACAAGTAATACAAATATTTTAGCAGGTACTTATGTATATAATCATTGTATAGATAATAAACAGATGTAAAAATATATCTCTACAAATTATATAAGCATATCACCCCAGCAATGTATTATTTATGTTAACAGAATATGTACAAAAGGAGAAATTAAGAAAGGTGAGCTAACAATGAAATAAAGATGATTTGTAAATAAATTTTATCTTGTGAGGTAATGGGATAGAAACCTTTTGCACTATGATGAAAAAAGTTATTTTTAACAACTCATTGAGATATAATTCACATATCATATAGCTGAGTCACGTCAGTGTACAATTCAATGGTTTTAAATATACTCACACAGCTGTACAACCATCGGCACAGTCGGCGTTACAAAATTTTCCTCAAGCTCAAAAGAAACTGTGCCCATCAGCAGTAATTCCCCACCTCTAATCTAGGGAACTATGTATCTACTTTCTGTCTCCAGAAAAGAAAAATGTCTGTTCTGGACACTTTATGTAGATGGAATTGTACAAAACATGGTCTTTTGTGGTTGTCCTCTTTCACTTAGTATAATTTTTTTCAAGGATTCATCCATGCTGTGGCATGCATCAGCATTTCATTACTTTTTTTCTTTTGAATACATAATAGTATTAGTGACTATAGTCGCCATGCTGTACATTATATCTCCAGGACTTATCTATAACTGAAAGTTTGTGCCTTTTTTTAAGACTTATTTTTTAGAAAGGGGGTTGGGGCAGAGGGAGAAGCAGAGAATCTCAGGCGCAACCCCTGCTGATCAGGTGGAGCTGAGGCTGGGCTCCATCCTGACCCTGTGATCTTAACCGGAGCAGAAATCAAGTCTAACCCTTAACGACTGAGCCACCCACGCAGGGGCCGTGAAAGTTTGTACCTTTGGACCACCTGGAGGCATTTCACCCCGTGAACCGGAAGGTGTTCTCTGTGGCGCTGTGGTGTGGCTTGCGGAGATCCTGGCAGAGGAGGACTGTGTGCTAGTGTCGCAGGCGCAGGCCGCAGTCCGCCTCGGGCAGTGTGCCTTGGGGTGGCCCTGGGCGGGGCTGGGGAGTGGAAGGGGGAGGTTGGGAAGGGGCGGCCTGAGTTGTTGCTGCAGGGCGGGGCTCGGTGTCCCAGGTACAGGCACTAGTACCTCCAACGCCTGGAAGGCGGAACCTATTTCCTCACCACCTAGCAGATGCTGTGCGACCGGAAATCTTCAGTGTACCGTTTGTGCCAGGCTCGTCCGGCCGGCCCTCGGACAAGGCTGTGATAGTGTTGGTACCTGTGCTGAACTGGACAGAGTAGGGAGTATTGGAGGAAGCGGAATTCTCTGTTACCTCAGGAGCAGGACTTGTGAAGGATAAAATTAGAGAAGGAGACAGCAAAACATCCCAGGTGCCGTGTACCGCGTGCTTCCGTGTCGGGAGGAGGAGCTCACGCAGGTGGTATTCGTGGCTTTCGAGGGCTGGAAAGTGGAGCAGCTGGTCAGCAGCGGCTCTTCCTGCAGGCGCGGGAATGAAGACCAGGCCAAGTGCCTCTGTCTGGTTCCCAAGGAGCCGCATAACTCCCCATAGCCCATGACCGGTGAGCCCAGGGAGAAAGTCAGGATTTTACAAGGATAAGGTTCAAGGATATGCGAACACAGTGCTGGCAGCTTGAAGAAACGTTTTACGCTTTCCGACGCAACTGGCATGTCGGAGAAGCTGGGCTGTGCAAAGAAACCTGTTTTTGACAGTTTCGCTAGAAATCTGGGTTGTGAATTGTTGCGGCATCTGAGGTGGGTGGTGAGAGACGGGACCAGCTGTGCGAGGCCGGGCGTCCCCACAAAAGAGGAGGGTTGCAGGCCACATGGACATCCGGATGGGGGCCTCTGCTGGTGTGCCAGGTGCCGCACAGGCCTGCGCCAGGACGCTTCCGACCGAGCTGGAAGATCATTAAAAGGCAGCACTTTGAGTGCTACATAAACTGTGTGGAATGTTGTCAGGGCCTCAGGGGTAGATGGCCACAGCACCTTGGCCCCGGGCTCTAGGTGGTTGCTTGTTGTTACCTGTTCCGGCACCAGGGAGTCCGCTCTGCCTGCCAGGTGCGATCAGTTGGCCATTTTAAAGCCTCCATTGGCAGCTGAAGACAGAAGCAGCTTACGCGTTTCACTACCTCCTCTGCCTCTGCGTTGAGGCCTGGGCCTTCTTCGGGGCTAGGATCCTCCTGCCTGACCCTGGCTTGGAACAGCAGTCAAGGCTTCTGATTTGTATTTTCCCAGAAGAGAGATTTTTGTATCTCTCCTTTCCCAGTGCGGATAACCTATCCGGTGTTTTTACCTTTAAGAAATGCCTGAAGGTGCTGCTGCATTGTGTATTGATCTAGTTAATCATTTTAAATGGAAGTAGTTTTGCCTCAACCCTCTCTGGGACTTGTGGAGGAGCTAGTGTCTTTGCCTCCTCTGGGATGGAGTTCTGCATGGGAGGCCTGACCACTTGGCTTCTGTAGCTGAAGAGACAGGCCACAATGAAATTGGATGTTTACAGTGCATCACAAGTGTCTCTTTCTGGCATTTTACTGTCTTCTTTGTATAACTGCACTTCTCCGTGGTATTTCTGGGATGTTTGAGACTTCATACACAACCTGCAAGGGCTCTGCCTATGGGACATGGCATTGAAGCTGCTAGGATTCCTTTAAAAACTTGTTTGCGTACTTTGAGAACAGCCCTTTGTCACCTGCTGACAGGGACTCTCAGAATCAAGGGGACCCTGGCTTAGCAGGAGCAGCGCTTTGCTTCTTGACCTGCAGCTTCCCAGGGTAGTTGTGCTCATTTGACCACCAGGACTGCTAACAGGTAGGTCAGAGGCTCTTAAACCTCTGGTTTCAAATGCTTCTGAGACTTCTGCCCGTGTTCTATTTTCTTTTCCTTTACCAATAATCTGATTAACCAAGCTCTCCAGAATTTAGGACTTACCTCTGTTATGTAAAGTCTCTTGTATATTGTTAAATGTTTGGCTTCAGCAGTTTATCACAACTTATTTTAGCCACCAGATGACCCATTTCCCCAGCACTGCCCCTGGAGGAGGGAGGCCTTTTGGTGGCGTTGGGCTGTGCTTATGTGATGTTTCTCATCATTTAGTGTTGTTTCATTTACGACCCTCAATGGATAGGCTTGCGGTTTTTAAATTTAAAGATATTAAGATTGAATTTACTATAATTTATTTTGAGGGGATATTTATACATTTTTAGGTATTCGTATTTTATCAGTTTACAGTTTAATGCCTGAATTTCCCCTGAAAATGGCAAATAAGATTGTGTATTTATAAATGAACAACAACAGAAAACTTACTTTTGTACAGCTAGTTAATATGCCATTGCATAGATATGCCATGGTTTACTTATTCATCGGTTGATGGGCATTTAGGTGTTTGTACATTATTATGAATAGTGATGTTGTGAACATTCATGTTTAAATTTTTGTGAAACATATATATTTATTTCTCTTAGGTATATACATGTTATTGAAATTGCTAGGTCATGTGTTATTTCATTGTTTAACTTTTTAAGGAACTGCCAAACTCTTTTCCTAAGTGGCTACATCATATTACCTTCTTATCAAGTGTATGAAAAGTTTCAAGTTCTCCACATTCTCACCAACAGTTGCTATTACGTATCTTTTTGATTATAAACCGGTGTAGTTGTTGTGAAGTTATTTCTCATTGTGGTTTTGATTTGCAAATTCCTGTTAACTTATGATGTTGAGCATCTTTTCATGTGTTTATTGGCCATTTGTATATCTGTTTAAAGAATTTTTTTTAAAGATTTTATTTATTTGTTTGACAGAGATCACAAGTAGGCAGAGGGATAGGCAGAGAGAGAGGGGGAGAAGCAGGCTCCCCGCTGAGCAGAGAGCCCAATGCGGGGCTTTATCCCAGGACCCTGAGATCATGACCGGAGCCGAAGGCAGAGGCTTCAACCCACTGAGCCACCCAGGCTCCCCTGTATATCTGTTTTAAAGAAATGTTTATTCAACAAATTTACTTAATTTTTGAATTGGGTGGGTTTTGTTGTTGTTGTTGTTGTTATTGGGGCATAAGAATTCTTTATATGTGCTGGGTGCAAATATCTTACCCAGTATATGGTTTGCAAATATTTTCTCTGATTTATAGATTGTCTGTTTACATGGTGATGTCCTTCTGAAGGAAAAGTTTTTACCTCTGATTATCTCTTAATTTATCTGCTCTGAGGGTCACTTTTTTCTTTTGGTCTTATATCTATGAAGATTTACTCCTATATTTCTTAAAAGAATTTTACAATTTTAGCTCTTATCTTTGGTTCTGTAATCCCTTTGGAGTTAATTTTTGTGTGTGGTATGAGAAAAGTTCAGTTTCATTCTTTTGCATGTGGATATGCCGTTGAACCAGCTATGTTTGTTGAAGGACTGTTCTTTCTCCATTGAACTGTCTTTTAAATAGCAGCAGAAGCTCTACTATTTTCTTTTGTATCCCACTTGGAGACTACAGCTCACAGGTACCATATTTGGATTCTATTCCTCACTATACCACTGTTTAGCCAAATGTCATCAACCAGTGTCTCAGCCTTGCTTTAAGGTCCTAAGATAATATTGAGTTACTTGTACACACCCAGTAACATCTGCAGTAGCGTAGACTTTCTCTGGAACTTCATTTCAATCACCCTCTTCTAACCATGACTTTAATAGGATAAAGTAGTTATTCTAATACACTGGTGAGTTAAAACAAAATAGGATATCTTAGTGACCTAGAGTTGTTGATGGGTTTACCAAAGAATTTTGTCATATGTTGTGAAGAAGAAAAACAAGAAATTTAAGTTACATTTAAAAATGATGTAGATTTACCAGCTCAGTCAAATAGTCATATTTTTTCTCTCAAATATAGAAGCAGTTATATAATTTTTCTCCTAGTTTATAATTTTATTTACTTAATTTTAATTTTTAAATTTTAATTCCAACATAGTTAACAGAGTGTTATATTAGTTTCAGAAGTGCAGTATAATGATTCAGCAATTCTCTGCATTACTCAGTGCTTATCTTAAGTGTATTCTTTAACCCTCATCACCTATTTCATCCATCCCTCTACCCACTTCCATCTGATAACAGTTCTCTGTAATGAAGGGTCTTGTTTTTTGGTTTCTCTCTCTTTTTAGAAGCAGTCCTATTTCTATGATGTAATATATACATTCTTCAAACACAAAATTAAGTGACCTCCTGTTCTGTTCCAGGCTCTAAGTTTGGGACTGGAATAGTAGCAGTGCAGTGGGGTTTCTATTCATAGGTACCTTTTATCTAAGAGTCCCTTGTTGTCCAAGTCTGAATTAATGTCAGTTCTTGTTTACTTTAAATACACACATACACACCACTTTAGAATATTTAACCAATTAAAATACTGATATTACAGAAAGTAAAACATTTTAAAAAAACTATAATAAAATTAAAACGTATACTTATTGGACAATTTGAAAAATAGTCAAAATAAAAAGTAGCAATCAATGAAGCTATCATAGTGTTTAGAAGTGTTTAGTGTTTAGAAGTGTTTAGAAGTAATTACCGTTGTCTTTGTCTTTTTAGATTTTTCCTAAATTTTGCAAACTTAAATATGTTTTCTGTCCCAAATCTTCATTTTAAGTTCCCAATTTACATCCTTCTGATCTCATTTCTGTCCCTTGAGTATCATTGTTCTCTCACTGAGATGAATTGAATAATATGTTAAAATTCTAAAGACAAAATATACTTAATTGTACATGTTATTGTATTCATTTATCAGTGAAAGTTGATACAAATTAATTTATATTTTATGAGTATATATTGACCTCAAAGTAAATTAAAATTCAAATTTTTTTTGAAGACTTATTCATTTTAGAGAGAGTGAGTGAGCAGGGGGAGGGAGAGGGAGAGAATCCCAAGCAGACTCTCTGCTGAGCACAGAGCCAGATATGGGGCTGTATCTCAGGATCCTGAGTTCGTGACCTGAGGAGAAATCAAGTCTGCCATCTAACCGATTTAGTCACCCAGGCACCCCTAAATTAGCATATTTAGACTTAATAAAAAATATATTTTCATACTTAGTTTTATTTTTTCTCATCTACTTTTACTTTTTCACTCATTCTTTGTATTTTCCAATGAATCTTTATTTCTTCCATATAAAGACTTACCCTTTCAATAAAACCATTGTATGTTGCAATAATATTGGTGTTTTATATATGCCAACTTTTAAACTTTTAAAATTTATTTTAGATGTATTTATATACAGAAAAAATAATAAAGCTTATAAAAATGAACATAACATCCAGCCTAGAAATGTCATATAATGTACATTACATGGTATATGTCACATTATTATATAATATTGTTGTACAGCATAAGAAATACAATATACAATTGAAGTTACCTGTATCTCTTTCCTGTTTTATCCCTTCTATTCCTCTGAATTTGCTTTCTTTTTTCCCATGTGTTTCTTTATATTTTTACTACATTCATATACGTATTTAAACAGTATATGTCTTCACTTGCACATTTTTAAACTTAATTCATATACACGCTTTTGCTTGCTTTTTCAGTCACCAATTTCACTGTAGATTTATCATTCATTTTCACTTTTATTAAATATTAGTGGATTGTTCATTGAAGTAGGTCTAACATTTTATCCTCCTACAAGCAGTCTGAGTTTCTCTTGCTCTATATTTTCACTAATGCTTGGTGTTGTCAGACTTCAAATTTTGAATCAATATGATGACTGTAAAATGGTATCCCTTCTTGGTTTTAGTTTGCATTTTTTAACTTATCACTGAGGTGGGTTCTATTCATGTGTTTGTTGGCTTATTGAAATGTTTCATTATCTGGGAATTCCATGTTCATACTTTTTGTACATTTTTCTGTCCCCATTTATTTTTAGTAGTTATGTATATAACGCAGACATTAAAAAATGCTTTATCCAATAAATATTTGCAAATATTTTACCCCCAATTTACCTTGTCTTCTCTTCTGGGGTGAGCGGTCTGGACCCAGGCCCAGATCTGATTAGCCCATAGCCGTGAGTTCTTTTTTTTTTTTTTAAAAATTTTATTTATTTATTTGACAGAGATCACAAAGAGGCAGAGAGGCAGGCAGAGAGAGAGGAGGAAGCAGGCTCCCTGCTGAGCGGAGGCCCCCCCCAGTGCAGGGCTGGATCCAGGACCCTGAGATCATGACCTGAGCCAAAGGCAGAGGCTTAACCCACTGAGCCACCCAGGCGCCCCTAGCTGTGAGTTCTTAATGAACTTGTGTCAGAACCTAAAGTGATGCCTACTTTGTGAGCTTGAGTCTGTTCAAAGCAATGCTTGGGATGAGGAGGGACCCTGGGCCCTCCTCTTGCAGCCCAGTCTTTAGGCCCCAGTGAAGGGATAGCAAGCTCCAGTTTTGGGGCCTAGTGGATTCTCAGGGTACATTCTAACCTGTTCAGTCTCTTCTCTTTTCCACGGTGGCTTGTATTTTACTGGCTCATGTCATATAAAAGTATTTTAACTCCTCCCCTTCCACGGTGGCTTGTATTTTACTGGCTCATGTCATATAAAAGTATTTTAACTCCTCCCCTTCCCCGACTTTAGAATGATATTCTCCACACCTTTCAGTTGTTTTTTGCATGTATTATGAGATAGGTATCTAAATTCATTGTTCCTATTATGGATCACCAGTTTTCCCAGCATCATGTTTTGACATTCCTTGTTTAACTGCTACTCTGTAGGTCATCTTTGTTATATATGGAGTTTCCATTTAGTCATGGGTCTCCTTTTGGACTCTGTTCTAACATTCTACTAATCTGTTATACTCTATTCAATGATCTATAAATACTCTATTGTTTTAAATGACATCGCTTTTAGTATATATAGTTCCTTGGTTTGGTCTATCTCCCCAACTTTTTATGTTCAGAATTCATATGGCTATTCTCTGCCTTTTATCTCCTATACAAAATTTAGAATCAGATGAAATATGCTAGAATTAATTTGGGAAGAATTGCTAATTTTATATTAATTCTTTCTATCATGGAGTGTAGTGTATCTTTTCATCTCACTTTATATCTCTGACTACAGTGTAGTCAGTGTACTTGATCTGTGATATTGTTTTTTACAGTAAAATAATGTAACAAAAAAATACCATTTAACAATTTTTAAGGGTATAGTTCAGTGACATTAAGTGTATTTACATTGTTGCACACCCATCACTACCATTTCTCTCCAGAATTTTTTCATCTTTCCAAATTAGAACTCTACCCTTTGTGTAATGGCTCTGTTTCCCCCTTTTCTCAGCCCCTGGCAACCACCATCCTGTCTTGATAAATTTAGTTACTCTAGGTATGTCAGGTAAGTGGAATCACACAGTAGTTGTCTTTTGTGACTTGTTTATTTCACTTAGCCTAATGCCTTTAAGGTTCATCTGTGTTGTTGTACATGTCACAGTTTGTTTTTAAGGCTGAATAATACTCCATTATAAATACTAATTTTTAAAAGCTTGTTGATATTTGCTTTATTATAGGATAAGTTTTGTAATTATGTACATATGTCCTTGAAAGAATATATTTTATTTTTTACAAATTTAATATATCTCTAAGCTAGAGAATTGTGTTATTCAAGTCTCCTATAACCTACTTTGTTTTGTGGAAAGTTTGTTATGACCTCCTTCCATGATGTGAATTTTTCATTTTTTTCTTTATAGTTCTGCCAGTTTATGCTCCTGACATTTTGAGCTGATATTCCTAGGTTTAAATTTGTTGTTGTTGTTAATTAAACTTTCATATTATTTTATATGTACCCTTATATGTTCTCTAATATTTTGCTCATAAGGTCTGCTTTGTCTCTTTTCAATGTGGCTGCGCAAGGTTTGTCCTCCCCCTCTTCCTTCCCTTTTTTTTAAAGTATTTTTTATATGTCTTCATAGAACCTTTTAATGTAAACTTGCTCTGCCAAAGAATAAAGCCTTTCTGTCTTTTAAATTCAGTTTTACTCTCTCCACCTTTTAACTGGTAAATTGAGTACCTTCATATCAACTGTGTTTAGTAATAGGTAGGGATTTGGGATTTGTTTCTGGCATCTCCTTTTGTGAATTATATTGTTCAGCTTTTTTTTTTTTTTTAAGATTTTATTTATTTATTTGACAGACAGAGATCACAAGTAAGCAGAGAGGCAGGCAGAGAGAGAGAGAGGAGGAAGCAGGCTCCCTGCTGAGCAGAGAGCCTGATACGGGGCTCGATCCCAGAACCCTGGGATCATGACCTGAGCCGAAGGCAGAGGCTTTAAACCACTGAGCCACCCAGGCGCCCCTGTTCAGCTTTTTCAGTGCTTCCTTTTTTTTTTTCATCGTTTTTTCTCCAAATATTTTCTTAAATATTGCTTCTTGGTTTTGCTTTTTTTTTAATCTGTATGGTGTATTTTCATAAATTTAAATTATTTCTTTTTTAAAATTTCCTTTAAATTCCAGTTAGTTAACAGCATTGTAATATTAGTTTCATGTATACAATATAGTGATTCAACACTTCCATACAACACCTAGTGCTCATCACAACCGTGGCACTCCTTAATCCCCATCATCTATTTTACCCATTCCCCCACCTGCCTCCCTTCTGTTAACCATCAGTTTGTTCTCTCTATTTAAGAGTCTGTTTCTTGGTTTGCTTTCCTCTCTTTTTGCCCCTTCACTCATTTGTTTTGTTTCTTAAATTGCACATATGTGTGAAATCATATGGTGTTTGTCTTTCTCTGACTGATTTCATTTAGCATAATACTCTCCACCTCCATCCCTGCTGTTAAAGGTGGCAAGATTTCATTTTTTATGGCTGAGTATTATTCCACTGTAGATTTCATATATATATACACACAACTTCTTTATCCATTCATTAGTTGATGGACACATGGGCTGTTTCCATGGTTTGGCTCTTGTAGGTAATGGTGCTGTAAACATTGGGGCACATGTATCCCTTTGAATTAGTATTTTTGTATTCTTTGGGTAAATATCTAGTAACGTGATTGCTGGATTGTAGGGTAATTCTAGTTTTAACTTTTTGAGAAACCTCCCTAGTGGAGGTTTTCCAGAGTGGCTGCACCTGTTTGCATTCCCACCAGCAGTGCAGGGGGGTTCCACTTTCTCTTTTTCAAGATTTTTTGTCTACTTTAAAGTTATGTGCATCATTTTTATTTTATTTAGTAGCTACTTTTAAATTATTAACATGCATGTTTAGTTTTAAAAAGTCTTAAGTTAACCAGTACTTACACACCCATCCTGAATAATACAAAGACTTTAGAAGATGTAAATTTCCACCAGCCCTTGGTATTTTATAAGATAAGCTCTAGGGATATCTACAATTCTAATTTTCTGAGAAGTGAGACTTTTGAAGTTCAAAATGTTGTGAATCAAGAAATTAAATTTTCTCATAATGCCAAAAAAGAAGGAACATATATTGTTTAAAGAAATAACTTTGGAAATAGAATTTTAACTGTTTTTAATAATTATTTTCCCATGAACTTTTTTTTTCTTCCAGGTCATATCTTTTATTGAAGTAATTCAAATAATTCTGATTATTTCAATGATTATTTCAAAGATTAAACAGTATAATATTTTAATTTTGTATTGGCTGTTGCTGAGGTTGCATAATGATATTGATCAGAGCACATAATTAGCAACCACCCACATGTCTGGAACCATCTGAAAAAAAGTGAAAACACAGAAGTCATAAAATAGGTCCCTGAGCAATGGCAACAAGAAAGCAAAACCAAACCAAACAAATGTAACGAAAAATCACTGCTATTACAAAAAAAATAGAACCTTCAAGTTGCCTCTGCCTAGGGGCTTTATTACCTCATAATCTCTGTTAACAAGCCACCCCCAAATAAATATTTTACTCTAAGGGAGAATGTTGTGCTTTTCATACAGAGAACTTCAAGACCTTTCCTATCTACTTTTAATGCCTGTCTCCCATGACTTAGAAAGGCTAAGGCCGCAGTAACATTGATGTCTTATTAGGCATAAGAGAACTTATAAAAGAATTTACAAAATAGGTGCATAATAACTCCTCTGTGAAGGTAATTTACAATTTTTATCAGTGGGAGGAGACAGATGATGTTCAGGCATAGTGGCCTTAGACGACTTACTTCATATAACAAAAGGTTGACTTACACATCTCAGTCACCTGAAAGAATTTCCCAGAATGACCATCTGGTAAAGTAAGCAGTTGAAACGAAATCCCCAATTAAATCACCTGAAAAAAGAACAACTAATGTATGCTTAAGAAACAGACTCAGTGGGGTACCTGGGTGGCTCGGTTGGGTATCTGCCTTCCGCTCTACTCCTAATTCTAGGACTCTGGGATCGAGTTCCACATTGGGCTCCTTGCTGAGTGGGGAGCCTGTTTCTCCCTCTGCCTGCCACCACTCCAGCTTATGTGTGCGCTCTCTCTTTCTCTCTGGCAAATAAATAAAATCTTAAAAAAAAAAAAAAAGAGGAAACAGGCTCAATATAGTATATTTAAAAATTTTAATAAAAAATGATTTCTTGAAGTGAGAGAGTTATTCACTTAATGGGCATTTTTCATTGGGGCTCAATAGATGAAAGTTTAACTTGGGTATCCATCTAATTTTTAGTAACAACAGGTTTTGTGCTCTTCAACATTTTATTTTTCTGACAACGCAACAGAGAAATATGTACTTTTATACTAAGAACTATGAAAAATAACCATGGAGAAAATTACCTCTCATAAAAATCGTTAATAGAAATAAAAGCTTTAGTGAAACACTTCATTCCAGCTAAAACAGAAAAATACTACCTCAGTTTTCAGCATCAAGTGGGAAGCTTTTTATTGCTGAGGAGTGATACCCATCTGAAGTAAAAGTGGTTTACCATTTTGTGATACGTTGGTGTCAAATATGCTGCATAATAATATGTGTCTTGCTGGATAGTCAAGATTTCCCCATACACTAAAACCCATACTTCATTTGTAAAAGTGTATAATGTAGTCAACTCTTTTGAAAGTGAATAAACTTTTCTCTATTCTTTAGTCCTTTTTTTAGTAGAGGTTCAAAAATATTTGACCTATGTCTACTCTTAGGTCTAAGTCTCGACTGTTTATTTTTAAAAACATTTACTATTTTTCTTAATTAAAGTTTTAATTCAGGTGGTATATAGAAAGTTTGGAAGCCTCATAAAAGTACAGAAGAAAAATAATCCTGAAATCATTCATTTCCTTCATTATCTCTTGGCTCCAACACTAAATAATTTCAGAGTATTGTCCTTTGGTAATTGTTTTGTCTTGTCTCTATTTTCTTATATTTTTCACTCGTCGTTCCTCGGTTTTTCTGTGTTATGATTGCTTATAATATGCATTCAACTTGTCTTTCACAACTCAAACATCACATTCTTAGATGCAAGTTGCCTCAACCTCTGTATCAGATTTTTCTTTACATTTTTTCATGGCACTCTGCATTTATCTTATATAGCACTCATTATATTTATAATTGCATTATACTTAGAAATACTTAGTATCTGTATCCTAACTAGGTAATAAACATAAAAAAGGCTCATAATAATCAGAATGTAGTCCTGGGGACAACATTTGTTATACAGTAGTTAGGATTTGGCTGGAACCTAGAAAAGGAATAGAAGACGTAATGTTGAGAATGCAGGTACCCTCAGGTCAGAGAGCCCAAATGCCAGGCTGGGGAAGTTCTTTAAACCTTGGTTTCTTTCAGGGAATTTTGTAACAACTTCTTGCTTACAGAGGGCTTTTGGAAGAGAATTCTTGCAGGAAGGAATACGATGGATTGTCTTAGAAATAGGGTGATCAGTCAACGGACTTTGGCATTAGGTTAGATGAGCGTTAAAGAGATTACAGTAGGAAGAGACAGAAAGGATGGAGATTACATTCAGGTATATATTTACCCATGCATTTTAGATCATATGCAGCAAAGCCCTTTTTCCCCACAGAAAATTCCCCAAGTCATAATTATAAATTTGCATTCCCTCTGAGTATAAACTCCATGAAAAAAGGGACTATGTCATCCTTACTATTTATTGTATCCTCAGGACATTGAAGATGGAGACACTCAAGAAAACAAGAGAGTTAGACTCCTGTGAAAATATTAAACCTATTATAACTAGAACTAGATCCTGACCAACCGATCCTTATCAAAGCCAGTGCTCAAAGCCTGAGCATGTGACAGATGCCTTCCAATTGATTGATGGTTCAGTTAGAGCAAAACAGCAGTAACAACATATACATATACGTTAACTATAACTTATTTTAAAGTTAATTTTAAATCATTATTAATTTTTTGAAAATTGAGTAGTCTTAGCCTATGGTCTATAACTATATATTTATAATCATAAGTTGCACATTTATATGCAACATTAACTCATACAGGGGAAGTTGTAATGACATAAAATGATGTAGTATGCATTGAATACAGTTGTGTTGCATGTAAATTTGTTAGCATTCTTTTTTTTTTTTAATAAAGATTTTATTTATTTGACAGAGATCACAAGTAGGCAGAGAGGCAGGCAGAGAGAGAGAAGAGGAAGCAGGCTCCCCAAGCAGAGAGCCCAATGCAGGGCTCGATCCCAGGACTGTAGGATCACGACCCGAGCCAAAGGTAGAGGCCTTAACCCACTGAGCCACCCGGGCGCCCCAATTTGTTAGCATTCTAAGTGGATAATTTATACACCCAGGATGTAACAAGCCTTGCATTATATAGAAATACAAGTATCACATATAATGGCACATGTTGGGTACTAGCAGTTGGGTTAGGTTAGTAACAGGAAGGATAAGGCAAATCCTCACTAAGGAGAAGTGATGTGTGTATCAAGTCTTGAAAGAGTAAATGCTATCCAGGTAGATCAAAGCAGAAAGTCATGTAAAATTTTAAAATTAGAAGATATTACTCTTATACTTAAAAAACTTTATTAATCTTTTGGAATATCAGTTTCTTTATCTGTGGCATGTGGTAATCATCTTTTGGATCACTGTTCAGCTATTTTCAATGTTCAGAATATAGAAAAGAAAAGAAGTGTAAAAAGCAGCATGAAGGTTATGAATTCCATGATTTTGAGGAAGAGGGAAGATATTCACTATGTAATATTGATAGGTAAATTAGCTGCCTGTCTGTGTTTCAGAGATTGTCTTTGTTCGAGATGAAGGAATAGACTAAGTGAATCTTCAGGAACTTCCAAACTCTGGCTCTTTGATTTGATAACTTAATTGCCTTTTTTTTTTTTAGAGACAGAGAAGCAGCCTAAGTGCATCTTCCAGGAACTTCCAAACCCTGGCTTTTTGATTTGATAACTTAAGCATGAAGAAAGTTAACATTGTTAAATCACCGAGATTATATATTTAATGCTCTTTAAAGAAGCTAAACATTTTTATAGTATTGAGATTACATATATATTTTATATATATATATAATATTATATTTATAGTATTGAGATTATACCATAATATGAAAATTGAAAGGTATTAAAACATAGCCATTTAATTGGTAATTTTTAGGCTCCCTTAAATTTTATTAGCAATATTAGTGAATAAATTCAAGACAGAATTTTCAGTATTTAGCCTTATTGGCAATTTGAAAGCAGCTAAATTGTTTTCCTACTTTGTGTTGCAAAAATTCTAGAGCTATATTCAAAACGTTGCTATCAAGATAGGAAATAAATCTAAGTCAATGTTCCTCTTGAGGTTAAAGGTCTGTTTCTTTCAATCAGTTCAAATTGACAGGCCTCCTGCCATCACCTCCTCCTCAGCCAGTCAGACAGCCCTGGCAGTCAGTGTGAAAACATCTGTTGAATGGATTTATTAACTAGATCTTGTTTTTTCTCTCTATTTTTTTTTCTTTTTCCTTCACACCGTTTATTATGTCTCTGACCTGATGAACTTAATTTGTTTACACGTCATTCTCAGTGTCTCCCTCAATGCTTGTCTCATGTGTCTTTCTACTGTGCTCTTTTCTTGGCAACAGCCTTTCCTGGAGCCCCAGCACACACGTGCGCTCTCAGTGCACCAAGCTCAGCTGGCTGTGGTTGGCATGGATGGATTAGAGAAACATCGTCTTTTCTCCAGGACACATTCCTCCCCTGCTGCCTCCATTTTACCTCATCCAGCAATGGACGGCCCCCTCCAGCCTGGCTCTGCAACTGGTAGGAATCCCTAAAGACTCTCCCTAATAGGCAGGCTAAATGCACTGTTCTTGTAGGATTAAGCGATTTAAATGCTCTGAATAACTCCAATAGCAGAACACTCTGTTTTAACCCAATGCAACCCAAATTTTATGAGGTTATATTGGCCACAAGACAAACAGCACATCTGATAAATCTTGGGCTTAGTATTAATAGCCTCATAAATTGTTATCATTCAAGGGCCTGGAAAACACATCAACAGGTGCATAGGTCCCTTTTGGAAACAAAATCCCTACAACATTCTTTAGCAATGTTCCTCCATCTCTTCCTCCTAGTCGTCGTGGCCACTAGGAAATTTATGATGTTCGGCTTCATTTGACTCTAAAGCGTGCCTATTCCCCAGTTTGTTTTTCATGTTGTTTTGTTTGTTTCATTGTTTTCTTCTGACCTGCCATACAAATGACTCCTGGGAGAGAGTGGTGCCAAGTCAAACCTTGTTTAATGCTACATGCATTAGTTCTATTTCTATTTATTATGGCACCTCTGGGTGGGCTATTTGACCAACCTCTTCCTACAGCTGTGTTTGATATTTTACAACCTGGCTACAGAGGAAAACAAACCAGATAATTCCAAGGCCAGAGGAAGGTCAAGTCTGGAACATACACAAAAAAGGGGTGCTATTCACTCTCCAAAGGAACTGTGCTGTAAATATCCATGTGGATAAATATTCCTTTCTGTCATCACAAAAATGGGGTCCAGAAGATATCCATGCTCTCAAACTTGAGGCTGATCAAATGAAAGATATTATATCCCTAAGGGGCCCATAACATGGATGCAGTAAGGGGAGTATTCATGTGCACCTTCTCTCAAAGGCTCTCACAGGTTATCTGATTTATTTTTGAATCAATTTTCAGGATTCAGAGTTTGTTTTTGTGGCTTTAGTGACCTCATGCAACCCTTTGTGCTTGGAAAAGTTAAACCACTTTTTCTAAAATCACATTCCCAAGCCTTGATATCATCTTATTTAAAAATCAATGAACGGAATGGCCAAGTTATTTAACTTTGATGGACCTCTTTAATAAGTAGGCAGAACTGCTTTTTATAAGGTGTTATACCACAAGCCAGCATTCCATCGTAGGTGTTATAGGCTGGGTATATTTGCATATATTTCTTGCACCACATTACCCACTGCCTTGGATCCCTCTGTTTCTGAGAGCATAGCACACCTGCCCTGGTATCGCAGAAAACCCAGGACTACAACCTAGTGTCAGCAGAAGCTGCTTGGATCAGTCATGCCTGGTTCTCTCCTTCATTTTTAGAGAGTGTTTTCTCAAAACCAGATATGTAATGTAGAGGAATACTTTTGGTAGGCATTCAGATCGGTAGCCTTCAAGAATTACATTCTTCTAAATTCTTTTTCCTGAACGTATTTTTTATTTCCCATAAGCTTTCAGAAAACACAGAACAGTAATCATCTTGTCATGATGATAATTCCACTCACTCAAAATTATTTCCTTAATTTTAAAGTGAACTTTAATTATAAAGTTTCATGGTGCTATTCCCATGTATTTTGCTGTCTACTATTGAAATCCTATTGATTGAGTTTCTTTTCTAAGTTAAGAGCAGCGACCCTTTCCTGACATGCTTTGGCCTTTCCTCTGCTTTTAGATGTTCCTTTAATATGAATAAAGAACGTTCCCTGAATATTAGAATGATGCTACAATTGAAGAAAACAGTGTTGCCAGATGGACAGAGTTGTTAGGGCTTAGAAGAATCCAGGTGAAAGACTAGACTATAAACCTACTAACATAAGCATGACAAACAACCTAATCATTCAAACCAAATGCTGGGTCATTTCAGATCATTAGTTTCTTTCTTACAATGTCAGCATCCTAGTATTTATCAGAGTTTGTATTCCAAACACAAGTAGGAAAATGAACTTGAGATTATTTTCATATTTAATGGATTTGATAGGGCGCATTTCTTGCCTAGTGATTAAATAAACATTTAAAAAAAAAGGATTTTAGGCACACTTGGGTGGTTCAGTTGATTAAGTGGTTTTCTGTTCTGGTCATGATTCTCAGGGTCATGAGATTGAGTCCCCTCTCAGGTACATGGAATCTGCTTAAGATTCTCTCTCTCCCTCTCCTTCTGCCCCTTCCCCTACTCACATGCATATGTGTGATTGCTCTCTCTTTAAAAAAAAAAAAAATGCACAGGATTTTAGTGTTTCTAATCATCTTGATTTCAAAGGTGAACTCATAGCTAGTATGTTTGAAAAGAAGTATCTATAAGTGTTAAATTCCTTTTCATTTGATTTTTTAATATCTATTTGTTGTAGATGCATTAAAAAAATCAAAAGTGACATTCAAGTATGTTCCTTGGGAATGTTTAGTTTTAGTTTTTGTTTTTTTCAAAAGAAAGTTAAACAGTCTCATGTACTCAATAGCTGTTCCACTAAAAAGTAAGGAGTAGAAAACAAATACATCATAAGTATTTGTTTACCTGTCGTAAAGGTGATTTGCTCACACGTGTCCTGTAAGAGTTGTACTTCTTGCCGTAACTAAAAAAATTATTTAGTAGTTAACTCACATAATTTTCAAGGCATACCTTTTCAAACTTGTACCTTCCATGTGGATTCTCAGCAGCCAGATAAAGCAGCCATACCACTTCCTTTTTGAAAAGAACCAATCAGTGTTCCCAGAGGAAGATGCCTGAATTCAATCAGTTGTTGAAAGATAAAGTGTTCAGTCTGTTTCCTCTGAGGACTTGAATGGACCAAGAAATGGACTAATATGTAGCGACTACCTGGTGGCCTTACAGAATGCCTGGTAAGGATATTTCTAGGATGGAGAAGAAGAGCTTACGATCAGGATGCTGCTAGTGAGAAGGAAGAATGTATTGTAGAGCCAGGTTGCCACATGTTCATTTAAAGGGATTTTATGTTATGTTGTAATGAGTAATAATATATTTTAAAAATAATATTCAGTTTAAGAGGTGGGTTTTCTGTTCTGTTTAAAGCCAAGGATTATTGTATATATGAATTCTGGTAATTAAGGAAAGGGCGGTGTATTTTGTCTTCTTTACCATAGCTGTCTCTTCTGCTCAGGTGTTCCTAACAGAGATGAGGCTTGACTGTGACTGACAACAGGGCATTGATAGTATATGACATAGTTGTACCAAATGGGATTCATTGAAGCAAAAATTTAATGGCAAATGAATTGATTGGTTTTATCTTTCCTATCACCCCGTACAATTTAAGATCTTCTGTCTTCCAGCCCTAGGCTGCTTTACAGAATCTGTGAAAAATTCTTTCTTTGTAATATTATCTTGTTAGTCAGTATCTAGTGTGAATAGGATTATAGTACTCAAACTGAACCAGCATTGTGAAAGCCATTAAAAATAATTTAGTTAAAAGAATTTTTAAATTGGTGCTTAGTGGGTAAAACAGTGTGATGGAAAGTGAAATACATTTGAACATTTCAGTATGAGAATAGCAGCACTGGCCTACCTTCCTCCATCCCTCCCTCCCTTCCTTCCTATGAAAGATATTTTCTCTAGTCAGCCTCCAATTAATCCCTGTTTTTGTTTATATGTTATTTCCTTCAGGAGGCCTTGCTTGGTCAGCTAAATCCACATTAAATCTATTCTGATCTCTCATAACAAACTGGATTTTTCCTCAAATGCTGTAATTATTTATTTCAGGCATTGTATTCCAGTGGGCTCTCCATGAGGAAAGAGACTTTCTGTTTCTCTATTCCCAGTACTTAGGTACATGGCTAGCACATGGAAAATGCTTAGTGTATACATTTACTGTATAATAAACAAGTAAATCAACAAACAAATGAACAACTGAATGAAATGAGAATGATTAGACATGAATTACCTAAAATTTTACCAAAATATCATTGATACGTTAAGTGCAATTTTGGAGTAACATATTTTTATTAACTAGAGAAAAAGGATACATGTTCATTGAAGGCAATTTGGTAAATGTAGAAAACTGTATAGGAGAATCACCCATTATTCCATTACTCAGAGGTAACCATAAGTAAAATATGGATTTATCTTCAGTATGTTTTCCTCTTCCTATGTGACTGTCTTTAACAGAAGAAAAGTTATATGTATGTTTGTATTCATATTTGTATATGTGTGTATTTGTAAGTATATGTGTATATGTGTAATTGTGTGTGTGTGTGTTTGTGCGTTTCTGTACTTTAAGACCTCTCAGAGCAACTTCTCTTACCACCTGTATCAGAATGAAGAGGTTAATTTCTTTTGGGAAAAATGCCTTAAACGTATGAGTAAGGAAAATTTCTTTTGGGAAGATAATCAGTTTTGAAATTAATATCTTCTAGTATACATGCTTGAAATTTTTCTCGAAAAACTTTTTGAAAAATTGTTCATCTAAATCTCACTGAAGATGGAAAAGGTAGCTATTTTGTTTATTCAGATGATTAATTGAACTTGATCACATATATTATGTATCATAACATATGCCATATATATTTATAAGTAAATATATAATTTATACATACTTATATTTTTTATTTTTTTGGCTTTTTTATGTCTGGCAGTGTCATCCTTGTTACCTTCACACATACTTGGACACAGAGTTATTGGGGCACATCTCTTTTTGTCTGAAAGTCTAGAAATACGGTCAAATGGTTAAGCATTTGGACAGTTTCAGTTTAGCTTTGACAGGAAGTCTGAATTCATACTGGTATGCGTCCCTTTGTGGGCTGCCTGTTAATTCTTTTCTGTAACCTTATAGTATGTTTTCTTTATCTTGTTAATTAAATAAATCAGCTTTATGATGTACATTTGCAGTTACATGCTCATATACATGTCTCTTTCTAGTTATGGAAAAATTCTTTATTCCTATCATTTAATTACTGTGAATTCCTCCTTGAGGGAAATCACAACTTTTTGTTCAGCTACATCTTCTCTGAGTTCTGTGTTTTCCTTTCCTTATGTACATCTCTAAGTTTATATTCAGTAGCAGTGATTTGGTTTCTTGAAATGTAAATTCCTCTTTTGTTGCCTCCAGTGTAGATTTTATAGGGCCAATGTCTTTTGACATTTGAGGATGTCAAAAAGTTTTCTAAAATTTTATTTTGGTTCCTATAGTAAGTCATATTCAGTGATCTAACTAGTAGGAATGATGTTCCCTTTACAGTTTCTGTAGCTTATTCTCATAGGCCCTGGGTTTTGTTTGTATTTGTTTGTTTTTGCTCACTCATTCTTGAATATAGAGAACTCTTTCCAGGTATTTGCCAGCAAGTATAGTGAATTCTGTTTGATTTGACTTTTTTCCAGTTATATGCTGGTTGAATCTCCTCTTTGGCTATGGAGTTGAATGGCAATACTAGTTCAGTTCCTAGGTTTCAACAGACTATCTCATATAGTATTAGTTGGAAAGCCTAAGGTGGGATTTCTTCCATCAATTTCCTTTTTAGCTGTCTGATACTTTGATAGGATGATTTACATAAAAATTATGTCTTAGAAATTCTTTTTATCTACTCAGAGACATAGTTTAGTAAATTTTAAACATTCGTTTTTGGATATTTTTATTGTTTTGCTGGACAAATCAAGTTTCTCAATTAATAATTAAACTGTCTGGTACTTTGATTTAAGTGTACCTGTTAAAAGATATTCTAACAAGTATTATAGATATTAGAATGTAAAGAGTATGGTAGATATAGAACAAAAAAGCAAGGGGTGCCTGAGTGGCTCAGTTGTTGAGCATCAGCCTTTGGCTCAGGTCATTGTGGGATCGAGCCCTGCATTGGGCTCTCTGGTCAGTGGGAGGCCTGCTTCTCCCTCTCCCTGTCCCCTGGCTGTGTTTCCTCTCTCACTGTCTCTCTCTCTTTCTCTCGCTGTGAAATAAATAAATAAAGTCTTCAAAAAAAAAAAAAAAGGAAAAAAGAACAAAAAGGCAAGGTAAGCCTTATGGATAGACTAGAATTATGAATAAAAAGTATAATAGCATCCATATTCATCAGTGATATTGGTCTGAAATTCTCCTTTTTGGTGTGTTCTTTGCCTGGTTTGGGGATCAGGGTAATGCTGGCTTCATAAAAAGAGTCTGGAAGTTTTCCTTCTGCTTCAATTTTTTGAAACAGCTTCAGGAGAATAGATGTTACTTCTTCTTTAAAAGTTTGGTAGAATTCCCCAGGGAATCCGTCAGGTTCTGGGCTCTTGTTTTTTGGGAGGTTTTTGATCACTGCTTTAATCTCGTTACTAGATATCAGTCTATTCAGGTTGTCAATTTCTTCCTGGTTCAATTTTAGGAGTTTATAGTTTTCCAGGAATGCATCCATTTCATCTAGGTTGCTTAGCTTATTGGCATATAACTGTTGATAATAACTTCTGATGATTGTTTCTACTTCTTTGGTGTTAGTTGTGATCTCTCCCTTTTCATTTATAATTTTATTAATTTGAGCTTTCTCTCTTTTCTTTTGGATTAGTGTGGCCAATGGTTTATCGATCTTATTGATTCTTTCAAAAAACCAGCTTCTAGTTTCATAGATAGGTTCTACTGTATCTCTAGTTTCTACCTCATTCATCTCTGCTCTAATCTTGATAATTTCCCTTCTTATGTGTGGAGTTGGTTTGATTTTTTGTTGATTCTCCAGTTCTTTAAGGTGTATAGACAGCTGTTGTATTCTGGATTTTTCAATTTTTTTGAGGGAGGCTTAGACAGCATGGTACTGGCATAAAAACAGACACATAGACCAGTGGACCAGAGTAGAGAGCCCAGATATGGACCCTCAACTCTATGGTCAAATTATCTTCGACAAAGCAGGAAAAAATAAACAATGGAAAAAAGACAGTCTCTTCAATAAATGGCGCTGGGAAAATTAGACACCTATATGTAGAAGAATGAAACTCGATCAAACTCGAATGAAATTCTCTTACACCATACACAAAGATAAACTCGAAGTGGATAAAAGTCCTCAACGTGAGACAGGAATCCATCAGAATCCTAGAGGAGAACATAGGCAGTAACTTCTTCGATTATCAGCCACAGCAACTTCTTTCAAGATATGTCTCCAAAGGCAAAGGAAACAAAAGCGAAAATGAACTTTTGGGATTTCATCAAGATCAAAAGCTTCTGCACAGCAAAGGGAACAGTCAACAAAACAAAGAGGCAACCCACGGAATGGGAGAAGATATTCACAAATGACAGTACAGACAAAAAGGTTGATATCCAGGATCTATAAAGAACTTCTCAAACTCAACACATACAAAACAGATAATCATGTCAAAAAATGGGCAGAAGACATGAACAGACACTTCTCCAATGAAGACATACAAATGGCTATCAGACACATGAAAAAATGTTCATCATCATGAGCCATCAGGGAGATTCAAAATAAAACCACATTGACATACCACCTCACACCAGTTAGAATGGCCAAAATTAGCAAGACAGGAAACAACGTGTGTTGGAGAGGATGTGGAGAAAGGGGAACCCTCTTACACTGTTGGTGGGAATGCAAGTTGGTGCAGCCACTTTGGAGAACAGTGTGGAGATTCCTCAAGAACTTAAAAATAGAGCTTCCCTATGATCCTACAATTGCACTACTGGGTATTTACCCCAAAGATACAGATGTAGTGAAAAGAAGGGCCATCTGTACCCCAATGTTTATAGCAGCAATGGCCACGGTTGCCAAACTGTGGAAAGAACCAAGATGCCCTTCCACGGACGAATGGATAAGGAAGATGTGGTCCATATACACTATGGAGTATTATGCCTCCATCAGAAAGGATGAATACCCAACTTTTGTAGCAACATGGACGG